>JBBPCY010000032.1:6588060-6611121 GCA_037974405.1 Brachyalestes nurse | reverse complement strand
CTGCTGCCTTACACATACATGAAAATATAAGCAAGAGTGTGTGTTTACTGGTTCATACACTGCTGTTTATTTAAAATGAACGAAAACAAACCAAGCCTCATTCTTTAGAACTTCTTGTTACTTAACTTCGCCGTATCGTGAACCGTACCGAACTGTGATGTCAGAACTATAATGTAAACCGAACCGTGACCTTTCTGTACCGTTACAGCCCCCATAAAACACACTGACACCCTAAACAACATTGTAAATGCACGTCTATTATAAACTGCACTTTTTCTGTCCTGATGCTGCAATTATTTGCATGTTTATTGGTGTCTACCTCTGTTCTGCATTTCTGCATTAAATGTTGTCTTATCCTGTTGCCTTATCCCAGTTTTTGCACTCTGTTTATTTTGTCCTTTCTGCACTCGTGTAGTCTTGTGGTGTTTCTGTTTTTGTTCTTGTGTTGCACCATGGTCCTGGAGGATTGTTGTTTTGTTTCGCTGTGTACTGTGTATATGACTGAAATCACAATGCATCTGTTTGACTTACAAAATAACACCTGAAAAACCTTATGAGGGTGTTTTCGTCATCCTTTTGAAGGGCACTGCTATAACTGAAGTTTCTTTCTGTTGTTTCTCTAGCGCCTTCCCAGAAACCCCCTGTGTGTGTGGTTCATGTCGATTTTTTGCAAATTTTCCAACCATGACTGCCTACCTTCAGGCTACATACAAAATGATAAGCTAGTAAAGCAAGACTGAGCTAGTTCACGTTTCTGAAAACTGTAGATTTATCAGTAACACAGCACAGAAACCCCGAGCATATCCTAGGAAACCCAGCTGGAAACTTAAAGCATTATGTAATTTTCCAATGGAAAGTTTCAAACAGTTAGTGTTAAAGCAAGGGCAGCAAGGGAATTTATAGTCAGTCTATCTCATTCTTTATAAGCTGAAATATCCTTGCTTAAAATAACTCTCTCAAAACTCCAACACGCACATAATCTCGTTCAAACCAGAATACAAAAAAGTTATATTCACAAAGTCTCACTTTTTAATATTAAAAATACAAATGCATGCTGAAAAACATGAAACTGCATGTAAGCACACGTCTGTTATCCAGGAGCTCAAAGATGAAAAACCTGCTGAGCATCAACACAGCATCAGTGGCACCAACATTTCAGCAACAGTGGGAATGAGATAGGCACTGAAGCAAAGATGAAGTGTGCACTTGAATGATTGAGGTTACTCCAGTGACCTCATAAACTAAAATCTATGGCAGCTTCCCAAGGTGAATGTTGAATTATGCTGTCATTAAAAGGACAGGCCTGGTAGTCAAGGTTAGTATGTAAAGCATAATCATCCTCCTCTCTCTACAAGATACTTGTTCGGGGTTTGTGCAAACCAGACGATATCACACCTTGAACTAGCATAACTAGCCTGATGGTAGATTTGGATTCCATTTATATCCAAATTTATATCCAGATTCTTCTCTAGTGAGAGTGTGAGAATGGAACCAACGGGCTCACTGTCTAATGAAAACCTGTGAAAAAAAAGATATAGTATAGTATATTTAAAAGACATGCCTTTCAGCAGACTGCTTGTGATTTATTACTACAAACATTTTTTTTTTTAAATGTGGTGCTTTAAAAAGTAACCAGCAATTGAAATATTAGGAGTAACTAGTAAATCACAGGTAATTTCTGATTTAAGTCATTACTATTAGTATTTAACTATCCAGTGGAAATAGAAATTAAATAATTACAAACTAAATGAATGAATGAAAGAAGGAGGGAAGTAATAAGGAAAGAAATTAATACATAGTTGCTAGGGTTGTAACGATACACCAAAGCCACGATTTGGTTTGTATCACGATTTGTGACCCACAATTCAGTTCGTATCATGATTCTTTTGATAGGGGGGTGGGGGGGTCTGGAAAAATTCTGAAATGACATTTTGTTTGGAGACACCTAGAAATCAATAAACGCTTAAATACTGCTTTCTTTTTATTAGTACTGCAGAAAAGGCTCTCGGTTCATCTCTCTGTTCAAACAAAAAAATGCTCCGCCCAGCTGCCCGGAGCCCACAAAACTCACTCAAAACACAATAAAACAATTACACAGTAACTCTAGACACTTTTAAATGACGGCTACCTGGTAATTCGTCCAAGTTATTGTCCGTCAAAGCTAGACCAGTCAGAAGCTACCCCGAGCCGCTGCTTGAATGTTTTTGAACGTATCTCCAGCTAGGAACGTTCCAGAAACTTGTGGGAGGGCTCTTTGAAATCCCAAGACCCTCAGCTATTCGTTAAAGAAATCGACGTGAAAATCCTCCTATTACGGCGAAGGGGTGTGTCGGCATTCTGCCTTCTCACACTGCGAAATGTTTGTGGATCTGAGTGTCACGATTTTGATTTCATATCGCACATCGTTACAGCCCTAATAATCTGGGTAAAAGAAATTGCCCTACCCATGAAGTAACAAGGAATTTGTGTCACTGTTGCAAGCAAAACTCTGAAACATGTGGTCAAATTACATGTTTAGTTGATTTTCACACTTCCTCCACAGGTAACAAACTTAAATATTCTATTTGTTGCTAATTTTAGTTTTAATGCAATTTTTAGGAATCTGCCCCTGCAATCAGAAGGCTGTGAGTTAAAATCCCGTGGCTAGTGGCGCCACTGAGCTGCCCCCACACACTGGCTGCCCGCTGCTTTACTTGGTTAAATGTTCACTTGGTTAAATGCAGAGAACAATTTCATGTTGTTCACGCTGTGTGCTGTGGTGTGTTTACAAATGACAAAAAGGGATGCTTTAAATTTTCAATGATAAAAATCAACAAAAACATAACTTGACCAGGCATGCCCAAATTTTGGCATAAGACTCTGTCTCATACTATGAAATAAGTAACCAAAAGGTCTAAGGATCAAGAAAAACACCCAAAATAAAATAATTAAAATAACATTGTTCCAAAATAGACTGGAAAAATAATGTAAAACAGCACACTTAATACTGTGTTTGAGCTAATACTTGACGCAAATTACAAGGTCACAGCAGGAGCGGACGACAAGAAGGAAACCCAATAAAAGAGTGAGTGGAGAGGTGCTGGAAAAATCTGTAATGTGGTAAATTCTCATTAAATGTGCATCAAAGATGCATTAAAAGGTTTATTTCCCCAGGACCCTCTTTGTAGCCCAGACGAAGAGCCATAATTAACGTGAATGTCTCTTGCATGGCCCTTAGCTATCATTGGAGTGTTTCACCTTCTGCAAGAGTGTGTGTGTGTGTGTGTGTGTGTATGTGTGTGCGTGCGTGCGTGAATGGGAGAAAGAGAGAGAGAGAGAGAGAGAGAGAGAGAGAGAGAGAGAGAGAGAGAGAGAGAGAGAGAGAGAGAGAGAGAGAGAGAAATAACAGGTCTGCATATATGACTATGAGGTTCTGGAGGAAGATATGTTTCCCTCTCATCCTTCTCTTTTAGATACCAAGGCTAAAACTAAGAAACAGATCCAAGCCACAGCACTTCCCTTTTTGCTTTTCCCACCTACCCCTCTGAGTTTGCTAATATAAATAAGTAAGTAAGTAAGTGAACTTTATTGTCATTCATCCCATACAACAGTACAACGAATGCATAGCTGAACAAAATTGCTCCCTCTGGATGCTTTCATTAACAACTTTGTGTCTCTGTGGGTCTCTGTACTCTGCCCTCACTTTTGCAGGGCCCACAACACACTAGAGAGAACTAAGTCTCCTTTTTAATGATCAAGTACATCAAATCACATTCAAGTCCAGCCTTTTCAGTATACACTCATGCACATTCTCTTCCAATTCAACCTGCACCTACCTAGGTTAGCTGTGCCACTTTATCAGTCTGACTTTAGTAATACAGTCTGGTTGGCACTACAGTATTTTTTATAAAATAAAAAAATCCTGAAATAGAACAAATGTGAAAATGAATGGATTTTAATTACACATGGCTGGTATCATAGCCATGTACTTCAATGAGGACTTCATTCAACAGAAACAAGAATAAGTTTAAGGGCACTCCAAAACCTATGGACCCTGAATTAAAAGTATAATTACTTCATCTGCACAATGAAATGCTACTAAAGACAGATGGAAGGAGACTGCAGAAGGTATTGCATATTGACATCATCTGGTCATTTCACACACAGTGCACACCAGGAAGAGGACAGCTTATTCAACAGGACTGCAAAAGAGGGTGACACCTTTTATAGGCAACAGTGAATCCATTGATAATCTACTGGTGATTCAGTCTAAATTATTTATAACCGGAAAGCACACAAGAGATGTGAGTCAAGCATCTATAGATCAAGCATGATATCCAATCCACCAATCCAATGGTGAGAAATGGTAGTCTATTTTCAATACTGCTAATGGTGCTTATTACAGAGACTTGTTTAGATTCTCAGGGTAGTTGTAAAGGCAAATTCAATTTTAAAGCTAAAATTTCATGTGGAGGTAAAGGTAACAGGTAAAGAAAATGCTCAAGCATCTAGAGTCACGGAAAAGATTTTACGCCTGAGGTTGTACAAAAGAAACAGAACCAGTCTGTATAAGTACAGATTTCACCCAACCAAAAATGTTATTTTTACCACGAAAATGTTACTTTTTTTAGTAGCATCGATTTTTTCATATTTGACTTTTCTGTCTACTGAATTAGTTTTTCTCAGAAGGCTGACACGACCTACAATAACAACTCAGTAGAAAGCGAGAGGGAGAGTGAGAGAAGGGAAGACTACAGGGGGGGGACAAGAAGGCAAATAAATAGAGACAGATGAAGAGCACAGTGGCACAGTGTTAAACCTTATCATTTCTAATGGCTGCTTGAGGCTCACCATGCGGAAGCAGCTCTGGACGCTTGGCTCCACATTGCTTCCCCCAAAGGCTGCTACCTCACCCAGCTGGCGGGGGATCTGAATGGCTTCGTGCAGCAGCAGGCTTAGGTGTTTCTGATCTGTCAGACCATTTGGACCACAGACTTGTCTAAATAAATCTGAAACACATACATACATGCATACACATATATTGTGACTTTATTGTCAACAGCAAGTGCAATATTTAATCTGGAAAATGTCTGTAAGGGAAACTATACTGTTAAAACACATATTAGCTCATCAACAGTCTCAGTGGGAGTCCAAAGTTGGAATGTAAGCCAATTCTTTTTATTTTTTGCATGTATATCTTTTGCGTTTATATCTTCCCAGGGCACTGGTGTAATTGGAGATCAGGTATTAAGTTTTTACGACAGAGGGAGCACTTATCTCTTAAACCCAGATACTTATAAAAAAAGCACGGGCACTAGAGGGTCCATTGATGCAAGTACGCAATGAATAATAAGTGCCTAATACCAAAAACTTTTGCCAATGTGGTGTGACTTGCTAACTAGGTCTTGAAATTTGATAATGAAAGTTTAAGATAATTTTTAATGAAAGTTTAATTGCCAAATAAATAATTCAGATTCTTTCTAATTTAAAGTACAATCCTCTTAGTGGCTATACTGGTGTATGAGCTATCTTGCTTCCAAACCGTTTGAAACTAAGCTATGAAGTTGATTTTAAGCCAGCATTTTCACATAAAATGATAAAATTCACAAAATACATAGCACCTCTTAGCCACACCCACTACACAAACCATGGAAACCCATCCAATCTAACAGAACGCATCATATCAAACACTATGATTTAGGAGCTAAAAACACCACGCTGCAGTGACCATAACGCATAGCTAGTAATAAGTGGCATTTCGCTTACTTACTTCAGTATGCTTTTTTAGTCCATTCAGCAATCACAGAAAGCCAAGGTGCTGGTAATAGCTGCACAACCTTACATCAATCAGTCATAACATTAAAATAACCTGCCAAATATTGTGTAGTTGTACTTCATGTCACCAAAAAAAGCTCTAGCCAAATCTGGCATCAAGACATTAGCAACAAATTCTGAAGTGGGGCCTCAGAGGACTTAAACAATTTGCTTTTGTTCCATGGTCCTTCCTTTTTTAGCAGGTATTAATCACTGCGTACCAGAAATACCCCACAAGAACTTTCCCAAATATTCTGACCCAGTCGTCTTGCTATCACAATGTGGCCCTTGTTAAAGTCACTCAGATTCTTATGTTTGCTTCCAACACATCAACATCAACAAGGTTACAATGTTCACCTGCTACCGAATATAACAAAGATATAACATGCCGTTGTAACAATTTATATTATTCACTTCACCTGTCTAATTTTATTGTTGTGGCTGGTCACTGTATATCTTTGTCTAACAACTACCAAAAACATAGAAATGAAACGTTATTTTTTTTTTTTTATCTTATCTGAATCCATCATTAGATAAAAAATGGTTTAACATGCTAGCGTTGCTGATACTCCAAAACAGTGAACCAACAGACACTTGAGGTCAACACCTACTTCTAAGACCCAATTATTCTTTAAAAAATGTGTGAAAACACAGAGGCAAAGAAGACATTTCAATAGCTGTGACGTCCCCAGTCAGTGGCCACTAGAGGCCACTGTGGTTTAAGTTGAGGGACTTTTAAGTTGAAACTGGGGTTATTGTTGCTTTATGTTCATCATCTGTTTTGTGTTTTGTTAATTAAGTATGAAGAGTGTCCTTTGTTTGTTATAGTATTTAAGTTCCATTGTTTCAGTGTTCAGTTGTGTGTCGATCTTCACCCTTCCCTACGACTTTATGTTGGTCCTAGTTTTTGCTGTTTTGAGCTTTGGGCCACTGAGCCTTCTTTTGTTTTGTAAATATAAATAAAAGTTCTGAGAAATGGAAGTCTGTGTGTGCGCCTCCTGCCTGGACGAGCCAAGCAACTTCTTGACTGATCAACAGACCTTAAACAAAGGTGCAGCAGACTTCGCCACGAGCCCGAGGTGAGTTCCCAGAGTGTGGCAGGCTGGAACCAGCCTTGGGATGAACCGGCGAGAACGAGTCGGTTCACTGTCACTGTTGCTGGGCGGTTTCCGCTCTGAGGACGAGCACCCGGTCAACCAGGTTCTTGCTGCGCTATCCGTGCGTATTGTGCAGTTGCGTCTTCTGCATAAAAGCACAGAGACATGCCGACCGGCGGTGCTGCTTCTGAATCCGTTCGTTGAAATAAAAGGCGGAAAGGGCCGCGTGTGAAAGTATTTTGTTTTTGTGGCTGATGACAAGGGCAACTTCATTGATCACCAGAAAGCCATTTGCAAGTGGTGTCATCGAAGTTTTATGTCAAAAAGAGGAAACACATCGAACCTTATAAAACACCTCAAAGACCGTCACCCAGATTGAATGAAAGAATTCAGGTAGGTAAGTTTTAATTTTAGTTTATATGTACAGCTTTTGTTACAAAAAATATACCTTATATTAATTTGAATGTCGGTCTGAAATAAACATGGCCATTTGCTTAGTTAATCGTTAGCACAAGTGCGGCTAATGCTAACGCGAGTATTAGAATAAAGTTTCTTCATTAACTATTTATAGCTCCTCTAGCGTTTAAAACAGGACATAATAGCATAGTATTTTTACACACCAGAGGGTTTAAAATGACCTGTGTAGCCAAAATATGTGTGTTAGAGAGCAAATGTACGGTTAATGTTTGTATCTTTAAAATCGGTCCATCAGAAAAGCAGTTCTAGGTTATGAAATATGGTTTGCGTGGTTTGATTAAATAAAAGTCCAGTCAAATACAGTCCTGTATAGTTTGGTAAGGCTTTACAATAAGATCCCATTCATTTACAGCTTAGATCGGGCCAAAAAAATGAAACCCGACCCTACCTGAGCCCGTGCACCTTGTGTCCGAGCCTAGCCCGGCCCGACACATTAACTAATTATCGGCCCGAGCCCGATTTAAACCGGACAGTTTTTTAAATACGTGGGCCGTTATAACACACATTCTCAACTGTGGGTGCGTGTGTGAACTGACACTCCGAGCTTGATCACGGCCCGGCCCGGCCCAGCCCGAGAATAGTGGCAGGAAATATCGGCTCGGGCAGAGAATCTAAACTCCAATTTACATGACTTCATATGTTATCTAACATCAAGTTACAGTGAGTGAACATTAATTGGTATTATTGGTACCGAATACTGAAAAACACTAGCCCCCGTCTTCACTCGGCTGACCAGCTGCCTGAGAGGACTCTTCCGCCCAGGCACGGAGGGGCTACACAGCTGAGCCCACCGTCCACTGCTGCCTCGGGGGAGCTCCAGCAGAGCAACTTGCATAGAGGGCAAGTTGGATCGGTTCAAGGAGCTGATCGCAGGCCTAGTCTTTTCACCTGACTAGCGGCCCCCTCCAGCCTACAGCTCACCCGAGGCTTTAACGACAGCCTCAACTGCCAGTTCCAGCCCCGAAACAGCTAAAGCCTCATCAGGCCGGGCCCTCACCAGCAACAGCCTCCTGTTCCAGTGCCCCCAGTCTGGAGCTTCCCAGTGAATCCTGCCAGTTGCATCCCAGAGACTCCTGCCAGCTGCATCCCTGAGGCCCCAGTTCCCGTGGCTCCTGTCCCTGAGGTCCCGGTTCCTGTAGCCCCTGCTCCTGAGTTCCTGCCGTGGCCCCTGCTCCTGATGCCCCGGTTCCCGGTGCTCCAAGAAAAGGTTGGTCTTCAGTCACCATGTGAGGGTTTTAGCAGTTCTGACGATCAGGGAAAGTTTGTTCAACCACTTGGTTGCCAAAGCTGAGAAAATTAAAGTGCTTGCTCCAAGTGACTATGTGGTCTGATAAGTGCTGATACATAAGATGGAGCTGGACCATTTTTGACTTTGTAGATGTGTGAATTTTGGTGCATTGAAGAACAAATGTGTTGCTACATTCCGAATCATCTGTGGAGGTCTTATGTTCTTCAGAGGAAGGTCAACCAGCAGCGAGTTACAGTAGTGTGGACAAATGTTTGAGTGGCATCAGTGGTACGGAATGAACACATTCTCCTGATGCTAGAAAGAAGGTAGCAAGAGATTAACAAGAGATTGTTAATGGGAGATGAAACTTAGAGCTCTTCATTTAATTTTGTGCTTTTGATGTGAGACACATGACAGCATTTCCAGAAGTGATATGATCAAGTGAGGTCTTTGGGGCTCTTTCAAGAGGTCTTTCAAGTAGTTTGTATGTTTCACTTTGAAAATAAACATTACACTTAGTAATTTGTATGTGATTTTTCATTAAAATACAAGCAAGTGCTCTTTATCATATCGCAATCGCATAACGCAATATTGATCTCAATAATCGCAGTATGTCTTTTTCCCAAATCGTGCAGCCCTAGTATATAGCATAGTGTATGTTCATATTGAGTTTTTTTTCCTACAGATTTTTATTTAGATTTATTTAGACTCAATGTTTAGTCTCTGATTCCAATGAAGCTCCTCAGTGACAGTTAAAAGTGCAGTTTTTTTAAAATGTGCTACTTTGAATCCAGACTGGTTTGGCTCATGAAGCTTTTTTATAGTCTTTTTAGGATTGGCATGATTTTATCTTATTTGAAGACTACTGCAACATGGCATGTTTCCATTTATTATGTGAGTGACATATGGAAGAAGATTCAAGGATCGTCAGAAGTATGGGTGATGTGATTGGGTTATGGGTTATGGGGTTATGTGGTAAGATTACAAGATGTCAGGAGCTGAGGAACATCATCCATGGAAACTGGGGTAAAGCTAGTAAATGGCGGGTGCTTGGTAGGTTGAGAGTAAGAAAGGGGATGTGAATTCCTCTAGGTTGGCTTTGAAGAAGGAAGACTTTGCAGCAGGTATTTCCGTGGTGAACTTCAACAGAAGAGATCAATATGAGAAGAGATCAGAGCTAAGATGCAATTTCCTCCATCTTCTTTTTGCTACTGTCAATTCTCTTCGGTTGTTGCGGTGTACATCAGATTGCCATGGTTAAGGATGTGAGCTGCATGACACCCTAGAAGACAATGGACAAAGTTGAACATGAAGTTGAGAAAGAGAAGAGTTGCTAGTCATTTCCACCGTTGAAGAACAGGAGGTAGATATTCCAGGTGGAGTCAAGTATGATAGGACGGCAGAGTAGGTGGAGAAAGGCACTGAAGATTGCAGTGAGCAGTTGAAGACAACAGTAGGGTGGTTGGAGTAGCTTTGGAGAGAGAATGTGAATGACAAAAGGTAATTGTCAGATAGACAAAGAGGGGTAGCCAAAATGTTGAGTGCCTAAGTGGCTTTGTTGAGGACAAGGTCAAAGCCATTACCCGCATTATGGGTTGGAGGAGACTTGTTGATGTACAGAGGAAAAGATGACAGAAGCTCAAGTATGCTGCAGGTGTCGTTTAGATCGAGGTTACCAATAAGATACTGGTGTTGTTGAATTCTCAGGTGTAATCATAGTTTCAGGAGAAGTCAAGAATTGGAATTAGTGAAGAATGCAAAAGGTTATTGGGATTACTGCTCCTCTGAGCATGTCTTCCAGGATGATGGAATGTTCGCACAGCTTGAACATTCCAAAAATGCACATGTTAATAAAAACAGGCAGAAACACAAAGAGCAAAATTGGTTCCTAGCGAATTTAGAAAAAAGTGTATGGGGAGTTAAAGGAAGTGCCTGCCTGTATGTAGAACCCACCCAGCAATTCAGGGCCAATCAACTCAGAACAGGTGAAAGCAGTTCGAACAATATGCTAAACCAACTGGCAACATGCTAGCTAACTCTACAACAAGGTAGACACTTTGAAGCTAGCAACCAACTTCGATTTAGCTGAACTTACTAGTTAAAGACAGCTCAACTAATCCACACAGCACAACTCACTGATGAAATCACACCAAAGACCTTATAGTAAGGCCTGTCCTCCACTGTCATCTCCAGGCAATTATTTTCAGTCATACAATGTTAACACTCCTCCTTGTTTTTAAATGGAAAGAAACGTATAAACCTAAAAGTTACTATGAAGTTTCAACATTTTTCTTAAATCACCGGTATAAAAAACACAAATAACTTACCAGAGGAAGGACTTTTTCTGTAAACAGATGCCATACTGAACATTATAAGCAAGCCCATTCATTTTTTGAAAAATAAAGTCAATAATAATTGTGATCATGCCATCATGTAACGACAAGCCTATTGCCAACTTAAGTACTAGGGGAATGGACCTAGGGGAAGCAACAGCCTCAATATACTTAAAGTTTTTCACAATTTTTTAAAATGTGCCCGACTGCCAGAATTACCTTTCTACCAGCCTCTCTGACAGCCATGTGATCCTCATGCATCATTCTGCACACTTATTTACAAGGCTTCACTTTTAAAATTGGACAAGCTGACCCCATACAAACTTTTGTGTCCTCACCAGCATACATGAAACATAAGAGCATAAAAATGAATGGAACAAAGACAAAAAAAGTACCTGCTGGCTAAGCAGAGGCTTTGTGTTCTAGTGAAAAAAAGAGAAAAGCTTTCAGCATTATTGAAGTGTTGCCTCCATTAGGCTAAGTGGATGTATATATGTGTGTGTGTGTGTGTGTGTGTGTGTGTGTGTTTTATTATATTGTATAAAATCCACGTGACAGGAAAACACATTCAGCAGATTCACATGAGAAAAATGCTTATTCTACAACAAAATTAACTAAAAAAGAAAACCTACAATTTAAGTGCAATAAAGATTAATAGTAATAATGTAATAACATAATAGTAAGCAAATCTAAAATCCAATAGAGATATTAATATGTGTGTGTGTGTGTGTGTGTGAGAGTGCGTGCGTGCTTCGGAGAGAGAGAAAGAGAGAGGACTTTTCCATGCATGATTGACTCTTACTCACATCTGTATTTCTCTGGGACATCTGCATTGCATAGATTCACTATCCCTGTCTTGAATGAGATCACACGCATTTTACCATTACGACCACTGTGAGGAAAACAGGAACAGATGTTTAACACTTTAAAAAACATTCACAAACGTTCACAAACATTACCACATACTTTTGACTAAAAATATTTCATTTTCTCTTTAAGCTGAATAAAAAAAATTTAATGTTTTTTTAAAAAATCACATTTTAAATTCTAGCATTTAAGTTTTTGACAATTGTCAAGCATCACACGTCATACGCAACATTCTATCTCTGTGATGTGCTCAATATCTCCCACCCCCTGACAGCTGCTATTGTAACGAGATAATCAATGTAATTCACTTCACCTGTCAAAGTTTTAATGTTTTAATAGCTCATCCGTGTATACTAGATTATGCATGTTGTCACGGATGTTTACACTCGCTGGCAATTGTACACCTACTTGTAGATCCACCTTGCCGATGTATAGTTAAAGCCTATAGACCATGTGCTGCCATGCTGTTTGTATTAGTCAGTATGAGTCACTCTCAGCAAAATATTTTGGGTGGTGCATCACACTTAAAATAGTTCTGGCAGTCTGTGTGTAATAACTTGGATTAACAATATACCCAATTCATGAGTAAGCAACTTATATGTTAATGAGTCATTGCAAGCATTTTTCCTTAGTTAACTTAAAAGGTACAGTGAGGAAATACACATTTCAAAAAAGTGAATGAATGAAGTTTACGTAAGAGGGCACATAACAAAATACCTGCGTTGAATTACACTGACAGTGTAACAGCACAGCACATAGCAAAAAATGTGAGTAAGGGTCTGAGATATAGGCAGAAGAATGCAGATATTAAACAAAAGTCTTTAAGTTTTTGGGATACATGTGAAAGGCCAAGACAGAAATAGAGACAATGAACAGACAGACAGTGCAACACAGCTAAAAAATGTCAACACAGAGAGAGAGAGTCACAGAGAACAGTGATAAAGCAGCAGTTCGCTAATGGTTTTCAGCCAGTGGCAAAAAAGAAAAAAAAACAAGAAAGTTCCACTGACCCGCTCTTAAAATGTTAGGAACATATAGCTGTTTGTCAATGATAGTTATCTAACTGGAATAAGCATATGACTGGAATAAGCATACAGAGAAAGGGGCCAGCCATATGGTGATATTTATTATTTGTCACAAATGCTTTTGTGCTTTCCCAAGCATATAATAAATATTGTTTACACTTAGAGAACACTGTCCAACTGCAACTTTCAACGAGAGTGTAATTACTCAACTGGACTCAAAAACGCCCAAAAATGCCTATTTTTATAGTGTAATATTTGTTACAAAATTAGTAAAATGCTATATATATATATATAGCCAAAAAAAAGCAAAAAATGTTCTCAGAAAAAAATCTGCTTGTGACTGAATCCGCGACTGCTGAACCATGTAAAACTGTGGGATTACTGTATATTAGATTTTAAACAGTTAAATAAAAAGGATTATTATGAAATAAGGTTAAGTACCCAGGTAAAGTGCACAGTACTCCTGACAAAGTTAATTTTGGATATAATGTGGCACAAGTCCCTTCCCATGTCAAGTCATATTAACACGGCAAAGTCCTTGAACGACAGTCTTCGAACCATGTCTACAGAGAATGGGCTTCTTGGCCACAGGTGAGGCCAGTGTACGTTGACGAGGGGATTAAGCTCATTAACGTGAGGAGTGAGTGAGAAGACTATTGCATAGAGAGAGGCTGTAACAGTCCAGTGAGTAAGGGGCTGAATACAAGGCATTACCAAAACCTTTTACAGCCTTGTTAGTGAATTGGTGCAGTCAGCTGGAAGAGCAATGGGTGAAAAAGACATTTGCAGAGTGAGTTGAATCTCCGCCAAGTGAACCATTTATGTGCTGGATCTTGTTTAAATAGCCTAAAAAGTACACCATGTACTAGGTCTCAAGGAATTGGCCTAAAACAGATCAGAGGGAGGGGGTGTTTTTGTCTAATAAGACTTACACTAACAATAGTGAATAAATTCAGAATGTTTGAGCAAGCTGCAGAAATATTCCACCACTCTCATGTAACACGACAAAGCAGCCTTTTGCTAGCTATAAGGACAAATCCTCCTAGTCACGGCTGTTTTTTGAAAGTGAACAATTCTCTAGCTTATTTGGTTCTCTTGTCTGACTGGCAGCTAGTCATTGTTATGTCCATGCATCCAGCTCATTCTCATTCTCCTCCAATCCCTGTGTATATCACAAAACAAAAAAAAAGCAATTATGGCCATTTACGTGCAAATATTGATTTCCAGCCACAAGCAACAGGTAGTTTAAAGCCCATTAACTAATGGATGATGGAAAAAAACATTTAAAAGTGTAAGGTTGTTTTTTGTTTACTGGAACAAGCACTTAACATTCTCAGGTAGGCTTCCACCTTTGGCCACCACACATTAATTCACCACCTGAAATCAAGCTTCCAATCAGAAGTGGAAGGCAACCAAAGGTGGGGTGTGCATGACTGGATCATAACAGGGATGACAACAGGGGTGGGAAGTCATAAGGTCAAAAAATGGTAAACGGGAGCACATTGCAGGAATGGAACAGCACCTGTCATAGACGTTGAGTAACCAGTTGAGGCACATGTCCACACAGAGCGGGATGTTGATAAGTACAGATCGCTCTTCTTCAAGTCTTTCATACAGGGCAGTGAGGGCATGGATCACCTCCACCACATCCATCGCATACTCGCCATGCTGTAGCTCCTGTTCCTTGAACACCTCGATGACACTCGTCAACTTCAGCAGGTCCACTATACACACATGCGCACACACACACACACACACACATGCACGCACGCACACACACACACACACACACACACACACAAACTGCTTGCTTGCCTGTAGCACCTATTAAAACGTTCATGTTGTGGATTATGTGTGTGGAGTGCTAGCTAATTTAATCTGTTCTAAAGTAATTTCCCCAGGCCATTCTAAATAGGCTATAGATTTAAAGCTGTCCACTGATGTCATGCCTAATTGGATAATAAGTTAATAAGATATGGTGAGAGATAATAATATTATATATTATTAAGATAATAAAATAGTGAGAGAGTGGCCAGAACGCTTTCAGGGATGGTCTTAGAGAAACTAACAGGCCTAGGTGGATGCCCTTTCCGCACAGCCTTCTTCGATCATGGCCAGCCAGCACACCACAACTGCATAGTTACTTTGGCGCCTAATTTTCTTAATGACATGGACAAGCAGATAAGCAGAGAGAGAAATAAAGAGAGGGAAAGGAAACAGCAGGGAGAAGTGAAAATGAAACAGTAAATGCCAGAGAGAGAGAGAGAGAGAGGGAGGGAGAAGGGAGAGATAAAGGAAAACAAAGTCTTAGCAATGCACCAAGTCTGTACTTATGTAGAACTATCAATTTACCTCTTAAACGGGGTCTAGGGAGGGGAGCTAAATAAGCATTAAGGAGACAACTCTGCTCTGTGCAGGTGTGTGCTCCTCGATTGCTCCCATCTAGGGTGTATGAGTCAGGAGCAGTCAAACTGCTGTATACCTGAGAGAATGGGCTCTTGCCTTGGAAGCAGCAGATAAACCTCTGCCTGCCAATCCTAGGTTTGAAGAATCACTACTTCATCCAGTTATTCATTTCAGACTGTTAAATTACCTCTCTATAAGATGCATAATCATACCAATTATTAGGCCGCTAATTAAGGCTAATAATTGCGAAAATTGCTCTGCCCCAATGAAACTGACAGCGGATGCAGGGGCCTGTCCACACCTAATCAATGACTGATGCACTATGAAAGTGGAAGAGGACATTCATCAGAGGTAGATGAGAAAAAGGGCATGGTCGGGTGGTTAAGGAGAAGGAGAGAGAAAGAGTCAGAGAGAGAGAGAGAGAAAGAGAAAGGTAGGGGTTGGGGATCCTGCACACATACGCCTCAGAGCTTTCTGCACTCGCCGTAGCTTCATGGCTGTCCGGTATGCAGAGAACTTGATGTTGTTTAGGTCCGCTACAAGAAAGTGACAGCATTGATAGAAGATTAAGACAAGAAAAGAGAGAGAGAAATGGATCATTTGGAGGAGAAAACCCATAGGAGCATCTACAGCCATGTGACAAGACCCCTCCCTTCTGCACACAAATGGGAAGTGAGGAGTCACGCGGTGGGAGTGTGCTTGTGGCAACTCTGATTGCATCAGTGTTTTGAGGGCATGTGTCAGTTCACATCAACACATATGGAAAATGTCCTTTAATCACTATTAATTGGAGCAGGCAAAGCAATCATATGGTTGCTATTGAGAGTGGTGTCTCAGAAGGGAAAGGGCTTTAATGAGGTAAACGTTGCTGAAGTGTGTGTGCACATGCAAGTGAGCTGCTTGAGTAGAGTGTGTCTTATCATGGGGTGACATGAAGATAAAATCAAAGACTGAATTTGAACTGAACTGTCTTACCTAATGCTTGATACAATTCTGTCATCTTAGGATGATCCCAGCAGGTTGTTTGAGCCTGATGGCTAGACAGAGGTATCGAGTGATGGGGTGAAAGAGGGGGAGAGAAAATTAAAAGGGAGAAAGAAAAATGAGAAATTAACACAATAATTTAGACTTAGAATAGGAGCAAGAAAGGTAAAAAGTAGGGGACATCAAAGTGCAGCTAGGAGGGAAAAACAGCACAAATGCTTCCACTCCGATTCATGCTTATGATGTTTAATAAAGCTATGTCTTAAACAGTGTTGTCATGGTACCAAAATTTCAGTATTCGGAACCAATACCAGAGAAAATCCACGGTTCTCGGTACCAATTTCGGTACCAAAGCAAAACACAAAAACATGAATTGAACAGCACCTATTCTTCTTAATTTAAAAACGTATTAAGACATTTTTGTTAAATTAAAAGTTGTACCTGTTGACATTACTTAATGCACAATGAACACACATGAACAATCAGGTGTTTGTATAAAATAACATTCACACACATTAATTAATGTTCACTCACTGTAACTTGATGTTAGATAACATATGAAGTCATGTAAATTAGAGTTTAGATTCTCTGCCCGAACCTGAACCCGGCCCGAGCCTGGCCCGGCCCGCAGGTCAGGTCGGGCCAGTATTTCCTGCCACGGCTGGGGCGTGATCAAGCTCGGAGTGTCAGTTAACAAACACACCCACAGTTGAGAATGTGTGTTATAACGACCCACATATTAAAAATTGTCGGGTTTAAATCGGGCTCATGCCGATAATTACAGTTAATGTGTCTGGCCGAGCTGGGCTGGGCTCGGACGTAAGGTGCACGGGCTCGGGTAGGGTTCAAACTACAGGACTATTACCAAAACTACAAGGATTACCAAACTACAGGACTGTATTTGACTTTTATTTAATGAAACTGCGCAAACCATATTTCATAACCTAGAACTGCTTTTCTGATAGACCGATTTTAAAGATACAAACATTAACTGTATGGTTGTTCTCTAACACACATATTTTGGCTACACAGGTCATGTAAAAGCCTCTGGTGTGTAAAAATAGTACGCTATTATGTCCTGTTTTAAACGCTATAGGAGCATTAAATAGATAATAAAGAAACATTATTCTGATACTTGCGTTAGCATTAGCCGTGCTTATGCTAACGATTAACTGAGCAAATGGCAATGTTTATTTCAGTCCAACATTCAATTAATATAGGGTATATTTTTTTATACAAAAGCTATAAATATAAAATAAAATTAAAATGTACCTGCTTGAATTCTATCTTTAAATCTTTGAGGTGTTTTATAAGGTTCCTGTATTTCCTCCTTTTGACATAAAACTTCGATGACACCGCTTGCAAATGGGTTTCTGGTGATCAATGAGGTTGCCCTTGTCATCAGCCGCAAAAACAAAATACTTTCACACGTGGCTCTTTCCTCCTTTCTTTTCAAAAGCGGATTCAGAGCCTCCTCATCAGCAGCACCGCCGGTCGCCATGTCTCTGTGTTTTTACGGATAGCGCAGCAAGAACCGGGTTGACCGGGTGCTCCAGTACTGGTACCGTAACATTTAAAAAATTTTTAAAAGTACCGACTTGGTACCGAAGTACCGGGTCTTTTGACAACACTAACACAGATGTCCATATTCTATATCCCATGATTGTATAGTGTACATTTAATTCTGCACTGTTAGTATGGTACTTTATTTTTTATTCTATTTTATTTATTTTATTCTGTTGTTTCTTAATTTTTTTACTTTGCACTATCCACTTTCTGGCATAGCAAAACGAATTTCCCACTTGTGGGACTAATAAAGGCTTATCTTATCTTATCTTATCTTATCTTATCTTATATGCACCGACATTGCCCAATGCCGATTATGTAAAATGGCCAAATATCAGCCTGATTAATGGATTAATGATCGTGTCTGATGTTCTGTCGATGCGCACTGACTGGGCCGTCTTGTTAGGAAGTCTAAAATCCAGTTGCAGAGAGGAGTGTTGAAGCCCAGCACAGAGAGTTTCCTCACAAGCTGAACTGAAGTCATTAAACAGCACCCTCACATATGTACCCTTGGTGTTCAGGGGGGACAGTCAAGTCAAGTCAAGTAGACCTTTATTGTCATCCCAGCCATATACATTAAGTACACAGTGAGATGAAATATCATCCTCCTGGACCATACATGCAACATGCAAAACAACACAACAGCAGCACACTGAGACAGATCAACAATTAGGTAAAAATGGGGAATTAATTATAATTAAACTTTTATACATATAAATATATCTCTGAATATACAAATACCTAAAAAATGAAATATATACGTAGTATGGGGGGCGTACAACAGAATTATAATATATATATATTGTGCTGGTTGTTTATGTTTGGGCGTGGCGCTGAGTAGCGGAAGCGCATTCCGTTTATGTGTCTGATTGCCTCACTAACCGCCACGCCCAAATATAAACAACCAGCTCGAGGATGAGGGCGTGTGGTGGACAAAGCCCATACGTCACAAAGGCAAAAAAAAAGATATCTGCGGTTTCTGTGAATGGACAGGGTTTCCACTAACAATTTTAAGTTTTTTGGAAAAACTACTGAACCTGCAACTATTGAACCGTGAATAAGCGGGAGTTTACGGTGTATATATATGCTTGATGTATGCTATTATACAATTTTACAGTAATTAAGACTACAAGATGAGAAGAAGAAAAACAGTGCAAATGTACTGAAGAAAGTACTTTCACTGTAAACAGTTATAGTTGTGCAAATGTACTGAAGAGAGTACTTTCATTGTAAACAGTTATAGTTGTGCAAATGTTAGAGGCGTGGCATTTTCAATACCAGACTGTAATACAGCTGGTCGGGATGCTCTTGATGATGCCTCTGTAGAGGGTGATGAGAATGGGTTTGAGGAGGTGCACCTTCATGAGTCGCTGCTGGGCTCTTTTGGTCAGGGAAACGTTGTTGTTGGTCCAGGAGAGGTCCTCTGTAATAGGAACATTGTGCTCCTCACTCTTTCCACCATGACACTCTCGAAGATGAGTGGAAGGTGGCCATCCTGAGTCTTTCTGAAGTCAACAAATAAGATTGTTGTCAACATTAAGATACAGATTTTTGTTCTTGCACCAGACGTCCAGCCGTCGCACCTACTCTCTGTACGCCATGTCAACTGTGGTGTCATCTGCAAACTTGATGATGTTCGTGCTGAAGCTGGAGGTGCAGTCAGCAACATGAAGCGTAGCGGGCTGAACACACATCCCTGGGGGTGCCTGAGCTCAACACCGAAATTTCCTACAGTGGACACGTGAACATTACAGCTGGACAATGGACCAATGGGAGGATGATTCCTGCTCTCATGAAAGATGTTTTCTTGTATGTCATGTGGATGGCCGAGAGCGTGAGCATTTCTTACTTGGGAATAGACAAGAGTTGTTTTGGGCTCGAGGGGGATTTATATATTAGGCAGGTGGTTTTAATGTCGTGGATGATTGGTGTATATAACTGACATCATATGCACAATAAACTGATCTTGTGGTGAAATGAAACTGATATCAGGTTAGTCACTGTAACCCATGAGTAGCTACCTGACTATTCTGTAAATATAACTAAAAATCAAGCTACATAAAAAAGTTCTTATTAGCATGTGGATGAATTAGTGTGACACAGAAAGTTGCTTTGGCACTGGAGGAAATCAGATTTTAGGTAACATAGCATTATATAACATCAAATCTTTCACATATGCAGGACACAAACACTTACTTATTGACCTTAAATTGGTGCTTTGGCTCAAATCCACTTCCACTAACAGTATTCTGGCTGTGCCTGCAAGGTTGGAGCATTGTGACATGTTCACTTTTTGATGCCACTTCTGCAGGGACTTCACCTATTACACTGGAGCACATTATCTAAAACTCTTGTCTAGGAGAAAGCACACTCTTCTGTCCAATTTGTAAGAACTTTCATTAGCATCTGACACATTTCAGAATAAGAGCAGCCTGTTGGTCAGTTGTGTCTGGTCAGACTTGCCACCTACTCTCGACTAGAAGGTCATACCAGTTACATTACTTATATTTGGATACATTGCCATTTGAAAAATAAAGGTAATTGTGACATTAAAAATGGTTTTAAAACAGTGTGTATTTTAACTTTTGTCAGAAGGAACTATTGGCCTTTGGGCATCTTCACTTCAAATTTGGCCCTCTTTGCAAAAGGTTTGGACTAGGGCTGAGCAATTATTCTAAATCGTATCGAAATCGCAATGTGAATATACGCAGTTTCTATATCACCTTACAGCAAGATTTTTTCTGCGCTCCCGACTTTACCCACGGTATGCTATTTGAACCAAACACAACGCAGCGCGCTTAAACAGAGCGTGAGAACAGGAGACTGAGCTTAACGACAAATAGGCTGCAGAAACTGGGATGATGAGTTCAGGACAGGAGGACTTGATGCCCAAAAAAAGTCAACATCTGTGGTGTGGGATTACTTTGGATACAGGAAAGATGATGTACCACAGAGCCAGGTAATTTGTAAGACCTGTCAATCTGTCGTTGCGCCGAAATAGGGTAACACAACAAACATATTTCAACAACCTGAGGCAGCGTCACAAAGAGGTCTATGACTTATGCATGGCAAAAAATTGCCTTATGTCTGTTTTAGAGACATGTTACAGGTCTTTGATAAAGATCGAATTGTTTTCCTTTGGAAAAATGTTTCATATTCACACTGTAAAATATGTCTGTGTGTGTCAAAATCGTGATTAAAATCAAAATCACAATATTGTTCAAGAAAATCGTGATTGGTTTCTTTTGTCCATATCGCACAGCCCTGGTATTGTTCCCACACACTGCTCCCTGGGTGCCTTTAATTTGTGGAAACCCTTGCTTCACTTGGTGAATGGGTTAAATGCAGAGAAAGAATTTCACATTGTTCACACTGTGTGCTGTGTTCACACGTTACAAACAGACACTTTACACTTACACTTTACACCTAACCTACACTAGCTGGCTGAAAGCCCAAAGAGATGTAAAATTGGGGAGCATATTTGTAAAACAAATGATAAATAGTTAAAGTATAGCATGGTTTGTGTGTGTATGTGTCTGTGTTTTAAATATGTACTGTTTTAATTTTATTGTCAGGAACTGGACACCTGCATTACATACATACGTTAACAAGGTAAAATTGGTTAAATAGTTTTAAATACATATCCATCAATAAATGTACTTTTGACAGCTTGGCCTGGAATCCAATTCACACCCACTACTGAAGTGTAAAAATACTGTCATACTAGCACTGTAAAACTGGTTAAATGATGCATGAGGCATAATGTTAAAATACATATTAGTAAATTAGATTTTAGCTGTTCACGGTAGCTCAAAAGGATGGACAGGCTAAACATGAAATAAAGAGACGCAGGTTTTTAATTAAGTTGGGGATTCACTGGGGATTTAAAGAAGTAAAAAATGTAGAAAACCGCATTAACTATTTAAAATGAGAAAGAAACAGTGTTGTGTTAGACTTTACCTCATGGTCTGAGTATAGCTCAGTAGAAGGGGTTTTGGTGGTTTCTCTGGTTGCTGTTAATACTGTTTTGAAGTCAGAGCAAACTGTCAGAGCAGAACCTCCCCATTTGAATCATTCCCTTCCTGAATCCTTCGCTGAATTCTGATGAATAGCCTGGCTCAAGGAAGTGGATTAAACAAATAATCTAAGGGAATTTCACATAGAGCAATAAAAAGGGAGCCAAATCCTAATCCTTTTTACCTTTGTGAGCTAATCAGTGACTTACAATCTACTGGAAACATTTTAGCAAAGATTCTCTGAAGAGCTAGCACCCTTTTTATGATCCTGAGATAGGTGACCGTTTAGTACAATCTGGTGACTGTTGGAGTGTTATGAGGACTGTTTTCACTGCTGTGTGTGTGTGTAAACAGAAATTAAATCAAACAACAAATATGAATTGTAGGAACCTGTATGCTTTCATTTTCTGAATTATATCTGTGCTAGGGGCTGTATGACATTCTTTTGTTCTCTTGGTCATTTGCTTTATTTAAGACCAATCACATCCTTATCACTCTCATCAGTTAGCAAATGGTAACTGTTGTCAGGGCCTATTATTAACTGTGGTTTAAGCGGGCAATAGAGGTCAAGGCCATGACAATTACAAGTTCAAACTGTCCTGGAATGACCTGTAGTATTGATAATAATCAAATCAACCCAGAGTGCTATGCGTACTGAGCTCAGTCTAATTTTTCAACATGAAGATTATGGAATCTCCTGTAATTACTGTGCTTTAGGATTTTTTGACCAGTTGTTAAAGTGTATTAGGTTGAATATACTCCCACGAATATCAATAGAGATACACAATGATATCTGAATCATATTAGAAACTACTAGGGCTGTAACGGTACATGTACGATATGGATGTCGTATGGAGAATACACAGTACGACGGAGAAGACGCGATTAAAGGAATACGGAATTAAATTTACAAGTGTGAGTTTTGTTGCCTTCTCGCCTCGGTGTTTGCAGCTGCTAACCAGGCGTCGTTCGCTCGGCAGGTCCAAAAATGAGATGATATTGGGAGCTAGGTCTGTGCTGTCCTCCCTCAGAACGGGAGAATTTATTTCCTTTGTCTAAGAGTTTTCGAGTGGCGAAAAGCACTTGCGAACGGAGCGGCCATGAAA
Source organism: Brachyalestes nurse (assembly GCA_037974405.1). NCBI lineage: Eukaryota > Metazoa > Chordata > Actinopteri > Characiformes > Alestidae > Brachyalestes > Brachyalestes nurse. The sequence continues at coordinate 6,588,223 of JBBPCY010000032.1, read as the reverse complement.
AGAAACTCTGAGAAACTTCCCCAAAAGACTACACACCCCTGAAAGGCTAAATATCCCAGCATGCATGGTTCCTTAAGGGAACAGGTTCTGTAACAGTTTCATATGGAAACATTAAACAGCGACCTTTAAAACGTTTAGCCATCTCACTTACTTTCTATTAGGT
>JBBPCY010000032.1:6569547-6580293 GCA_037974405.1 Brachyalestes nurse | reverse complement strand
GTTCTATTCTGTGGTATTTTTTTTTTTTGTTGTTCTTTCTTTTTTCTCTTTTTGTCCCCCGGTCTTGTCTGTCATAATATGGCAAAAAAAAAAAAATGAAATTAAGGGAATTAAGGGAAAAAATAAAATAAAATAAATACATTTCAATTAAAAAAAAGTGGCTGTGAATGATGATAGCACAGCTACACATACACACTTTTATGTGTTATCTGTGTAACTGACAGGCCGAAAAAAAAAAAAAAAAAAAAAGAAGGTTGTGGGCTCGAATCCTATGACTGCTAGCGTCATCACCGAGGTACTCCTTAGCAAGGTACCATCCCCACACACTGCTCCCCAGACACCTCTCAGTGGTGGCAGCCCACTCTTTCACTTGGTGAATGGGTTAAATACAGAGGAAGAATTTCACAATGTGTGCTGCTGTGTGTTCATGTGTGACTATAAGGGGCCACTTTACTTTGCTTTACTTGGTTGCTGCCACCCTTATAGTTCTAGGGTGGTACAGGTGCAGTAATGGTAATGTGATGTTCTGTTCATGGTGCTTGATAAACAGTACGATCCTAGAATTTCTGAAACTACTTAACAGTCTGCATGAATGGTCAAGCATTTGCTGCCAGAAACTAACAAGAGAGAAAGCAGTGGGTGCACATTAGAGCACATGTGACTTCTACATTAAAAATTCAGGAGTGAGGGGAAAACGGTACAAATCCAGTTAATATTTTACTTGTATTTACTGCAGTTTGAGTATATATATATATATATAAAAAAACAGTACATTACTGAAGACATTTCTGCCATTACTGTATTTTTAAAGTGCATTTATCTTGCAATGTGGTGTCTCAACCATTCTATGAAAAGGAGTTGCAGTTGTCTAAAGTAGTCTAGATTACATACATTGGTCTGGCACAGGTTTCATACAATGAGTAAGTTCACATATGCAATGGAAGAAACAGATAGACCACATGAATTATTGTAGTTACCTCAAACCAGTAACAGGCACTTAAGCCAATGGCTGTATTCGGGTTCGCCCTTAACTGTCTTAGACTTGAGACTTGTGAAATTTCAGCCAGCGATATAAAAACCATACAGAGCTCCAACTTTATTGTGTTAAATGAATAAAACCTGCCTTTCCCAACTTAAATCTATTACTTCTCAGTCATAGTCATTACTGCAACGCCATTCTCAGGTTCGATACGGCTTCAAAAAATAAAGCCTTTGATTATTGAAAAACAGAACCAAACACTGCATGTAATAACTGTGATGTTCAAAGGTAAGAGCTAAGTCATCATGAATAGCTTGTAGTTGGATAACAGATATTTTGTCAAGCAAGTTGTCAGATACGTTTAATAAATTAGAGCTTATATTCCTTTACAATTCACTAAAATGAAGTGATTTTCCATTCCGTCAAACATCGCATTCATTGCTTATTTCTTCGAGCTTCAGTTCTGTCCTTCAGCCTGAATGTACTTCTCTTATGAAAGCAAACAGTCTTCTGCAAGAACAGGTTCAGATATTACCCCAACTGTGTCCAACTTCATCAAAACCAAACTATAAGACAGATCTTACAATCATTCAAACTTTCTGAAGGATGCGGGAAAGGGCTGAAACAGTTCTAAAACTACCCAGACCTTTCAAGCCTGTCTGCCTGGTTGGACGTGCACTGTGCCCCCCTGTCTCAAACTCCTACCAGATAACAAAATCAGGAAAAGTCATTTCCCAAAATGCTTTAAAAAAATCTATATCAATGTTACAGGTTCCTGATTTATAAACCATAAAGTCCTTTTTCTTTTTCAGGCCTCACTTTTCAACTGAATATGATCAGTTTGCTCTGCAAGGTCTGTGTCCATGCCTGGCTTTTTTATCGATTCAGCCCCAATCTACACTGATTTTTGTAGAAAAACTTAATGGCTGGAATATTAAAAAAGACTGAATAGATGTGTTTTAGCTCCTTCCTCAGACACAACTGAGAGGTCCAATCACATCTGTGCAAGATGATCATAAATCTTAGCTTTTACAGAAGTTAAAGAAATGAAACTGCCATGTCAACAAAGGAGTATATAATTCTTGGCAATCGTCCAAAGAAATGCCAGGCTGTCTTTGGGAATACAAACAAACTACTACTGTACCTTCCCTGTTAATGAGCATCCTTGTTCCTCTCTGCATGGCTGGTCTTGATATAAGAGCTGGTCTTCATATATGAAACGTACTTTGTGCACAATTACACTGTAATGTGTAATATTGAAAAAAAAAAACCCTATGTTATTAATGTACAGTTCTTATCTGAAGTGATGGATCCTGTGATTGCTAAATTCTTCAATGAACTCGTGAACTTAGGGGCATGCAACTAAAACCGTTATTTTTTTTAACCTTCTTTTCTTTCCTGTAGTCTGAGGAAAAAAAAAAAAAAAAAAACCTGCCAGTTTCCTTCAAAATGAGTCACTCAGCAATCAGAGTGAAGAGCGTTATCAAATGAGAAGAAATAATACATTTTGCTGTCAGGAGCATCTGTGATTGAGAGTTACTCACACAGAGCTTGAAATTCACCCGGCTAATTTTGAATTGCATATTAACATCCATAAATTTGTAAGAGAGGGTGCACTTTAAATGGACTAAGGCCATTCTAGTGTTCTTTAACCACGCATTAACCGTGCAGTAGTTAGTAATTAACAGCCTGCTTATTACTACATTATTGCACAGCAACTAGACTGAATAATGCATTTTTGCAGAAGACTACCAGTAGTTACTATTTCACTGGCTAATTATTACTACATTAAGAAAATGGTTGGAGTAAGAATTTAACAATACTTTTATCTGTGTGTTATACATTATAATCTTCACTGGGTATCCATTACTGTGCCCTTTTTAAGATTGTAGTAACAAGTAGGCTGTTGATTGCCAACTACTAGCTTGTTTAGACTAAGTTCATCACATTGACATTATCATTATGATAGTAATATAAAACCGAGTGCGACACGGTTTTCTATATTTATGAGCAAGAATAATGACGAAAGTCCAGTGTCTGTATCACAAAGACTGCAGCCTTCTGTATATCCCTGAATTCAGACTACTTTCTGTCTCCCTGTAGGTGTAAATTTATGTATATCTCTCTCCATGTAGGTGTATAATACTGTAGCATGTGCCTGGACTAACCATCTGCGTTTCAGTTCAGGAGGTTTTGTGCTGTCGCGTTTGTCATGCATGACTTTGTAAGAACGCTGTATGGAATATGTAATTATAGGGAGGATAAAAGAAGGTTCTTTGCAAAAATGATATTATACTTCTTATATGCAAAACCAAAATACTCCAGAAAAGAAGTTACAGCCCCCAGTAGAATACAAATCAACCTTCTATTTGATATGTATGCATGCACACGATTCTCCAAGTGCTTCAAGAACATGTTTAGATACCGTGGAATCATTTTATTCGATAAATGTAATTTACTGTTTTTAGAAAGGCAGCAGGAATATTAGAAGTATATTAAAATATAAATATATTCAAAATCAACAGAGATATGTTTGTGAGTTTTGTAGTGTTTTTCATGCTGATTTCAAATCTGTGTGTAGTTTTTCCCGCACGTACAGTTTTTGTGATGAAGCTAGTTATATATCGCATGATAGATGGCATAATTAGCATATAATAATCATATGCTAAGCTTTTTTGAAGAAACAGTGGTGGCTGACTGACCCTGATCATTATATCTATGCCACCGTGTGGCCTGTCTGACTTCACACTGAAAATATTGAAACAGTTTCTTGATTGGTGCCTGCGGTTTAATAAAAAACGAATGCAAGTCTATTGCAAATCTAATATTACTCAATTTAAAAAGTTGATATGACTGAAAAAAAAAACAAAGCAGATCTGAAATCAGTATGAAAAACTGGTGTAGAAAAGTGTGTTGTGGTTTCTGATGATTAAAAAAAATGGTATTGAGTGCACTCTGTTATTTCTAGAATGGACACTGTCATTTTTAGAAGGGGCATAGCACAAAATTTGAACAGGAACATTTGTGCAGAAATGCTAAGCTACAGGCTAATCCTCAGGAAAATACAGAGAACCTCTAGCGGACAGAATGTCTCAATAATCCACAGGATGTGTATGTACTAATGCACCTGTGTACTGATGACCTTGCAGAATCATACACGTGTATGATTATAGATAATTAGATGGCCTAGCTTTAAGTTTTTTCATGAGCGTTACATTCTTTCATAGCTTTTCTTGCTTGGAAAAGTTTTAAAGAAGACTTGCCGGTCTGGAGGCAAAGATTTAAACCACCTTTGAATATGACCTTGGGCCAAGTGTTTAGCTTAGAATAACATAAAAGATGCTCTTGGACAAGCACAAGTAAGGGACAATAGGATATGGCCAGGCTAACAGGTTTCCATGGTAACAAACAACAGAAGTGATATCCGTCATAGAAGGGAAAAAGTGGGATCGTCTAGTTTTCAGAGATTGATTGCCACGGGTGAATAATCCTGTGGCCTTGCAGCGAGACCACTGTGTATACATATACCTTTTTATCGGAATGGCCGTGGCTGCCTTCTTACTCCGCCTTATAGAATTCATGGAAAGATAAATAAAAACACTGATAGACTTATGTGTTTGTTGCAGAAATGAAATATGTATGCTAGACCAAATCTCTACTGAAAAGTACTCTGCTGAAAACCCACTATTGACTCTGAACTTCTGCACACTGATTTGTCTGCAAATTGGCCATAACAGGTTATACAGAAACATTGGGCTCTTTCTTAAAATGCTTTTGTAGTTTTTCTATTGGGATCCCATTCATTACTGCATTTTTTTACCTCAGTAAAACTAGTTTTTACTACAAAACTTGCTGTGCATTTATTTTGACCAGGACTGGGGATTTAATCATAAAAGATGGACTCATAAAATGTTCTTAGTTAAATGTCCCTTCTGCAGAATGGGAATGCATTCAGAAACATGCTTCCCATACTAAGATTTCAGGAGGTAAAGAAATACACCATTGATAACTTACTTTCCTTGCTTTTCTATTATTACTTTCTTATACTTGTATATGACCCATTATAATGTATATTATTCATTTGTGTTTAAAGTCACTATCAGATCACCTGTGGACCTTTGGACAAAGCCGTGTGAATCAAATGTGAATTGAATCATTAAACTGAACGCTTTTATTCTAATCTGTTAAGGATAATATCTGGATCACTTTGGTGTTGCTTAGGCCTTTCAATTTGAACCAAACTGTTCCCAAATAGAACAGTGATCCCAAGAAGAATGGTGTCCAACAAACACTGTTAGGCAGTTTCTATTCTGATAAATACAGAATGTACTTAAATGCTTAAAAGTAGCTCCACCCTGTTGGAGCAGTTACTCCAAAAAAAAAAAATCCATTATGAAAGTCATTAGCCATTAAGTACAATTACGAGAAAAATTATAGTCCGCTAATACTGCCTGAAACCCCTAAAACCAGCCTCTGAATTGAGGCTGGCCTATTTAAAATCACAAGCACAGATGAACATAATAGATATAAAGACATATATGCCATATAGACATAGTGTATGTTTCTGTATGCATCACATGTCCGTATTATTGTCCTAAGCTTATAAATGCAACCAAAGTCTTGCCTGTCCCTTCTCAGTCTGCATACACACATGTGCACACTGTCACTATGGCAACCAATCTGGATATGCGAGCAAATGTGACTACAGACTGACCATACAAATTGGATTTGGTCACTTGTTACTCGAGATCTGAACGCTCAAGTCTAAAAATCAGATTTAAGAAGCAAATCCAATTTGTCCTGCCATGTGAACAAAGCATTAGAGACAAAGACAACTAATAAGTCAGTAATCATAATGAGATTACAAGATTTGAAACTGGAATCATTACACTGCTTTATTATAAGAAAAAGTAATTACATTACTGTAATGCATTACTATTTCCCACAGCACCTTTACTGAGTCCTTAAGTATCTGTTACATAGGGTTTATTTATTATTGACTCATTATTTTACTGACGTACTGTTGTATAGTTTCACTTGTGTACAGGTTTTTATTTGCTATTTATAATTAAACTGTTTATCATAGGCCTCTTTTGCAAACAATGTATCGTCATACTTGTTCAATAAAGATGTCTTGTATCTTGTATGACACTCATATATATATATATATATATATGCTTTTATATTACTCTACCCATTTTTGAATGTGATAAATGTATTTGATAGGTAAAGTAGCATCAATTTGACAGATTATATGATTATAGGCTTTGATAACAGTTTCCCACTCCTCTGTGTTTTTTTTTTCTCTCTGCTTTCCAGTGTGTTTTCATTTCAACTGCTATTCAGTTTGTTTTCCTTCCCCTCTTTCCGTGTCGCTTGTTGAAAGGATACGTAGTCTAAAGCCTAAGTCGCACGCTGAGCTTCAGCCGCTGCCGACGGAATTTCGTGTTCCAGGACAAAGCGGGAGCTGATAAATGAATTTTGAAGTCTTCTGGTCAACAACGTGACGGGGTCAAGGACAGACGATAAAGTGCCCTGGCAAACCCTCCGATGTTCAGACAAAAGACTGGCAGGCAAGGCAGCGTGACATTGTGACTGCCACCAAATACATAAATACATAAATAAATAAATAAACAGGCTTTGTGTAATATGACCCAGACTTTAGTGAGGCTGCCTTTTTTAACAAATTTTTTATCAGAGCCATAAAAAAAAAGAGTGCATTAAAAAATATGTAAAGGTTTCAAGAATAATTTCATCTTTTTATGCTCTGGAACACTAAAAAGCAATTAATGGTTTCCTTGTAAGAAAAAAAAAAACACAAAATAAAATAACATCTTTAAGAAGGTTTCTCTTTTCAAAGAAACCCTAATCTAAGCAATCGAAATCAGAATTCCATAGAGTCATTCTAATATGTCGGAGTATATTATTACATGCCTTATTGGCGCCTTGATTTTCATTTAATCTGCCTCTGTGATGCACCACTGCTTACCCTTTATGATCTCATTCTGTTTTATTGCACGTGCATTGTGCCTCGCTGGCGATATTCTCATTTATTGTCACTACCCAGCAATAAAATGCCCGCAAGTTTTATTATACAACCTTTTTACTGCTTTTACATGAAAACATGAAGAACACTAATAGTATCTACAGGAAGAGACAGCATGCTGAAATCTCCACAGACAGACCGAAATTTGTTAGGTCGAATTTCACCCCCACAATCCCATTCATTCATTTACCAAGACCAACAAATCCAAAAGACTGACCTGAAAAATTACAAGCGGAAAGATGACTAAGAACTGTCCTTGAGTTGCTATAAAATTCTTCCAAAACTCAATACTGCAGTACACTGTGGAGTGCAGATACACATCAGGCTGGGAAAATAATCTAAACAGAAACCTGATCAGGCCATTTTGTGACTCACTGCCCATTCAAGCGAGTATCCTTGGCTTCTTTCTGTTTTGTCTTCATCTACTTTATCATCTTTTTCTTTATTAAGAATGTCCTATAGTTTTTTGTTTTGAATTCTTAACCATACACACACAGGTACAGAGCCATGTAACTTGCACAAAGCTGTAGGGTTGTCTTCTCTTTTTAGATTTTCTCGGACGCCAATCACGATTAAAGGCTTGGCATTCCAGTTTATAATAGGTTTATAATGGGATGAGAAATCAAACATCTACATATGAACATTAGACTTACTTTACAGCCTACAGAATGAGACTTAATAAGAGACGTGGTAACGTAGTAACCACAGGACTTGAATGCGACTGGTTACTAAGAAACTGCCGACATTCAGTAGAGCAATTCGCTAAATAGAAAGCCTGAACCTATGTTTCTCCATACATCATGTAGTTATTTTAAAGAGATCATTTAAAGGAAGTATTTTTGCACACTGTTTACAGAAACTGCTGACATTGTGTTAACAAAGTCGCAATAGCCTTGAGCACAAGATTCACACTTTACTTATCCTTTCAAACAGAGTCATGCAGGCATTTGTAATTTATTTTAAGCCTTGTTTTAGCTTTCTAAATTAAAAGTCACTCATAAAATCATAAAAAAATGACTGCAATTTAATTTAAAAGCAGCAGACACCTCTGAAGCCAAAATCTCTCAATACGTGTTAACAAACTACATTTCCAATATATATACATACATATGTACATGGACAGCTGGTGGTCTGGTGGTTAGGGAGTAGCCCCTGTGATCAGAAGGTTGTGGGTTTGAATCCCAGGAGTACCAGGGGCACCACTGAGGTACCCTTGAGAACGATATCGTCCCCATTCACTGCTCCCCAGTTGCTGTGTGACCCCTACAATCAGCAGGTTGTGGGTTTGAATCCCAGGAGTGCCAGTGGCAGAACTGAGGTACCCTTGAGCACGATATCGTACCCACACACTGCTCCCCAGGCGCTGCTTGATGTGTTGAATGGGTTAAATGTATAGAAAGAATTTAACATTGTTCACCCTGTGTGCTGTGGTATGTACACGTGTGACGGAAGGGGCCACTTTATTTTTTGTTTACTTGTTGTATATGGTTTGTACGATATGTATTCATATTTATATACACAACAAATCAAACATTTATTTGCATGTTTATTATTTTTCTATATTTGCATGTTATTCACTTAATATTCTCTAAAAATACACTCAATAATCCTTGTAATTATAATGTGGATGGCCGCACAACTGGCATTATTTAAAGAGCTATTAGGTGACAGGCAAAGAAACAGTTACAAAGCGCATTTAAAGTTACAGGACAGTCTAAATGGTTGTGCTGGATGTCAGTTCATAGGATCTCTGACATGCATCACATATTCTCATCGAGTTTATAGGAAATTGTTTTATTTAACATATTTTCCATGAACATATTTTTGAGAATTCAATGTTTAAAGGGAACATATTATGCAAAAGTTCTTTGAACAAAATCACTCTCACATAACGAGATATCACCAGTTTATTCTTCACAGTTTCATTTCCGTTCAAGACACGCCGTTTCAGGGTTCTGTCCCTTTCCTGCAAATAAGCTGTTGCTGGCCACGCCCCACCACCCCATGCTCCACCCATCCCTTACGCTGCTCATAACGAAACGAAACTTAACTGCGATAGAAACACATATTATTTGTAAGTACTTATATCTCCCTCATCTGCTGACTTGTCACAGACAGTGTACAGAACCCCCACGACACTGAAGTTAGCTCCTTATTCACAGCTCCTTATTCGAATTTTCCGTTCCACCTTAAATACCTAAGGTGAAACTTTTTAAGGTGGAACGAAACCGATCGTTGCTGGGACACGGCCATCGAAAATGAAATGAAAGCCATGCAGTTCTTCTGTTTTCTTAGTCTGGGAGAAAGTGGAGGGATTTGTGCTGTTCTTTCCAGCAACAACACAACACTTCATGAGTGACCTGCCTCTGCCTGTAGCCGGAGCGCTCGGCTTATCTGTGCTCATAAAAGTAGCAGACAACATGGCGGATCTTCAACTAATCTAGTGGGCGGGGTCTCGACAGATGAGGGATGGGTCTATGCAAATTGGCCCCAATTATGTCACCAGAGGACCTCCGTCCAAACGGCTCATTTTCAACGGGACTGATACTGTGAATTTTTGCACAGAGTGATCTTGTGCAAAGAACTACATGAACATGTTTTGTATAAGCCATAGACCTATTATAACTAAAGTTTTGCATAATATGTCTCCTTTAATAAAAATGCAAATCTGTAGTTAATGAAATATATGGATAATATAGAAACTGTGTGTCAACAAAGTATAATATCTCTGTACATAGAAAAGTCTATTCATAGTAAATTATTAATAGCATTTAGGATTTAATGGCTATTTTACTACTACGAATTTATCAATAGATGAATGTAACCCTTTTTAATTTGTTCTGACTGGTTTAGATGTTATAATGGTGCATTGTGTTAGACTTCAAATGCGAAATCATTCAAATGTTGCTTTGGTTCGAAGCAAAAGAATTATTATTATTTTTCTTTCATTCCTGATTAGCACCTACTTTTGAGGACTTGAGAGGTGCTGTTTTTCGTAGGAGTTGCACTGTCAAAGGATTCCACCTACCAGTCATTAATTCTCTCTCGACTGCAAGCTGTACTACTTGAGCTTGAAGAGTGCATCATGCTTGGGCTGCTCTCTGTGAGAGTGTTGTGGAGGCTGAAAAAGTCAGTGCCTTTTCCCTGCTGCCATGATGCTCGGCAAGCCTCAAGAGCTGAGTGGGATGACCTGAGAAGCTTTTTTTTACTGTCCATTTGCTGTTGACAGTGGGTTTCTTCATTTGTTTAGACAGAAATTGGTTTGCAACAATCAGTCCTTTTTGTTGCTGGTAAGTTTTGTTGCGTGTGGAAAACTCTTTGAATCCAAGGAGGGATTTGGGGAAATGACTCTTTTGTTCATGAAGAAGCTGCAACATTACAGAGAGCAGAGCGGATAATGAGTACAAGGATGTCTTGTGTTTAGATGTACATTTGCACCACCATTAAGAATGGTATACTATTAGTCCAATTACACTATTAGTCCAATTCATATAAAGTATTGTGGCCCATGTATGGTATAATAGCTTTTAAATATTAATAATCTGTTTTTAATATTAACATCCAAAATAACCCAGTTTTTCATGCTGATTTCATATCTGCTTTCAGTTTTTTCAGTCACATCAACTTTTTGAATTATGAATAACATTAGATTTGCAATAGACTTGCATGTGGTTTTTATTAAACCGCAGGCACCAATCAAGTAACTGTTTCAATATTTTCA
>JBBPCY010000032.1:6478157-6533524 GCA_037974405.1 Brachyalestes nurse | reverse complement strand
TTTGGCACATGTCAACCACTAGGTGGCGCTGTCACAGGCCAAGTTACTTTTTTGTTAATATCTCCTTACAGTCAAGACCTATAATTACAAATCCTTCAAGTTCTTATTCTCTGGAACCACCTGCCTCAAATGTATATCTTTGATGTAATTTTGGCCACACCCACTTTTCACAATATTGGCCAAACCCAAAATCTACAAAAGTTAACTTGTCCGAGGCCGTTTACCCAAATCACGCCAAATTTGGTATATATCATCAACATTGATGGATGCAGAAAGTTACTGAAGCAGATTTTTGATTAATGCAATCGTTTTGATGTTACGCATACCTAAATATGGAGCGAGTGTGGCCTATTTTTACTCAACAACGTAACATAACCAAACTTGGGTCACACACCACACACAATAATTTTTGCAAAAGATGGCACATGTTTACCACTAGGTGGCTCTCTAACAACGCTAATTACGTTTTTGCTCATATCTCGTGAACCGGGTCACGTAAACTCAAAATTCTTCATGCGCCTTATACCTTGGATGACCTTTAATATCAACTATATGGACCCGCCCACTTCCCGCCATTATTCACTGCCATTGTAATACGCCCATTTCTCATTTTGCCTATATCTCCTAAACCATATAGGATACATTAGAAATTCTTTCAGTGGTTGAGAGTGCATGAGACGTGGACTGCGCCATAGCTTGGACCCCGTTCATAACCAATTGCGGTTCTAGTTGAATATTAGTAGTATCCGTTGATTTGAGAAGACAGTGGACTGCAAATGTGAAAGAATAAAAAACCAGGAGGTCCCAACCCCTCTACTGTGCAAACGTTCGACTACACTTTATGAAGAAAAAGCAGAAACGTAGTTAACATGGCATTGGTTTTGACTCCTTTCAGGTCCTCTGAAGTCAATCAGTTTGAACTTCAGCAATCAGCAATCAGACCAGTGTTCTTCAAAGGTTGTATTTTTACTATTCTTTATATTTTACTATTTATTTTACTATTCCTTTTAAAGCCAAAAAAGGTGTCGCTTCTCTTCTGAGCTTGTGCAGAATGTTGGAACAATTCCAGCGTCAGAGTGTCTGTTTGTACATGGTGTAGTGTGTGTGTATATTCAGATTCTTGATCGGTTGATCAGGGGCCAAGTCGTTTAAAAAATCGAGAGTGAAAAAAAAGAGAGTGGATGGTGGAGTCCCTTTCAAAATATGTGTCAGAGAGAGAGTCTGTGACATCATGGCTAAGGAGACCAGGATGGGACAAACTGCGGAGAAACACAAAAGCGTAAAAAGAAACACTGACATAAAACACACAGCAGACTCATGGTTGAGTCGCCTCTGTAATATATGGGGAGAGTCAAATTGCCTACAAAATGTGTGTAGGAGAGAGATTCTCTGATTTCACAAATATTAATATTTACGCAAAGGTGACAAAACTCGGAAAAACACAAATGCGGAAAAATAAATGCAGAGCAAAACAGATTTAAAAAGAGATACTATAGCTCAGGTCAGTTATGAAATAGTAAATGAAATGAAATGAAATGAGTTGTAATGTGTGTAACTGTTTATTGTGGTTTATTAAAAATAATCAGCCCATAAACATAATGCTTTTAGCCATCTTTAACCATAAATGGTTTGGTAAGAGGTAGCACAAGCATGCCCCATCAGGAGTGCAACGGTAGAATTTTTGCCTTAAACTTCTGACTTTTCTTTGACAGGTGTTGTTTAGGTGTACTTAGCCTCCAGTAACTTGGCTGAAAGGCGGACGCTGATTTAGGTTTAGCTTTACAGGTTTAAAGGGGACCTATTATGCAAAACTCACTTAAAAAAAAAAAGTTATAATAGGGCTGTACAAAACATGTTAATTAAGTTCTTTGGACAAAATCACTCTCATATAAAGAGATATCACCAGGTTTATTCTTCACAGTTTCGTTTCCGTTCAAAACATGCCATTTCAGGGCTCTGTCCCGTCATGCAAATAAGCAGCTGCTGGCCACGCCCCACCATCCCAAGCTCCACCCACCCCTTATGCTGCTCATAACAAAACGAAACTTAACTGCGATAGAAACACAAAAGTAATGATTTGAATGTACTTACATCTCCCTCATCTGCTGATTTGTCACAGACAGTGTACAGATCCCCCACAAATCTGAAGTAAGCTCCTTATTCACAGCTCCTTATTCGAACTTTCCGTTCCACCTTAAATACTTAATGTGGAACTTTTTAAGGTGGAACGAAACCGGTTGTTGCTGGGACACGGCCATCGAAAATAAAATGGAGCCACGCAGTCCTTCGGTTTCTTTGTCTGGGCGAAAGTGGAGGGATTAGTGCTGTTCTTTGCACCACTTCACGAGTGACTTGCCTTTGTCTATAGCTGTAGCACTCATCTTATCTGTGCTCGTAAAACTAGCAGACAAAATGGTGGATCTTCAACTAATCTAGTGGGTGGGGTCTCGACTGATGAGGGGCGGTTCTATGCAAATTGGCCCAGTGGGACGTCACACTGGGCCTTCTTTCTAAATGACTCGTTTTAAAAGAGACCCAAACTGTGAAGAATAAACCTGGTGATATCTTTTTATGTGAGAACAATTTTGTGAACATGTTTTGTATAGCCCATAGACCTATTATAACTAAATTGAGTTTTGCATAATATGTCCTCTTTAAAGAACAGATGTGGACTACTTGAGCACCAATGTACGCCGCTCTGGATAAGAGCGTCAGCTAAATGCCGTAAATGTAATGTAAATGTGGAATGCTGAGCACTGAATTAAAAGATCACCAGTTCAAATCCACGCTACAAATAGATTTTACCCATAAAACCAGTGTTTGGATGTCTCCATAGCAACAGCACAATCACACTTCACATTTTCTTGCGGAAATGCACGTAGCTTTATCTCAGCCGCTGTATAATCCTTTTCCTTGCTTGCTTTTCTTTCTTGGTTTTCTTCTGTTTACTTGTCTTTGTTGTGTAAACTGTTGTTGGTGAAAAAGGGATTGGCGTTTTTTTCAGTGACGGTGCTTGTTTATCTTCCATTGTGTTTGCAAAGCTCTTGAGGCTCCTCACTGAAGATATTGAGCTTGACCAAGTGAGAGTATGGGCGGGGGTTCCAAGCTGTGTACACAAGAATGACCTAATCTTAACCCTAACTCTGGATTGACGCTCTATCAGACACTCCTCCTGACACTGATTGGCTCTTTTTGGTCACAGAGGATTCTTGCAAGCACTAGATGTAACAAAAGGAACCTGATTTTTTTCACAGATTATGCATTACTGTCATTCCATTTTTTCCATGCCAACTCAGTTTTATATCTATGGGGAATGCAAAGAATTAGGCCACATCTAGTTTTTCTCAAGGACATGTTGAATTTTTCTATGCACCAAATAAAAATGTAAAACTGACATTTCCAATCCTTGGCAAACTGTGAACACAAAGAACACTGAGATCACTTTAACCTATTCTTACTCTTTTCACATAACTAGAAAGCTAAAGCCAGTAGTACAGCTCTGAAAGTGAAAAATCAATACTAAGTACCTTGGCCTTCATGCTAATTAGTCCAAAACAGTGGAATGCCCAGAAGAGGTTTCACAACAACAAAGACATGTGGAGCCTGCCAGGCCTCCACCTTGACAGGTATTGACCATACATAAAACAAACAGTTATGATCAGTTCATCAGTATTTTTCTGTCATATGAGGGCACCTAGGCAAGTAGACTAAACGTCTTCTGGGAGCGGTTCGTCCTTCATCAAAGATTGCTGACAGGAAAAAAAAGTTGCGACAATCATTTGGGTAAATTGGTTTAGTTTTGGCAGCTGGCTTCAATGCCACTCTCCGAAAAATGTACGAAACCACTGGTTACTGACTCTGAGTCTTTCCTTAGCCATTAATCAAATCCTTAGCTCTGCTTAGACAGGCTGGTTTCTCGAGCGAAGCGAGCTGAGCTAAGAGAAGTTCCTCTTTTTTTTTTCTTCTGCTCTGGAAGCAGTGGCTTATATACTTTATCCTCTGGGAAATAGTGCAAAAAAAATCTAAAAAAGAAACTCACCATTTTATCTGCTCTGTTTGTGCCTACATTTCCTACTTTTGAATCTTCAGCCTATCAAGTAGGCATCACATGCCAAGTGACTGAGAGTAGCCAACATGCAGAGAGAGAAATGTCTAATTATATGTCTGTTCAAGTCTTAGAAAGGACACGGTATCTTGACGAAAGCTCATAAGCCTTCGCTATGAAGACACTTACAGAGCTCAGTCGGCAAAGAGCACAGATTGTGAAATGTCAGCCAATTTGAAAAGACTGCGAATGTAGAAAATGGTGAAAATATAATGGGCATTTTACTCAAAAATGTGAATTGTGAAGATTGAACTTTGTGAATTATGAGCTTTGATGATCCATTTATTTTTCTGCGACGAAATAATAGAATTTAAGGACATCAGTGACAATTTGACCATTCTTCAACTAACTGTCTTCATCTAACTATTATTGACGGTGGTATTAGCAAAAATACCAAGTTTTTCTTAGTGAGGTTTAGACTGTTTTATTGAACGGCATACAACTCAGATCTTGTTCAGATCTTGGACAGAACAGGTCATTTTCCACAGTTAATTCTGCAAGCACTCTGAACTGATAATAAAGTTTCATAGCTTTCGTAACACGTTCAGTATGTGCATGTACTTTCAGCTGTCAGAGTTTTGTAGCTTTCAAGAAAAACAAAAGGGATTGTACAGATACCTCACATCTTATTGTTATTCAAAAGATCATTAAGTGGGATCTCTGTTTCATCTCCGCTGGTGCATGGTGCATGACAAAAGACAATTGTTCCAGGAGTACTGTTGCGAGATAAAAAAAAAAAGTGCTAATATTTTGACACAATTTGAGAGGCGCTTTTGTCTCGGAAGAAGCCGGAAATTGATTGGCAGTGTTTTTCACGCCCAGAAAAAGCACATTGTTAGCAGCCTTTGCTTGTCTTTTGTACCCATGACAGCTTACATTACAGTATCAGAACTGAACTGCCTCCACTGTTTTGTCTCTTGTTCAGGCCTCTCTTGTCTTAAATAGGTAAGATGGGACTTCTTTGAACTGCGCACATTTAATGCTGTTCTCTTTCATCATTCTTCAATGAAGCCACTTACTGTGTGGATTTTTTCTTCTTCTTTTATGGTCTTGGGATTTAGAGAGTAAACTACTACTGCAGGACCCAGTAGACCATATACCACTGCTATCAATATAATTTCATGAAAAAAGTACAATAATGATTCTAGCATCTGATTGACTGAGCCACTCCCAAAGCCATCACAGGGTAACCTAACATATACACACCTACATGACCACACATCTATTGGCCTGTTCATGCTCTGCATTAACCAAAAACCCTATTCAACTAAATGAGAACCATGTAATCCAAATGAGAACCATGTTCCTGTATAAAATGCTATATTACTGAGCTAGACTTGTTATTGCAGCTATTTAAAAACAGGCAGGTGGGAAATGACAATGATAAATTTGCCTCCATGCAAAGGTTTCCATACTAAAGTTGAGAGCTACTGTTTCTCATTAGGTAATATGGGATTTTTGCCAATGTCTTAAAAAGGTGCCACAAAAGGAGTTTTGACTGATGACAAAGGGAAAAAATCTTCACATTAAGTAAAGGTTCTTTTTATATTTGAGAGTTCTTTGAAAAACTTTTACAGTATACTTTGAAATGGTTTCTGGCACCCAGTTTTGTATATATATATGTGTGTGTGTGTGTGCAGTGCATTTGTTGTTGCAGTGCTTGGTGGAAATGTTAACTGTTATTATTATTAATAAAACGATTTTGTCATAACATTTTAACTTGCCTTTATTTGTTTTTTTTTGTCACTGTTAATGCTCCTCAGACTAAGGCTGTCACTAAAACAAGTCATATTGTTTTGAGGTTCTGAGTTAATATTTCTGGAATTCTGGAGTTTCTAGTGTTAAGCATGGTCTACCTCAGGGACATTTTTACTTTTTCTTATCCCTGTAGCTGGAGAATGGGTTGTGTCATATATTCACTTTAGCAGAACCTCTTCTTGGTCCAGCAGTGAACCTTTCTTTTTAATCTCCTGAATGAGAAGATTATAATGGTTTTATCACCAGATATGGGACAGAGCGACATGACCTACCTTTGAAAGTCAAACACTTTACATTTCGGCGGTCCGTATTAGAATTCCGAGGCCGTCTTTAATAACAGGACTCTGTTAATTACATTTCAGTGAACAGTCAAGGATAATTGACCACAGGTAAGGTGAGACAGACGTTTGTGCCAATTACGCTCGGGGTTCAGAATTGGGATCTTGGGTTTGTCCTGTACAACCCCCCTGGAGCAGGGAGGGGAGGCGACGGGTGTTTGAACACAATAATTGGGCAGGGGTCCCTTTTAAATATTGTTGTCAAATCACAGTGGCTAAAGGTTACAAAGGATGAATTAGTCCCTGCTGAGAAACTATAAAGTCACAGAGTTGCCATTATTAGAGTGAGGAATGGAGTTAATTAAGATATCCATCACACACTTGGGCTAATATGAATTCATAAACAAACAGTGTTTGAGGCGTAATGAGACTATTCGTCCTGGCTGTTTTCCTATGCCCTGTCTCACCAGTCTGGAGAAAGAACGATTCCAAACTGTGAGGAAATGAGCATCGGTGTTTGCAGGAGATTAAGAGGCGGGAAAACAACACTGCAGTCTTATCACCTAGTCGGGATTACACCCTGGTTCTCTTTATTTGCCAATTTCCTCCCCATGTCCCAATGGGAATCATGCAGGATAAGCCTGCCTGATGTACTGGTAATTTCATTTGCACAATATTT
This sequence comes from Brachyalestes nurse, assembly GCA_037974405.1. Classification (NCBI taxonomy): domain Eukaryota; kingdom Metazoa; phylum Chordata; class Actinopteri; order Characiformes; family Alestidae; genus Brachyalestes; species Brachyalestes nurse. The sequence continues at coordinate 6,526,704 of JBBPCY010000032.1, read as the reverse complement.
CACATAAACATGATTAACGCAGTAAGCTCAGCTCAGCTCAGCGCATAAGTATCCTACAAATATATAACAGACTGTCAGGTCTAATGGGCATAATTTTTTTAGTTATCTGTGAAAATAAGTACCCCACTGAGCCCTGACTTATCCATCAGGTAGAAACAATAAAAGGTAACAGTATTAATGGGCTTGTAGCCTCATTTGTGTATTGTTGGCATGGTATGATCTAACGCAATGAGTAAAAACACTTTTACAGATGTGGTTTCCTATTGCTTAGCTACTTTAAAAAATATTGCTTCTCTGCTACAATATGGGCTACTTAAGTGTAGTTGCATGCATTAATTCGCAATAAGGATTTTTTAATATGCAGTAGTATGTAAATGTGTGCACAAGCAACAATATCACTCACCTTAAACATACACTTGAGCAGTATTTGATAGTTGCATAGCCACTAATAACGCCAGTGCCAATGAGGAATGAGCTGGCGGTGCTGGAAAAGAATCAACCTTAGTATCCCTCTCTAATGCTCCTGGTGGGCTGTCATTAAACATATTCAGTGTCTCTCTGTTCAGAGACGAATCCCTGAGGGTGCATATTTCAGAACGCTGTCAGGATGCAGACTGCAGACTCAGTTCTGTAGGGAGCCTCACGCTAGCTTAGACATCACCACCCACATGTAGATCACCTGGGGTGCTAGCCTGCAAGCGCTGCAACAAAACACCAATACACCTCACAAAATTACTCTATGACCATTTATCCTTTCGCAATATGCAAAAATCACGTTCTCCATGGATTTGTCCACTCCAGGCCGATTCCACCACCTGCGTTTATTTAATTCAGTCCATATATGTGCTCCAAATCTGATGGGAAAAACGTGTAAATGTAGATGTTAAATATATGTAAATTATGCATTTTAACTTTGCTGACAACAATCATACAATTAAAATTGATGTATCACATGTTCGTTCATGTGTGTGTTTGTTTATTAGCTTGTTTATTGTTGTGAGGTTATTTGTCATTTAAAGGGTCCAAATCTTTAGTTTTTGGCAAGATATAGGTACATTTTTGTGACATCACAAAATTCAATCACATTGTTTTTATGGACTTGGGATTGAACTGCAGTTTTTGAAATGATAGCTGCGTCTACATGCTGTATTGAAATGAAATCATTAAAAAGAATAGATAAAAAAATAAAATATTTTCCAATAAACCTTAAATAGTTCATTGTGTCATTTATTTTATCTGTGAATATCTCATGCAGGTGTTTCAAGGTCAGGTGTTAGGTGTTACGAGCTTTTTTAATCCCTAAATGTGATGGATTATCATATTATGAATGCATAAAACCAGATGTGAAGGTTTAATGGAATGAGAACATGATGGGGCCACTTTCCATAACCGATGGGCAGCACTCACTCCAACATGTGTGTCGATGAGAGCAGGTGTAGGGGTCGAAGCAATCTGGTATATTAAGACATTAGCATGAATTAGTCTTTCCAAGTTGTGTGTGTGCCATGCTGCCTTAGATATACCAACATTGACATTAACAGGATTAAGGGGATTCTGGAGGACCTCTAGATTGGCAGGAGTAATAATCCCCACCCCTCTCACTGATCTGAAAGGATCGCTTTGGTGTTTAAACTCCCTCAGTTGTTTTTTGGCTTTGTGCTGTGGGGCTGTCTGCATATTCATGCTGGGGGGCTGTGTGCATATGCAGGGCATCCACAAATATTTCTTTGAATTATTCATGCTTTGGAGCTCGTTGGGAAAGTGCACATATGTTTGGAATTTAATGACAGCAAACCTAACAGGTTTATTGATCGAAGACTTCATCGCACCGCATCTCAAACGAGACGCTTTAATTCACTTCAATAAATCATAAGTACGACGTGGGCTTCCCCGCCACACAGAATTCACACACGGTCTGTAGATCACGACCAGATCAAGAAGCACGAAGCTCATAAAGAGGGTTCGTTCCAGGGAGGTTTCAGCACAAAGCTGGAGTAATTAATTTAGCTCGGGTAGGCTTTCGCAATGCTTCAAAATGGCCTTTGGGCTTTCATTGGATCTGAGAGTGCTGAGGGATTTTTAGATTAATTAGCAAATTGATTCAATTTAATGATGACCTTGATAATTTTACTTTGAATATTCATCAGCAAAATAGAGTGATCCTTCATTGTCGAATATTTTTTCAGAGCGATTTATGAATGGGCTTTTAATGTTTTGGGCCAAGCAGCTATTCTGAAATCGTTTTGTTTGGAGGACTGACTTCGATCTCTGTAATGGTGTTTATTGGTGGAAATTTATATTCAGGAACGGATACAAGGACACCAAAGGTGCGCTTGTCTTGTTTGTAGTCTGCAACTTTGAGCAGCGGGATGTAAAAGTCAGAAGTGGAGTGCCTTTGTATGTCATGCTGGTTGTTTAATGTACGCCGAGACGGATCTTGCTTTATGAACCATCTTTCATAGTCTGTCCAATTATACTGTGCCGTGTTGAAAATGGACACCTAATTCAATTTTATTGCCGTTGCCTGAGAAGTTTGGATGGCAAAGCAGAGTGCCTCTGATAGCTTATCTCTGCTTATCCTGGACAAAAATCTAACGCCATCTGAGCGCTGTCTGGGGAGAGGTGGCGCATTAAGGTGTGCGGCGCGGGAGGTGTGCTGAAAGCAGCTTAATTGCTTGTGAGCAATGCGCCTGTCTTCAAATATTCCTCACACTGCACAAAGCCCCACTGCGCCAAGCGCCGCTGAGGTTATCCCCTTCAAAGCTATTGTAAAAACATCAGACGTACCGTTACAACTGATCCTGGCGAAACATTAGTCATGACACCTAATGGGCCCATATGCTTCATCTTTCCTGCGTTTAATCTTTTTTTTTTATGTCCCTACATCATATTTGAGAGGGATTCTGTACCAAAAACAGTCATAATTCATTTTAACATGTCAATTTTCTAACCCCTCTTTATCCCCTAGGATTAAGCAGGCTGTTATGGAGCCTTTTAAACTGATATAGGTAAAAGACCTCAGCCTGATTAGCTTTGCATTGTGCTACATTCAAAGGGCAGGCCAGGCTAAAACACACTTTATAACTTCAGTGTGAATTAGGGAGGTTAAAACTGCAGGGAGTAGGTCAATGTATGAAAATGCAAATTAGTTTTTGTGACATCACAAACAATATGAATTCAAAACAGTTTTTCAATGAGGTGGGCCCTTTAACTCGACATCACAGCAGCAGCTTTAGAGAAATAAAAGTAGCCCGAGTGTTAGACAGACAGTGCTAATGTATCTGTGCTGTGTTGCACCGCTGTGTTAGTGATGTGGGCGAGGTGTAATGACTGTGGCTTGCTGCGAGGTCATCTTCGGGGAGGACATGATTAGGCAGCTCACCCACTCCCCTGCATGTCGGGGGAACTGTGTGCTACCTCGCTTAATGTTCCATGTGCTTCTTATTTCCACACGCTGCTGAATGGGGGGATTGAGGAAGGAAATTTCCTACAGCAATATTGAAAGAATGAACCTGTTAGCAGAGAAAGCAAATTGAAGCAAAACCACACTTTTAAATGAAGCCATGACGCTCTGCGCAGCACAGGGGCGTGAATGTGCAAGGTGGCATCCGCAGCTAGGTCGAAGTTACCATTCATATTTGATGCTTTGCAGTAGCACCATTTTACCTGCTCCCGTCAGAAGAGAAATGAAGATGTTTTAAGTTATCTGAATGTTTCTGAAGCACCATAACCCTTAGAAGTCTCGAGTTTTTATACATTTAATTTACTGTACATAATCTTGTCAACCTAGTTCCATGATTATTTAGGTAATAAATTACATTTACATGCTCTGCATCAGCTGCTTTGAGTTTGCTCTTTTGACAAACAAGCAAAACAAAAAGTATTAAAAATATTCAAAATATTCCTATATATATATATAATAAAAACGTCCTTTTTGTCCTCTTCTGTTATCAATTAAAACTGATTGAAATCTGCAATTTCTTTGTTTCAGTTGGGTTTAAATAACAAATCATTACAATGTATACAAATGATCTATTTATGAAATTACATTTTGCGTTACACTTCATCTAGAGATGATCTATGGACATAAAAAAAACTATCTAGCGAAAGTGCTTGAGGTTATGTTTAGGATCAAGTTAAGGTTTTAGGGTGAGGTTATGTAAGGTTTTGGTTTGGGTTTAGGGTTCAGTTAAATATAATCTGTTACCATCAGCTTTGCAAATAAGATGTTTTTTATCATTGGAGAAAACTGCTGCTTCTAAAGATTAAACTCAAATCATTTTTAGCTCTTTATAGACTATGCAATTATCTTAGTTGTTGTCTCTTAATCAAAGCCGTGTTTTTTTCACAGGATTTCCCAATAAATAACCACAGCACTGAATCAATGGTGGTTATTATTATTGTTAGTATTATTATTTTGTCAAAAATGCAAGACATTTACCCTGACTTCTTCACAATGACAGGAATGACTGTGCTTATGAATGCTTTATCTTTGAGCAAAGCCTGTGTTCATCCATAGTAGCGTCCCTTGAGGACAGGTGCATTAGAAAAAAGGGCAAAATTGGGTGTGAAAGATGTCAAAGATCAAAGATCAGGTCTTAGAATTATCGCTTTAAATCATATTGCAAACACCCAGACTGTGTCTGTACTGTCGCTGCTTTGGCTTTGTTTGTTTTGCCTCGGAGTGAAAGATAAAGTTGGATGATAGCAGCGGTGGTGTTACATAACTGCAAACAAGTCATTACCCACGGCTAATCTGCAGGTGTCACAACAACCCAGCAGGAAATCAAATGATGAGAGATTATCCCGGCATAGACGGAGCACCCGTCATTTCCATACTTCATTCCTGGGCCGAATATTTGATCATTATATAATCATCAGTCACAGGAGGAGCCGAACTACCTCGATTACGCAGAACCGAGAGTGTGGGTTTTTGTTTTTGTTTTTTTTTTATCTTCAGGAATGATTGATGCCAGCCAAGGACTCTTCCCCTTGTAGATGCTCGGAGATTGCACTTCTGAGAGGGAGAAATTAATCTTCGTTTGATTCCCGCTAGGCCTAGAGCTACCAGACCAGAAGAAGTAAAACAAGAAGAAAGGAAAAAAGAGGAAGAGGAAGCAGAAGGAGGAAGAAGAAATGAATGTGCAGAAAGCAGCTGCCACTGTCACCTTTAAACAGCTCCTGGAAGCTGTTTCCCAGATTTGATTTGCCTCAGTTCCAGCCCGGTGTGGGCCCGGCGTTCACAGACACATCACTATCCATCCACTCAGCCTGCCACCAGTGACAGCGCTGCCCTCGCCCACCACCAGCATCTTATTACCAGCCGGATGCTATTGTTCAGCCCAGAAACACTGGAACATCCCATCAGAGACAGAGGCTCTGGAAAACGGGCTTAAGCCTAATGGATTAGTAATGCTATTGTGTGCTTTACAGTTCTCCATGCAAATGACGTGATTAAGAGATTACAGTGTTAGAGACCGGCTCAGTTTCTGAACACTTTGTTTGAGCAGCTACTATGTATTAAGACGCTGAGGTAAGAAGCTGCTGGGTAAATCTCTGACCTCTTAATGATTCCATTCCATAACAATTCAGTGAATCGTGATTATTTCTGTATAACTTCCTAAACTCTGGAACAGCATAAGTGGTAGTGTGTGCTAGACAGAGACTTTGGAATCCAGATTATATACGCATTAGTGTAAAGCATATATTTGGTGCAATCTCTTGTTCTCCATGTACACTACCAGTCAAAAGTTTGGACACACCTTCTCATTCAATTATTTCCTTTGTTTTTATTAATGGCTACATTACATTACTAGATTAATATTTTTATTATTGGCTACATTACATTACTAGATTAATATTTAAAACATCACCTATTGCTCTGATGGGAGCTTTGCACACTCTTGGCATTTTTTCTATCAGATTCATGAGGAGTCGACCTGGAATGGTGTTTAATTAGCAGGTGTTCTTCGTCAAGAGTTCATTAGTGGAATTTCTTGCCTTCTTAATGTGTTTGGGATCATCAGTTGTGATGGTGGGGTTGGTACACAGTTAGTAATCCTGTTCCACTACGGTTCTACTTCACATTATGACAAGAAAAACAGTCCATAATTACCTGATTACAAAACATATTCTGGTTTGTTTAACTCTTTTTTTGTTTACTGCATAATTCCATGTGTTCTTTCATCAATTTGTTTGTTTTCAATATTAAATAATAAAAACAAAGAAAAAACATTGAATGAGAAAGTGTGTCCAAATGTTTGACTGGTAGTGTATGCTGGCCACTCTCTAATCAAACAAAAGCTCACACAGACTCCAACAGAAGCTACTGTTACAAACTGTAATCATACTATGGTTAACTATAACTGCTAGATGCTTACCACCAATGAGGTTTGCACACGTCCTAAAATTATAATATAATTTTAGGATGGATGGAGTTTGAGTCTTGAGTCCTTCTAAGGTTTCTTCCTCCAGCTTCAGGGATTTTCGCCTTTGGCTCACTCCCTAGAGGCTTGGACCCCAATTCTGTAAAGCTGCTTGTTGACAACATTAAAAAATAGCACCACATAAATAAAACCTGAATTGAATTTAATGATGAGACACCTCACGAAGTGTCTAAAGATACACAATATTTAATGATTCAAGTAAAATTTCAAGACAAGAAAAATCATCACACCAAATGTATATGAATGTATTTTTTTTTCCTCATAGATTCTAAAGGGATATTTTACAGGGGCATGACAATATACAGTTAATTTTTTTTTTAACCGTTCAATAGAGTACTGCTGGCACATATCAAAGCTGTCGTCTTTCAAAGCAAGTGTGAAATACAACAAATGTGAGTAAATTACAAGCAGTATAGCATAGCAATCATTTTGTTTTGTTTCCAATTTTATACAAGATACATGGTGTGTACGTACAATATTCTGACCGTCTCTATGCCAGTATACATACATGCACACACACACACACAAACACACCCACACGCACCCACTCACACATACATACATACATACATACACGCACGCACGCATACATAGATTGATATATGCATAATGAACTCTTACATTACGAATGAGATTGTCCTTATTGTTGTATGTCATTCATCAACAGGTTCAGTATTTTAATGACATATCAACAACACTTCCCTTTGCAAATTAAGAATTTGTCACTCAGAGTTAGTGCTAGGCAAATATGTACACATGTTTTTTATTCATTCAGCCATTTTTTCCTTTATTCTTTTGTTTTTTTGTAGGATAATGTAAGTTTATTTGATTTTTTGAATTTTTTTTTTTATTCTTTTTTTCAGCTCACGTGTAACCAAGTACAAAGAGAAGCTCATGTTATTATCATTCATTTCCCACTATGGCGGGATCAGAACTATAACAGAGCTCAGGGTTGATGGGCATATGACTATACAAAGCACCTGATCACCATCAGACACAGGCTGAGTGGTAAAAGATCACAGCCAGCTACCGGAGGTCAAGTAGTACTACATGCAAATGGAGATGCAGTATATGACTATGGAGAAGAGTCACAACTTCCACATTAGATTCTGGTGAAAAGTCAACTCGAAATGTATTTAAAATACATTTTTTTTAACCATTAAAAAAAGGAAAATGATTTCAAAGAAAGTAAGGTTCCTTTCACAATGCATCGGACAGCAAGGTTTATAAAAAGTATAAAAAAGTGTAGGCCAGGAGGATGGTCATGCACATAATATACATTTCTCTTTTTTATTTCTGCTGGGGATCTTTATCTTACGGCTGTTTTCACTCTCGCTCTCTCTCTTTGTTTTGTTTTGTTATTCATCTCACTTGCAAGACCTTTGGCACCGATTGTAACCTCACTAAAATAGTTACACAGTAAAATATGTTTTTTTTTTCCCTCTTGTTTTTTTTTTTTTTTTAATGAACGTTTTTAGAGTTCATTAAATTTTCATATTCAAGTACAGAGTTCAACTATCCATAGACGATGATGGCGTATTTGCATTTCATGAAACTGAAGGAGGATTTTTGATTGTTTACGGTGTCATGGAAAAAAAAAAAAGAAGATGATTCTTTTTCTTTTTCAACCTAAAACGTGGAGACATGCAGTTGTAAAACAATATGCAAATCTGGTGATTTGAAAGTGTGGGTTTTTTTTCCCCCAGAATATTCATGTCAATTCCTCTGAACCCTCGAGGCCACGTTCTTCAAAGACCTTTTTTTCTAGCTAATAGGGAGCTCAAAAGAAGTTTGAAAGCCATTAGACAATAGACTTTTAATTACTCACTCTCATTCTCCCCAACTCAAAGCAGCAAACGCTCCGCATGTTATACGCTGTGACTGATGACAAAAGGAGAGAAATTCTACTTGTGGTCTGCAGTCCCGATATCCAGTGTGTTAGTGCTTTAGACCTCAGTTTTCCAGGTTTAACCGATTCTTTGCATGGATCGGTACAGCTTGTGTTTATTCAGCATCCGTTCCCTATTACTCAACATCTCCCTTCAAATGATACTGTCCCAGTAAGCAGGAAACAAAATGTTTTACTGTAAATCCAGTACATGTCAGCCTTTCCTGACACAGTACCACCCTGTAATTATTCTCATTGATTAACGGCATTAAAGGGATGTTTTTTTTTTCTCCTTTTGCTGTACGTCAGGGCCTCGCCGCTGCCTTCTTTCAGATCAGTGAGTATGCCAGAGCCGGGCTCATCATAACACTCTCTTGGTGTGCATTCTTCCACTTCTACTTCACCTAATTTATAACAAAGTAATTTTTTGGATCACTGACCCAAATACTCGGGGTGTCATCAGAAAATACTAAGCAGAATTGCTGAGTTTAAGGAAGCATGCTTCCTGCATCTGGCTTAAAAACGACACTTTCTGTCTCTTCCGGGGATTACTTCATTCCAAATGTGGTGCTGTGTGGAGAACGGAACAGTGTACGAGACTTTTAACCAACCTCAAAGCTAATTAGATACATCACGGCATTTGTGGTCGACTATTATTTGCTGTCCTTATGGGCAACACCGTGTGATGAAGTCTTTCTCCTAGACGCTCCCCTCACAACACGATAAGTGCAGCTTCAATTTAGCAGTCCTGGCACTGAAGTGTGTTGAGCTGGGTGCAGATATATATATAAAAAAATTGCTTCTGCCCTTATTAGTCTTACAAGCATACCGAAAAGTTAAGGCTGCGGATTCTTTGATATAGTTAAGTAAAAGCCATGAATGACATACATCAATAACTCTAAGGCTATTCACAAGTAATGGTATTTCCTGAAGGTAATGCTCAAAAAAATGTAAGCCAATTACGCTACTACGGAGCAGTCTTCCACAGCTATGGCTGCTATGGTGATTACAGATCAAAGTAATTATACTATCGGGAGATTCTCATAATTGGTTCCATAGCACTTGTTATGGTGCATAAATTGTATATTTCAATAGGGAAACTTGATGTGGGGAGAGGACGAAAACAAAGGACGGCTCTTTAGCACATCTGTCGGTGCCTTCCCGGGCTTGGCTAATGAGATAATGTTGAAAATGAGTAGGTTCCTAATAATGGGAGGGAAAAGGTGTCAGATGCACAGAAAACTACCGACATGCTGAACATCAGTAGCAGGTCTTTCTCAGTTCACAGGCAAGAAAAAAAGGAAAAGAGGAAAAAAAAGAAAAAGTAGCTGAATTTAGGGCCTCGTAAAAAAAATAAATAAAAATAGTAATTTTTACATGTGAACACAGAGTGAGAGCTATTTTTGCAGCGAGGTATTATAATATGTCCACGCAGCGCACTCGGATGAGTGAAGAGAGTGTCTCAGCTCGTCAGATTTAAAACTGGCTGCGAAAAGTCTGCTAGAAGCGATGCACGCACTACCGCACCAAAGCTAACATATGGCAGTCACCCTCACAAACAACACATAACCTCACTGACTTCATTTGACGGCGGATACTCATGTGTGTTTAGTAAGTACGTTATATTTAAAAGGCTTGAGAACATTGACATCATTTTTCTTTTTTGAGCAACGGCAAACCTCTGAAGCTTGATTCTTTAGCTGCTACCTACCAAACAGACACACACCTTTATTTTTTTTTCCTCTTTTTTTTTTTGTTGCTTTGTTTGTTTTTCTTAGATGAGAAGCTACTTTGGTTCATATCTACTGGTTTCCTAGTTCATACAGTTACAGTACTGGTGTTCTGAGAGGATTATGAAACGTACGTAGTCAGTTCACTTAAGTAGCCATCTCTACTGAAAAAAGAAAAACATGGAATTCCCTTTATAAGCACTGCGATTACAGATGTGTTGACTTTCTTAAGTTTTTTTTTTGTTGTTGTTGTCATCTGTCACTCACTCTTTTTGCCTTTCTGGCTAACTGGTCAGTGGCTTGGATGTGCCCAGTGCTTGCTTTTAGAGTGCCAAGCACTTCTCCTACAGCTGATGCTCGTGTAAGAAGGCAGAAGTGCCTCCACTGGCAGAGCTCTGCGGGCTGGACGTGGCCGAGAAGCTGGCCAGCGGGATGACCTTCACAGGGTCCTCTTTCTTGCTGCAGTGTCTGTCCAGCGTATTGTAGAACTGCGGACGGTTGCCACCTTTGTCCAGATCATCTTTGGGCACCGACCGACCCAGGGTGTGACGTCCGTCCGCCTTGGCCCCACGCGCTGCCCAGCTCTGCTGAAAGCTGAAGGAGGGCAGGGTGGCAGTGCTGGACGTTTGGAACTGGGTCACCGCCGGGGGCATCCAGCAGCTGTCGGAATGTCCAAGGATTAGACATTCCTGGGTACAGGTCTCCGAGGCCTCGGCGAGCGCTTTCTGCAGGTTCACTTCAGTGGCTGTAGAAGAAAGACAGACAATGAATACCTTCGAACACTCATTTATTTCACAGAATTTGAAAAAGCAAATGGTGGTTTACATTATGTGAGGTCAAATGGACCAATAGATTTGATCCAAAATCATATGGAGTAAAATCTAGTTACATTAACGTGAAAAACATCCTTTTCTGTCTCAGAGTTACAAGGTTTTGTCACGAGTATGTAAGCCCATACAAGCACCAAGCCCAGGAAAATAAATAAATAAATAAATAAATAACTAAAACTAGAAACAAATCCCATTACAGGGTTCTTGATATCCAAGGAAAGGAAGTGTGTGCTCAGTGAAGAGTTAATAGAATAAAGTTGTAGCTATCCAAAGCTGACCTGTAAATGTCAGCCTTTTAGAAAAATGAAAGGCAGCAATAAATGTTTAATTCATCTCATAATGAGGAAAAACACCACCAGTACATTTAATTTGCACCGTATTCCCATAGTCATCAGTGTTTACCTGCAATATGCAGCAAATTCCCTGTAGCTTAATTAAATTCTAAAAAAAAAAAGTAGTCTCAGTTGTTTGTGGGGAGATTGGCTTTGCCATATTAAAGAATTAATGAACAGCTCTGCAAACCATTGTTTATTTTAATCACTGTCATTGTGGCACACCTTGCATCGTTTGATCTTCCCCGTATTTGATGAATTTGGTCAATTAAGATAAATCAAATACAGAGCTCTTCAGAAAAAAAAAGCTTCACTTCTCCCCTCTTTACCTGCTTGTTAGCATATTTGACAACATGTAAGGCACAATGAACATAGCGATGGAGGGCTGTATTTGATTTGCGCAAAAGAAAAGAGCTGGAATTGGAGGCTCTTGAACATCTCTCCTCATTAAACCTGCCCCAACATCATACATGTGTCTAGGAAAAGGCCTCACTATTGAGGCCCAGCAATAAAGCCTGTCAGCTCAGATAATTAGAATGTAAAGCGGTATTTCGGAACCGAGCATGAGCCCAGTGGGCTTGCATTTCTTAACCTGCTAAGAAAAGGCGAGCCTGGATGTCACATCAGTCCTGTTAGGTCTTCGCTTCAAGCTGTCATGTAGAAATAATTCATCATATTTGCATGAGTAAGAATGCTATCAATAATTGAACAGAAGCGGATCTCTGATTTCCCCCTGTTCTGTGTTTTTGCATGCTCTGGTGACTTTTATTTCCAACCGCCAGCCCGCCCGCTTAAAGATTTAATCATGTTCTACATTTTCCTTACAATCCAATAAGAACGGCGGAGGGGGCCTGAAAATAAAATGACATCATAATTTTCCCAAATCCATATGTATTCAGGTTGCATTGTGTATTGTCAGCCAGAATGATCCTTCAGAAGCTTGATATGATCTATAAAAAGGACTTTCTCCTGACAGCCGGGCTGAGCAGCTCTGGAATGTACAGATGGGCGAGAGGGAGGGAGAGAAAGAGAAAGAGAAAGAGAGAGAGACAGAGAGAGAGTGATACAGACATGTGGCTGCATCCCCCTGGTCCTGCACTGTTTCCAGCCTGCCTCAGAGAATCAGTGCATAAATCAGCCGAGCGGTAAACGTGTCACCTTTCAGAGGGTCACTAACTTCATTAAGGAAAAATGATGCTGCTCACTCACTCTTCTGAGCAAGCAGAATAAAGCCCCGGCCACATCGCTGGCGGACTTCGCTGTAAATCACCTCCGAGCTGTTTTTGGAAATTGGAGGTGTCTTTCTGAGCCATTGGTCTTTTCAGAGGCAAACACATCACACCACAGTGGACCCACTCTGTCTAGACCAGCAAACACACGCACACATATGTTTGTTTTTATGTCTTGACAAGACATGGGGTCAAATGGGCCATATGTATGTCATATATATATATATATTCATGTGTGTCTGCGTATGTATGCTGGTGAAGACCCACAATGCCAGGACCTAAAGTGTCCCAGCAGAACATTGCACAGAGCATCACACAACCTCCATGTGCAGAAGATCGTCTTCTGCACATGGTACACCCTGGTACCATCTCTTCCCCAATTAAGCAATGCACATGTACTGACTCCCCACATCATGTAAAAGAAAACTGATGTATGTCGCTCTGGATAAGCGTGTCAGCTAAATGCCATAAATGTAAAACTAAATTCATTAGACTAGGCCACCATTGCTCCATTGTCTAATTCTGATGCTCCCATTGTAAACCAGTTTTGAGAGTAATTGTCAGTGGTTGTAGGTGTGATTGGTGTATATATTTGTGTATATATTTACACATACAGTATTATGTTTATGTGTATGCAACTGTGTAATTTTATACACGATACGCTAACGCCTGTACCTAGAAAACCAAAAAATGATGGTTTGAATATTCTTTAAAGAAAAGAAAATCCTGTTGTAACAGCACTTTACCTTAGGTTACCTTGTCTTGTGTCTCCTTACATAGTCAGATCATGAAAATGTATGGAAACAAACACGCGCACACACACACACTCACACACACTCACAGGCTGCGGCCCTGCTCGCCACTCTGCAGACACCTTTTTGTGCATTTGCCCGCGAGCCGGGGCACCCCTCCCGCATGGAGGCACCAACGATCAGCACAAAGAGCACGAGCTCATGTGTAATTATATAATGCATGAAAGGTGTTTTTTTTTGGTGCCACGGTGCTTTTCCCGCGCGCTCGCGATCTGAACGGAGGCGCAGCGCGAGTTGTCAGTGACACTGTGTCAACAGCCAGGAGTGCTACTATTTTTTGCATGTGATATTTCACATTAAACAGCTCCAAAAGATGTAGTCGGTATCGGTTTCCACTCCACGGGGACTAGCATTGCTTGACTGATGTGGGTGACAGTGCTGAATTCTTTCGTCAGCCAGAGGCAAGCAGCTCACTCTGATGCTGTTTAAGTGCCTTTTGTATTCAGGGGGAATCGCTACTCTCCTGCAGAGCTTTTTTCCAGAAAAAAAAAAAGGAAAAAGAGAAAAAAAGAAAAGGGATCATACCGCACGCACATTCCAGACACACACATTTGAAAGCGCACCCCCCACAAACCCGTGTATTTTCAGCGATTTTTTTCCTCCTCAATGCAAAGACCTCCTGCTGATGATTCAAATACCTGGATGTTGTGTACAATACATATAATCTATAGTACGGGACAACATCGTCTGAAATGTCAGTCCTATTTACTCTGGGCATGATGAGAGTTAGAACAGCCCGTATTTAGTCTACTCAGCTACATTGTGTGGATTGGAGTGTGGTAGATTGCAACATTTTGTAAAATGACCAGTTGTTATTGATTGAGGCCTTGGCTGATTCAGACTCGTAATTACAGCAGCACAAATGCTCGGAGATGTTTTTCATCTCCCCCTCTCTGCAAACAGTTTTCAACGCCTCGACTTCTCTGAAGGTAGACTCATGGTCATCTAATCAGATCGCCCTATTGCGAAGCCTTATTGTAAAGGTCCAGTCTTTTAGTCCCATTTGACATGCTATAGCTTTTAATGCACAGCTTCATGGACATTTCAGGGGAAAATCTCAATGCATATTTCACTTCACGTACTTGCATAACAGAATACGTGACAAATAAAGAATCTTGAATCTTAAATGTTGAAGCTTGAATGTGGTTTCTGACTCTATATGATATTTGATTCTAATGTGTTATAATGTAAAACTAAAAAAGCTAATTTTAGACACCGATCATGTATTTCAAAACAAGAAGGAAAATTTGGTGTTCCACGATATGGACCCCGTCAGTAATCTCAAAAGTGTCCTGGCTCAGAACAGAAACCTCCTGGTTTGGGAACAGCAGTGGGACTACAGGGAGGGACTACAGAGAGGGACCCAGGTGTCGGAACACAGCACCAGATCAGCTCTACCATCTCTGCAGGACATTTATACCAGGAGATGGAGGGTCTGAGCAACCAGGATCAACTCAGTAACTGTCTGTTTGAACAGCTGAAATCAGGCAAAGGCTACAGAAGTGTTATGGCCAGAACAGAGAGGCTCTGGAGGAGCTTTTATGCTCAAGCCAGTACAAGACATCATAACTTTTATCTGTACAAACTGAACTCTACCTCACTGTATCTCACCTAAAGTATATTATTTATGTCTATATACATCAACACCAACTAGTACACTGCACTTTATAGTACATAGTGTTTACTTCATAATATATAAATAGATTTTTCCTACATTTCCCACAGCCTTATGGACATTTCAGGGGCAAACTTCACTTCACGTACTTGTATAACAGTATATGTAACAAATAAAGAATCTTGAATCTTAGCTGTTGAAGCTTGAATGTGGTTTCTGAAACTGTATAACATCATATTTGATTCTAATGTGTGATAATTTAAGCACACAGTTTGCACAGTGCTAAGCTAGTGATTAGCTATTTCTCTTGTATCTGGTGTAAAACTAAAGAAGCGAATTTTAGACACCAAGTATGTCAAAAGCATTTTGAGTAAAGGGCTACTTTTTTCGATTTTTAAATGACTTAATCATTTATGTCTAAGGGAAGAATGTAATTTTATCCTGTGTTGAAACCAGCCAGGCTGCATTAAATAAGCCTACACAGTAAAAAGAGCTGGCCAGCAATACAGTGGGTGGAAAAGAAAAAAAAAACAAACATCCACATGCATAGCCTGAAATGTGGCAACAGCTTATGGTGGCATTTGTGTCACAGAAAATGGCAATAAATATGTTACCTGACAGTAGGCCACTCCTAGCTGAACACTGATGAGGCAGGAAGACACTGTGTTTGGACACAAAAGGCAGGCTAAAGTCAAACCATAAACGCAGGTGACACTCGGTGACAGAGCCATTCAGCAAAGCGGCACGACCTGGATGCCTCTTGATGGGATTTACATGAAGGATAGGAGAGGGATGATTACTCAAGTCATTATGGTAGCATGTGCATACCCATTACTACCAATTAGAGGGCTAATTGCATAAATATATAACATCATTACTTTTTTCTAAAGCTATCTGGCTGGGAAGAGAGCTCAGGGACCCTAAGGAGTGCTATATAGTTGTACATAAAAGGAAAAAAAAAACACAATACCATAAAAGTGAAATTTAATAAGCTATGCTATGTATTTACTTTACTCATACAGTGCACATACATCATTTAGTCAATGACAGTGCCAGCCACGGCAGATAACAGTTTTACAAATAGTAGAAATCACTTGAATCATAGCGTTGTAGTGAACATGTCTGAGTTTTGAGCTAATGATCTTTGAAAACCTAAAATGACGTGACTTGTGGGGATTTTAACAGGTTGCTGCATGCTTGACATGTTTTCAAGGGCATTGCTTTTAAGATGCAAATAAGCTAGAAATGACTCTTCATAAAATTTATGAAGCCAGAAGACACCAGTGGTGTGTGGGCACATCCTGCTATTTCCCGGTTGCCATTAAAATGCTGGAGCTGTTGACAGTTCATGGAACAAATTCCATGAACCAAAGAATGTGGCAATGGTCTGTGGTTTAATTGGTTGTCTTCATGTCCACTTCAGCAGACAGACAGACAGACAGACAGACAGACAGACGGACGGATAGATAGAAGGACAAACAGAGATGGACAGACAGAGAAAGATAGGTAGATGGATAGATGGATGGACAGACAGACAGACAGACAAACAGACAGGCAGACAGAATGATAGACAGATAGACAGGCAGGCAGGCAGAGAGTCAGAATGACAGAGAGAATAACAAACAGAATAACAGACAGACAGACAGACAGACAGACAGACAGACAGACAAACAGATAGATAGATAGATAGATGGATGGATGGATGCACGCAGGCAAACAGACAGAATGACAGACAGATTGTAGATACAGGGGCAACCAGACAAGACAAAGAGACAGACAGGCAAACAGATAGACAAGAAAGTTTATCTGCAAAGTTAATAGTATTTTGATTATTCACACATTAATCTCAGAACAGCATTAATTTACACATGTACCCGAGCAGCTGTGATCATATGTGAAAGAAGAAGCCAACACAGACAGTGCCCATAAAGGATGCCATGCTGTCAACCAGCGAAATCTGAAAGGAAATAACTGGAGTTTGTAATTACATGGACTGTCGTTTTATTACACCCCGACTCTGCCTCTGCATCTGGATTGGCAAATGGATGATCATTAATAATAATGAAGCCATTTAACCCCATGGGCCTTTTACAAGGGGAAAGATGCCATTTTTCACTCGGAGGCTGGACGTGACCATCAGGTGGAAGAAGAGGCCTACTTTTCATTTTCCCGAAGCCAGTCTGAAAGGCCACCTACTGCCGGCCGGATGCATTTCATCACGATCCCGCTCCGGCTCTGCTGCCATATTTCATCAGAGGTTACAGAAGATTTATACTTTTACTTTAGATGTAGGGATTCGTGGGATTTTGCGCCGCTCTTTTTCTCATTAGATATTCATGAAGCCTTGAATGTATAAATGTACAGTAGCATCTAAAACATGACACGTGTGGCAAACATAAATTACGTGTACGGGCCAAAAGCACAAAATACGCCCACAGCGGAAATATATTACAGAGATGCCAGGCTTCATGCCGTTGACAACAGATTTCACACAGTTATGGGAGAATTTCAACAGCCTTTGCTGCTTCACGGTCCCAAGTGAAGTCACTGCCTTTCTGGAGTGCTCTGGGTCTTAGGAGTAACTTTCTCTGACAAAATCGATATGCTACAGAGGCTACCTTGCCCTTGCCCAGACAACATAGAGAATTTTTTTCTAGTTCTGAGGATTCATAGGAAAAAAAACCCCAAACAAATCAAAACACTCTAAAATTCAGAACATTAGATTGCAGTGCTCTCATATGTGTGAAGAAACTGGTGCGCTATCATTAGCAAAATGACTAAAAATGTGATTCTGACTTGCTATCCATGTGCAATTCAGCAAGGCAGACTTCAGCAGTCCTGAGGAACACAGTTTTGAATAATGTTCCTCCACATGCATACACATCCTGCCATCTGTTACTGTTTAGTGAAGAAAGGCCAAGGCAAAAACAGCAGGGCAATACATGTGTGCTTTCTGTACTTGAATGAATTGTCTAAATCTGTCACCAAATCTGTTGACAGAATGTCTCCCTATGAAAGGGGGTGGCTTACAAAAGGATGCTGCTCACTTAAAGCACAATTACAGACTCCTGGAAACAGTTCAGACTACACTGGGCCTCGCGACACCCTGGTTATTAGGCATCTTTTTTACCTGTGTGACAAATCCAATTTCCAGTGGGTGCTTATTCCAAATCAATGCAGGCGATACACCACGCTATTTTTGCAAAACATCATATGCTGCACTACATGTTACACTACATAATGAAATGTTGCACTACATAATGAAAGTAACAATGCATACTGTAACTTCTAATTGTTTATTTAAAAGCAGCTAAAACTACATGACCAAAGTAAATGAAACTGTGCATGTTAGTGTTTGTAAGGAACTAACGCCTACCACCTGTGAAGCTTGAGGGATTAGTGTAAGTGTAAAAAAAATCTTTTCATACTCAAATGCAGCTTAGCTTATACATTTTAGGTCTACTTATAAGATATGCTTCTTGTGGCACTGGACCTGCTCTTTTGGAATTGCTAAATCTGGCTTCTCATCACAAATAACAAGACAGCAAATGTGCTATTGAACGCATTGTGATGTTCAAAGCACAGAGGGCCTGGAAGCTTTTTGCAGCTATTTAGGGTGCAAAGCATATGAAATGCACATCAATCTAAAAATGCAGTCTATGGGCTGTGTGAATGGTAAAATGCACAATATAATGTACAGCTCGTCATAAGAGATGGTTGTACTGTCTGATTTTTTACCTCAACTTCAACCTAATCTGGCCTAGTCTGTCCCTGCTGATTGCAGTCTGTAGTTGATGATCGGGAGAATTGAGTAGTGTGAAGGGACATGGATTTTTTGGCCCTTGATTGAGTGTCAGACCAATCAGAGTACATCTAACACGTATATCAGGATAAATCAAATGTGTGGGCATAATCTAGTAGTGTATACTGATAAACAGTTCAGTCACAATAGATCCCACCCCACCAACAGCCAATGAAGACATAAAAACCACAAATAAATAATAAAAAATGGTGAAAAGACATTTGTGTCTTCAGTAAGCTTTTCAGTGAATTCAGTTTATGATGGGATTGCCTGTATAACAAATAGTGACATTCAGAACCTTCATTCAAATGTGTTTTACAATGTTAGCCAAAATGGCGACAAATACATTTTTTGCTTCTCCTGGTAAAAGTGTGCTAGCTTGGTTAGATTCAGCACCAACTGAAAAGTTGTTTAGGGCTTGGTTCAATGTGTGATTCCCAGTTTTTCAAAGGCAGCACCATTCGCCAATAAACAGAGCAGAAAAATATGGTCTCAGAAAACGCCCTTGACCAACTGAGTGACCGTTGCTAGGCTGCGCTTACTTCGTTCTTGCACAGACTGGTTTTGAAAAGGTTCAGTTGGTCTTGTGCTGTTTATCCCCATGCTAATGTGTTTGATGCAGATGAACTGTCCAGCTGTGTTTTCTCCTGTGTTTTCATCAAGCGCGTCTCATGAACCACGAACTCACACTCACTTAAGTTTCTCAGGCTTAAAGTTCTCTACAAGGGAGAGCTATTAGCACTCATATTGACATTTGTGTGCATCTTTAGAATTCAGAAACGTGTTTAAAAAAATAAGGTTATTCAATGAGGGATATTCATTCAGCTGGGTTTTGGATGTCCAAAGGCAAAAAAGAAGAGGGGGGCTGTGGAAGAGAATCAGAGACTCCACATGAATAGGGCAAGAGAACAGGGTCCAATATGAGACTGGGCCACTGTGTTAAAATGATGAATAATGGCACCACCCTCCCAGCTGGCAAAACCACTCCACACCACTGCCTAGGACTTAAGCCAACTCGGGGGCGGGGGGGAAACCCTTCATTGCTGACAAAAAAACCCTTTTTTGGGCAAATTAGCAAATCTAAAATATCCAGGAAGAGTAACATATGTACAATTTTGTTATCTTGGAAATTCTATCAGTAATATTACATTACATTGTATGTTCTTGTCTCACAGTTCAAATTCCTTTCTGCTCTACTCATGTTGCAGCTATCACATCTAGTCAAAACGACCACTTGAAAGACTGCCAGACAAAATAAACTCCATAGCATTCAGAAATAGAACTTTTTGCCATAGCACTGGCCCAGAAATACATCAACTGGGTAAAACTAGTTCCATTCCCTTCCAGCTGCAAAAGTACCAGCATTTTTTTTTAAACAACATGGAATGAGTTTTCACTTCTTTTCGCTCAGCATTGCCAAGACTGAAACCTGAGGATGTGTCCAGGATGGTTGGAGAACACTCTCCAGGAACACAGTCTGAGTTCAACAAAGAATATACATTCGTTGTGGAGTTTCTTTTACAGACGTCAGGGTACGATGACAACTGGCACTGATATCTGTTTCGTATTTCACATTTTCACATTGCATGTCTTACTTTCCATCCAAATGCTCTACAGTAGTAATACTGACAGATTAAACAGTTGTGTTATTACTGACGATTCGTTATTACTAGCGTTAACAACAGAACATACCAGCAGAGGGCTGTACCGTGTAGTCATGGTCCATAGGGCCACTGAGTACATTTTCTACAGCCACCAGCTCCAGCGAATGAACATCTGCTCCCTGCCAAATGCTTGCCCTCTCAAATGCCGACAGCTTTTGAGGGGGAACATGAAGTCTGTTCCACTGAAAGTGGCCAGAAACAACACTGAATTTCAAACGGGAACAACCTTCATTGTGATCTGCAGCAGTGAAACGCTGACTGCGCACAAAAGTTTGACCAAATGTATTCCTTCATCCTTCTTAATTGCACAAAGCCATTTTGAACTCTCCTTGTCAGCTGGGAAGTAATTGAAAGTAAGGTAGGCTTGTTTTTGCTTGGGTCTTTACATTTGGATACACTGCGAAAGCATTTGTTCCTGCACTCGGCGATCGCTGCTGCACAGTCGCCAGAGTAACCTGGCAGCGGAGACTTGTGAAAGACTCTAAAACTGTGAAGAGGACCTATCGCTTTTGTATTGAAAATTGTTATACTTGCTATCGATATCAAAATTCTAAATCATGGTCCCTGCTGAACATCCCATTGTTCCTTCTTTACTCATACTGACTAAAACCATTTCTCTTGGTGATGCTTCTTAACACATATGCTGTTTATGAAGGCTTATGAAGGTGGGATATTCAAGATAAGACATACATTTTTCAACTGGGCTCTACAGTACATCACACTAGGCAGCTATTGCCAAATATCGTTAAGGCAGCTAACAGCGTTACACTGCATTTTTCAGCCACTGTGCAGCAGACTATAATAAGTGGGCAGTATCAAGATGGCAGTCAATTTCATAATCTGGTGGACATGATGTATGCACACCGCGTGTTGGCTTGAGTGTCTTGATGGGTTTCTCACTATGGCAGAAATTAAAGGACATATTTCTGGAGCGGAGCAGAGAAAAGGTGATTCATTCGACAGAGGAGGACACACTTTAATTTGTTGCAGTTGCGGTGACAGATTAACAGTGGAAAGTGAGATGGCCCCACGTTGCGCATATATCAGCAGCGCTTCAGCCTCGCACCTTTTCTTGCTCGCTCTCTTTCCCCCTCACACACTCCCCCCGCCCCCCCCATTTCACTCTTTTTCTTTCTCTCTTTCTGTCCATGTTGTGCTTGACCCGACGCAGCCGAAAGTAATTGCGGGCCGAAAACAACATTTAATGATTACTTTATCTGAGTCCAAAGAGAGAGAAGTCACAGGCGGGCACTTCTAACAAAAGAGGCGGGCTTTTTTTTCTCTTTTTTTCTGTCGTCTCGCCCGTTCTCGCACAACAAAGAATATTATTGACTCAGCTGAGATTAAAACACCAAAACAAATAATGGAACAAAAATCAAGGACAAAGTGCAGGATGAAGAAAGCGTCCCAGAACACGACGGGTCAGCCGCTCTCTTCTCTCGTCCCTTTTGTTAGCGTTGATTAAAAACACGCACCGGCTAACAGATTTGATTTCTCACCTGGAGGAAAATAAATATATCCTCCTCTGACCTGCCACTCGAATAATAAGCCGTTGATATATTGTCTTTACATGCGTACTCCTTTCTATGCATATTGGATGGGAATGAAAAAGTAAATGAAATGTATTTTTTGTTCTCTTTTTTCTTTGCCTTTAGATTGCAGGGAGAAAGAAAGAAGAAGAAAAAAAAAAAAAAACGGCCGGGCCGCCACACTCCGTCTCTGTCTTCCAACTACTTGACTTTTTTTTTTTTCCTTTTCCTTTTTCCAGCCGGCTCCCGTGGGCTGATGGGCCTGATTGCGGTGTGTTCATTATGTCTGATGGCCCCTGCTTCTCCTCTCTCCTCTCCTCCGCTTAGGCCTCTCCTCCATTAGGGGACCGGAGGAGGGGGCGGCAGCATCAACACAATCAGCACTGCCCAAACACACAGCATGCGCTGAATAGAGGAGAGGTGCAAACACCATAACAATCAGCAATCAGCACTGATCATGATAATAACACAGAGAGTGCTACAAGATCCATGCTGCGCTTTCCCTGCTTGCCAAGAGCCGTTATTGTATTGATAGGTCGGCGTGCGAAGAGAAGTAATAAATTCAGTCATAATTTGAGAGGTAAAAAAAGAAAGACACAGAAAAGAAATAAATAAACGAATAAGTAAATACACGAATAAATCAAGAAATAAATACATTGCCAGACACCTTGCTTTTAAAAGTAAAAGAAGGGATTCCGTATGCAGGTGGAAAATTTGACAGCCAAGTGAACCGTTCAGGGGATAATGCTTTTTGAGATCTAAGAGGAAGGAAACAATTTCTTGGGGGGCAAAATATCCACCTTGTATACTGAGAGGGTGCTCTTATGAAGAGATAACAAAGATGGATGGAGCAATATGTGTGAGAGATTAAGGGGGAGCTGTGAAGGCAAGGGCACTGACAGAGCCATGCACTGCCTGTTCGCAAACCCACTCACCATTCATATCAGCTGTTTGTAAAGCCGAGATGTTCTCTATGGTGGCCGGTTTCAACTCGGTCAGCAAAGGAAGCTCGCACAAATACGCACTCAGAGCTGGCGAAAACGAAAAAAAAAAAGAGAAAATAGGCTATGCAATATCGCCCGTTGGCCCGGGCTGGCCAGCGCGCCCTTTGATACAATAAGGAATATCAAGAGTTTCCGTGCTAAGACGGGGAAAAATAGACCAAAGCCATGCTTATATCAAATGCATGCATCGCGTTTTCATGTCACATGCAAAGACGCCGGTTTGAACCGCTTTCAAATTATACTCTGAGAAGAACGGAATGCGAGTGCCCCTGCAGTAGGCCTTTAACCGGCGGAGAAGTCCATAGCTATCCCCGGCGAATTCCTCAGGGTGAAGTGAAAGAATAAACTACGCCTCTGGATATGTAATATATCTGTTAGTCACTTGTGATTTGTTCTCGTTCCCTTAGCCATATATTTTGGTAACTACTTCTATGGTCAGGCAGATAGTGAGTACATGGCCTCAAAGGAGGCAATCTTTCAAGCCTTCTCTGGCAGGACAGAAAGCCAGTTGCCACGGCCTCTTCATTGTCTCGGAAAACGAATGTCTCTGAAAGGCATGGATTCTTTGGCGCGGTGAAGCGAGCGAGAAGCAGCCTGCTAATTGACTGTTAAAAAATTTGATTACTGAAAAACTCTCCTTGTTTCTTTGTGTTTGTGATATATTCTTGAGGGCAATGTACCTGCTAAGAGCTAAGTATAACCTGAGCGCCCCCCACTCCCCGTTCTCACTGAGAAGCTTTGTGCATTTTCAGGCGTAACTTTGATGAAGTTCGAATCATGTTACCAGACGCATTGTTTCATGAGGATTACACCTGGATTGATGTGCAAATCATTTGGCTGTGCTTCTGTGCCAAACAAGATTGAGGAGCAGATCTTCCACGATGGCTTAACATACCATGTGGCAGTCACAGTCAATGCACTGAATTATTAAAGGTGGTCCAGGATATCCCATAGGAAATGGGGAAAAAAATATCTATAAATCTAATCATGGTAAAAAAGGATATTTTTCAGCAAAGTTGTAAAACTGTCATAAAACGTTAGCATTGCCGCTTCTTCTCGCCCTTACAGAGGACGGCTGCGCGTTCACCTTATTATAAATAAAGGGAACGCACTCCTCCTTCCTCTTGAAGCTTTTATTGCATGTCTCTTCTGGGGCTCCAGAGAATACAAACGCTTTCAGGTGGAGTTGTGTAATACATGAGGAGTTTTGTGCCGAGTTGCTGTAGATGCATTTTTTAACAATTGTGGATGTAAAAAAGATTTGAAAAGAGTAGAGCTTGATGTATAATACAAACACATTATTATTTCTCTAACCCATGTAGTATTTATCATGTTACGGATGTGTAAAGCCCACACTCGTCAACATCTATCATGAAAAAAGTGTTGTTTTAAGCATGGAGGAACAAAACTTTTCATATTGTTTCTTATCCTATATTGTGGCAATTCTGACATCACAGAAGTGTGGTGTATACAAATGAGTCTCTAACCAATCATTACACTGTGTGCTGTGACCATTGTAACCAATCACAGATGCTTTTTCTGTGTTTGGATAAATCGAGGCACTCACATGCCATGACATTTGAGCATAATTTTGGTTAAAGTCATTTGAATTGTCCTCAAATCATTTAAAAATGACTTAACTCTCAGAAACATTACTTTTTGAATGATTTAAGATATCTCAAATTCAGACCCATGTTATGTGCATTGTTGAAAAATTCTACAAATTATTTTTAAAGTTCCCAAAACATAAAACAAATCCATTTTAAAGTTCCCAAAACATTTCACCAGGGTTTTATCTGAAGGGAGTCAGGCACAGTTAAATGTGTAACTTTGTACATTTTATAAACATATATGTATCATTGAAATAGTGAAATAAATCAGAATCTTTTACTATTAGCTCTGCTATGCCACTTGATAAACCTGCTGTAGTCCCTTCACAGATGATCTTTCATCATTTTATTCACTTTCATTTTGTTTTTTTTAGGCTGTCAGAAAAAGACTCCAACAGTCTTGGGGTTTTCAGATTGTTTTTTCATGTTTCAAAAGTGACATTGTTCAAATATCTGACAGTACTTGCACTGTTGAGCAAAGATACACAAGCAAGGACACACACCGGTCACACCAGTCACCTATCACCATACACACTCATCCTGATGGTCCCTAAACTTGTTTTATTGGGGGGAATTTGCTGGAACAGTACTTAAAGCGATAGTCATATGGGTAAAGTGAATAATAACAATTGAGAGAAAAATTACAAACATTACATCCAACCTTTCAATAAATAATATCTGAATGTGTTCAACATTCTGCCAGGACCATGGTGCAACACAAGACGGGACTACATGGACTGTGGACAGGACTACATAGAGTGCAAAAACAAACATATAAAGTGATCAATACAATAATACAAGACAAAAGGACAGAATACACTGCAGCTGGCAATAAGTACTAGGTGTGAATGAATATACTATTGAATAAGATACTGTGTTTAATGGTAGCGTAATCAAAGGTGCAAAATGCAAAGATTAGTTATAGGGTAAGGAATAAATTGCCAAAAGGACAAAAACAGAATATTAAATGTATTATAGAACAGTACATAAGAAAACGTACAAAACTACGTATGTTTCAGAGAAGGAATAGTACGGCCTGACTTTGTTTGTTTTGTTGTTTAGGGGAAAAAAGTTAAAGTGTGAAAGAGCACAGTTCAGGAGTGTGTCTGCATGTGAGAAGTACAGTTCCACACGTATTGGGAGATATGTTGCAGTCGCAATAGGTAGCAATATCACTGCAATACAATATGATAAATGAACTAATGAGTTCATCTCACCCTTTTAACACATCCTTTTTCTGTTGCTAAGGTGATAATTAGCTCTACTTGGAGAATTTCTTTATCTTCCAATTAGTACAATGTGTATCAAAAAACCCCTAAAATTCGCATTTTACTCATTCGTTATCAATCGGCTGTACATTTGTTCTTACAAAAATATACCCTTTGCATAACGCAGGGTTGTCTTTAAAGTTTAAAAATAGGTTTTACACACTCAAACCTGTTTCACACTACAAACTGAATCACCTCATTTACAGAACGGTTCTTCAGGAAACCAAATGTGGTTCTTCAATGGTATCGCTCGAAAAGAACCCTCGTTGGCACCTTTACTTTTGAGAGTGTATGGTAATGATCACAGCTCATCAAAAAGACCCCAAAATCTGGGTATCTCTGACAGAGCGGAGTTACTGTATATTTCCCTTTGAATGTATTTGATGTGCCCACACTGCAGACAGCTGCAAAGCTCTGTCCCCATAGACGTTTTTTTTTTTTTTTTCTTTTTCTCCACTGTCTCTTCAACTCTCCACTGTCTGCCTGCCAGAAGCCTGTCACCACTACTGCTGCAACTCCATGACGCTGGGCTTAAAATAAATACATACTGTAGGTTAGGAAGGAGGAAAAAATAAAAACAGATGCTGATTTCTCAAATACAATCACAGAATGTGCGACCTGCGTAAGATCCATCCTTCTGAGAGCTCTATCAATGCACAAGTTGCGCACATTTATCCCTCATAACACGAACTCTCTCACACACACACACACACACACACACCCCTGTACACTGTCTGAGTAGGGCAACAAATGTGGCAGACAAGTGGATAAAAAATATTTCAGGTTTTTTTTTTTTTTTTCCTCCTCATGCGAGCAATCAATGCAAGAGCGGTGCCAGGGGCACTTACCGAGAGATGTTGAAGAATTTCAGCAGCAGAGAGTGAAATGGCTTTTTACAGGACCACAGTAACAACAGGAACTAATAGGCAGCCCCCAAAACCTCAGTTACTAAGAAAGTGAAAGGGAATTGACATAAAACATGCCTTTTTCTTGTCTTTGTGTCGTATTTTTTGTTCCGTTTGCATTCTCCTAAAGACCTTATAAGGTTAAAGGACTACTTGTGTCGGATTAGTTTAACCAGAGGAAATTCTCTAATGTTGTTTGTAAGGGATTTTGACTGTGCAGGATAAAGAATCTGTGTAATGTCCCCAAATTACTGCAGATAGCTCAGATTGAAACATCACACCCCAGAATTTCATTACCTGGCAGGATTAATGAAAATAACAACAAAGTGCACCGCCGGACTTTAACTATCCTGCTAACTGAGAAATCCTGTTTGGTGAAATAGCCACAAGCGCAGAAAAGGCCTACTATTACGGAGGTGCACGTTCATCCAGTTACAGAAGGAAACTAACTCTGTAATCACTAGCAGAATGGTAAAAACTATGGATGCTGCTAATTCATACTGAGTTAAAATCATAGATCTCACAGGAAATCACATAAAACTCTAGGTCAAAACTCTCTTAGCTATTCGTTTTATTATTCAGTAACTATTACTATTTTTTAGTATCTACAATGAAACTAATGCATAGAATATATTGTTACAAGAGAGGAAGAGTGTGGTTGCTTAAACATGAACTTTCAGGGCAACAACAGGTAAAGTTAATCCGGCTCCGACAGGGCTTCTTTCACGTCGCCATTAGTTGTGGTACTAAATTGTGCCTCGAAAAAAGTACACAATAAAAAACAAAATAACAGATAATAGGAAGAAGATGTGGTGAGGCGGCGTGGTGCAACCCCCGGCCAGCAGTAACAATGCTAAGACTGCTGTTTGATGTTTTTTTCCTCTTGTTTGGGTTCTGGGCCGAGGACAACAGGGAAAGCTGGAGGAAGCAGCGCTGTACCCCCCCTTATAAATAAAGGATATTCGAATCTTTCCCTTTCTCTCGGTATTTCAGACGCAACAACACCACACCTTGCCTGGACTCAATTACTACCTGATGCCTTTCAAAAACAGAGCTCAAATATAGTTTGTATTGATGCGGCTAAGCACCCGCGCTGAAAGCCCTAACCTCAAATGGTCCTCTCTTTTGTTCTTAGGACATGTCAATGGTGATGGAGGGCGCACATTATCTAGCTTGGCGTGTGATTTCATAAGTCTTTATAGTGATTGCTCATCAGCAGCGAGTTGTAGAGCAGCCAAGGTGTGTGCTTTGAGAAGCAGAAACATTGTATAAATACGCCATGAAAAATCAATAGATGAGCGATCTCCAAAGGAGCGAACGCACCGGGGTTCCAGGAAAAGACAAACAGCCGCGATGCAGAGAGCTCCAAATGCCAGGACATCCAGGGAGTGAGAAGAATTGGAAATAGCCACAGGGCTGCGCTCAATAGACTGCCCAAAACCTATTGACTTCATAGCCTTGAATTTTTCGCGTCTTGCCTGAGGTAACCACTATCAAACATTAACGAGGTACGCAGCGGATTTGTGTACATATATCCAGGCCTAATGCAGGCCTAGCCATTAGTTCTACTTTGGCCCAGGGATTCTAGAGGTGGAGGTTGGAGGTGTCATCCAGTCTGGGCTTATTTTTCCCTTTCTCCCATAACCCTCTGTCTGTCACATTTCATGGTTGGCATCTCTTACAGCTGTAATGTCAGGACCCATTAGTGTGGCGTGCTGATGGCACGGAAAAGACAGAAACTCCGCAGACCAAATGTCAGAGACTTTTGTCATCGTGTTGCACGGCCAGACTTCTGGCTCGGTGTCGCTGTTTTGTTGTCAAAGCCCATTCTGTGGCTCCTCTCCCCAGTCTGCTCAACAAAATTCAGAGCTGATACTGATACTATATGTATGTTAATGCTGTCTCCCGTAGTTCAGCAGCCCAAGACAATATGCTCACACAATAACTTTCTACAGGCATGGGGAAGCAGGTTAGAAGGCAAATCTGGACAGGCGGCTATTTTTTTCCCATTGCGTTCATTATTCCGCGGGATTTGTAGCCGTGGCATGCGGACAAGAAGCCAGGGCTTTAAATTAGAGCTAAGATTAGTTAGCCACTGGTCAGTGTGAGGGACTGAGAGTGCACTCCAGTCCGCAATATTCAAGGTGATCCTTTCATAATTCTCACTTTCCAGACCCTCTGCTTTCCACTCTAATATTTGATAATTAGGTGAACCCATCAGGTAGACAATTTCATTTTCAATTAAAACTCCTCTCCCCTCGTGACCTTGAGAATAACAGGGGAATGCTCTATATAGACCAGTGCTTAGCATGGGCATTTCAGGTGCCATTTAAAAATACATTTTAATTTAAGCTGGACCCCTCAGCATCTAATCTTAATGCACGTTCACCTTCATGGAGACTGCAGGGGTATGGTGGGGTACACAGAGAGAAATGTTAATGTAATTATTGAAACTGACCCAATTAACCTCACAGATATGACTGGACACCATCTGAATGACATATTTGTGGCCTCATATTGTAGCATGGTTTTCGCAAACACTGCATTGTAAATTTGCAAGACTCTAGGGACTAAAGTTATTGTTTGCCAAAGAGTTAGTAATATGCAGCACACCTCATAATTTGCACACTTGCTTAGGTAGCTCATACTATAAGTATAACTTTTATTGCTCTTTTTAGCTATGGAAGTTATTTTCATCAATTTGTATAGACAATAGTATGTCATATCATGCCAGAAACCATTTAAGCAAGTCTATTAATTGCTAACTACAATGGCTTATATTTGGGAAGAATCAACTGATCACAACAAATGCACGAATTTCATAAAGTGACACAATCCATTGGCTTCAATCCACTTCACTGTTGGACGGCATTCATAAGACACTGACACTGATATAAGAATTTCATAAAAAAAATAATATAACCCATTTATAAAGGCCTATTACAATAAACATCACTTGACACAACACTGGCCAAGTTGAAATGACATGAAAATGGCTGGCCTTTAATGACAGTTGAGCCTCGTTGGAATAAGTTATGATAAAGGTCTATGTAGGTTTATGTTATGCAGGTGACATGTAGCCTTATGACCACCACCCTTCAGTAAAGTGTTATCAAAAATTCTGAAGCCAGTTACCACTCTTGGCTTCAGTAGAAAACACTGCTTGCTGTTGGCTCAGAGCAGACGAGTGAGATCACTTCATGGTTTTCGTTTGGCTCTACAACCCATGAGGAACTGCATCCAGCGCATAAGAGGACCCCACCCTGGGATCTTTCTATTCCGCCAGTGCCACTTGTAGCCACAGGGGCCTTGAGAACTCAATAGTCCATGTTCTCATTATGAGGGGAGTACAGCAGGGTCCTCGCCATCGTTAACAAAATGAATCAACCAATCAAGTGTCAATTGGTCATTTGGTTAACTCAGTTGATTAACATTCTCCATCGTTGCACGCTGATGTCGGCTGGTACAGCTGGTACATTTAGTTGTTGGTTTGGAAAAGTGCAAAAGTGGTGGCAGGCTAAATATAAACAGAGATTTTTAGATACACAATAGACACCACAATTGGTGGAAGATTACATATAGCACCTATTTGAGATCACTAGATAAAACTAAATAAGCAAACTCTCAGCAACACCACGAATGCCACCAACTCCAGCACCATTGTCTTGTATTTCTCTGCCTAAAACTCAATCAGTTTTCACTCCTGAGAAAATCCAGCCGCAAAAAAAAAGAGACATGCGTCTTTGTTTCATCCCAAGAACAAAGCCATACACAAACACGGCGTATGATTTCACTCCCGTACCAGCAGCGCCGCTCTAATATTTTCTCTAATATAAATAAAGTTGGGAGTAATGCTGCAAATTGCTAATATAAAAATGCTGTGCAATCAAAGTGGCCTCCGACAGAGGTGCCAATCAGATGAATGTTTATTCAGCCAGCCGCTGCTTTTCATTTTGAAAATCAGCAGAGATGCTGCAGTGAATCATCAGTCAATAGCTCTGAGCTGATAGAGAAAAGAATAGAAAAAAAAAAAGTTGATTTGCACCGATTCTTCTCAGCTACCCTGTGTGGAATGTGCTCTGAACTAAAGCTTGGGCTACATCCAAAAATATCTGCCCTCTAAATAAATAATAAAAAAAAACAGACAGCCTACCTACATACGGAGAAAAGAACTATATATTTATTTATTTATCAGTAATGCAATAAAAAAACACTATAGACAGTGACAGGCCTGGATGAAGATAAAGTCCTTTTTATTTTTAAAAGTTGGTCTGGAGGTGCGCTGAGGAGGCCTGAGATATGAAAATAGTTTTGCTAACTGTAGTATGACAACATCATAAAACTGTTCTCCTTCTTCGGTGATTGGATTGGGCAGATAGGACAAATGGCAAAGGGAGTATTATCTAAATGCAGTAATTGACAATCTGAAAATCCTTACTTTACCCACCTTCAATCGATGCGGCGCTCGCAGATAAGAGTCTTCATTTTCGATCCCTCAGTTTAGCAATAACATGAAATGATGCGCTCGCAAACTGATTGTGACATTAATTTCTCCCAGCCTTTCTCTGCGGTCACTGCCTGCACCTGAATGTGCACTAGAACACTGCATTTCCTAGTCTGTCTATGTCCCTACCAGAATAATATCATTCTTTCTTTTTTCTTTTACTGTATAGCCGAAATGCGTAATCAAATACAGCGGCCATTAAAGGCTGGGGCCGTCCCCGGCACGCTTGTTCCTGCCTTCTTCCCTGTTTATGTGAAACTCGAGATGAATTAATTGAGTTTGACATTTTTACTTCTTCCTACTTATTCTCCCTTCCATCGTGACATTGTCAGCATCTTAAACCTGCAATGGCTGGTTCATGACCAGAATAATAGAGTGTGATCACTAGCTGCACGTATAAATGATCATTTCGCCAGAAACGTGTTAATGTGAATTCATGGGAGGCAGAGCCGGGGTAGAGTCATAATAGGCATTCGCAACCCACAGAAATGTCAAGCACAGAGAGGACAGTTACGACAAAACACAGATTTCCTGCCGAAGCATAATACAGGCCCTGTGTGCGCTGCCTTATTTTAATAAACGGAAATGTCTCGGCTCAGACGGTCAGGAAATAAACTATCACTGTCCAGCAGGGAAATGTCAAGGACAACAATTACACGTTTAAAAAATGAAAAAGTTCTGATGGCTGGACTGAATGGAGGCATCTTTTCACATGTGTTCATCCAGAACCGTCTGGCTAATTACCGCTGTCCGCCTTCGAGTTCTCGCTAAATGCTCTCATCCTTCCTTCATTTTCTCCTCTTATTCATTAACTTGTGGGCAGGCGTTCATCCTGACACTCTTCCGCGTGACTCGTGTAGGTTGGCGAACGCCTATCCATCTCCCTGGCAAGCTGCAAAGTAATTTACTAATTTGCTTGTGGGTGACCTGGGTCATTTTTATTTATGATCCATTAGTGAAATATATTCAGACATCAAACCCCACGTTAAGAGAATGATGGAGAATTATGTGACGGAGAAAGCCCACCCTCCACCCGGACGCTTTCCTGAAGGAGGAAGAGGCGGTGACAGGCACCCTTTAAAACTAAATGCGGACACCGAATAATTTTACACCGGCCCGGGTGGCAGGAGCAGGTGGGGAGAAGATCTTGTGAAAGGTCTCATTTATAAACTGGACTGCTTTTCATACAAGGCACAGTAGTGTAGGACAATTACCATTTATAGTGGTTGCACCCCCTTTTGCGGCATCCCCCCCTCCCCTTGCCTTTTATATGAAAAATACTGTACATTCTGCCATTACCTAACATATTGAGTGAGGCCACAATGGGAATGTGTGGCGAGAGAGTGCGTGTGGAGGGGAGTGTGTGTGTGTGTGTGTGTGTGTGTGTGGGGGGGGGGGGTGGGGGGTATTGAACTTTGTAAATGGGCACAGATTGCTCCAATGCCTCAACTGTCAACTCCTTATAAAATGAGAGCAAAGTAAAACAAAGTCATTAAAAACTGCTCCAACGAGAGTTTCATCTTCATTTATATCGAAAGCTGCAGCTCGTCTTTTAAGCAATGGCCAGAGCGCGTGGTTTATACCGTGTTCTCGTGCTCCTCCCTGATTTATGGAACATCTGCGATGTCATCGATCACGCCATTTAACGAACTAAAACAAAACTGACACTTGTGGTGAGAAGAAAAGTAGATTTTTAAAAAAAAATCTGAAATCTCAGAAGCTCAGAAGCAACCTTTGGACAGAAGGTCATGAGAAGACGGTGAAGAACCTCTCTACTCGCTGCTCACTCAGCCTTTTCTACACGCTTCAGAAAAGGAAGCCCAAGATGGCTAAAAGCTCCAACTGCGAAAGGCAGGAACACTTACAGTATTATTAATTTTTTCAGAATATTTTAGCAGCATGTCTGTCTCCCTTTGAGAACTAAAGAAGCTTCTGAAGTGGATAATTCTCCTTTCAGTGTGAGAAAATGTTCTGCCTCCTCATGTCAATACAACTTCTTGCGAGGTGTGCCTTGCTGTCTGCACAGCTGTGATAAGTGTCTTATTCCGAATGAATAGTAATTCACCACAGCAGTGTGTGTACACCCGTTTACTCCATATTGTAAATTAATTCATGTCCTCCTCAATTTGCCTTTGATGTTTTTTTTTTTTTTTCTTCTTCCTCCCTCCGTTTTAGAGAATTCAAAATGTGGCAAACAATGGATGGGGGTGCTGCCTGCGGATTTGTGGACAGAACATCAATTAATGAAATAAAGTAAATAAATAAAAAGTGTCCCTTGGAAATGAAAGGGAATGTTTTCAGCCGGAAGAAGAAAGAGAATATGGAGTAAATTTCAGGGAATGGCTTCTAAATTTAATCAGGGCGCTATCTACATTTCCTTAAGATGGATTTTTTTTCCCCCTCCTTAGACTCTAAGTAGACTCTTTAAGAAGAACTTCTGCAAGGCCAGTGCATGCTGTTGGCACAACTAAGCTAGAAACACACTCCTCCCTGTAGCCTGTGAAGGGTGATGTGTGCAGGCACTGTGGCTGGAGCCCTTTGATCAGATGGATCTACTCCTCCTGCTGGGCCCTTCTATCCGGGTCCTCAGTTTGATCAATGAAGATGAGTTTCTCCACCTAATGGAATCCGTGCTGGATCATGGGTTTGTCGATGACCACCCTGAAAGGTCAAGCCATAAAGAGCCTGTTTTTATTTATTTCTTTATTTATTTAGTGGAACCAACACGCACTGTAATGAGTTTACATTACCTTACATGAGGCCTGACACGAGCCACTCCACGAAAAGTTATGCTTTCACTTTTAATAAGGTCAATAGCTTAATACAGCCTGAGAGGAGTCCGGGTTAGAAAATCGCTAGGCTAATTTACCTTGACCCATGAACTAATCAAGTCATTAACACCTGTGTCAAAATATAGTCTGGCTCTGGCAACATGGGGCTGATTTTTCTAACACACTGAACACAGGGTCAGTCAATAGAGAAATGTGCAAGAATATAATTGCACACTTATGTTTATCTCCATATTTTCTCCCCCCATTTCGCCTCTCTGCCCATTTGCTTGCAGGGCAGGCCTTTGAAAAGCAATTAAATGCTGCGTTAGAGTGCACAAGTCCTACTTCAATGGAAAATCACTTATTTTGTCCATCCAATTTTTTTCCCCTCGTATGTTTAAAGACGGCTAATGTCGGTTGCCACGTCTTAGTCGGTGAGGCTTCCATAAGCGATTAGAGCTCTACGACCAAATCAAATTTACAGTCTCTTACGAGCAACTTCGATGGGCATAATTCAAGAAAAAATGTAGCTGTTCGAAGGCTTGGGCCTGTAAATATTACCCCACCCTCTCCGCTCAGAACTAATAGGGCTGCGAGTGCCGGCTTGGGCGATTCATGGCTTTTTCGATTCTTCTGTCATTAATATTTGAATGCCGTATGAAAGAAATATTACGACACGCAGGGAACAAAAGGGAACAATCTCTCTTTCTCCCCAGCAGAGCGGCGTACAAGGTTTGGATCCAGCAGCACGACTACACGGTGTTACAGAGCGGCGGAACGTCATGGCGAATTTTCCGCACGCCCTTGCTTTCTGCTATCTGATGCAATGCTTATCCATCACAGTAAGACACAACCCCCCACCCCCCCCGCTCCTCATTCCTGTGCTAGTAACACCTGGCACGTGGTGGAAAGGATCATTCTGCACTTCTAAGAAAAGTCTCAAGCCGTGAAGGAACCGATGGCGCTCCGCCCTTCTGTGAAGACGTCCATCCGACATTTCCAGCAGTGCATCTTCATATCCTATATGACCTTTCAGTGCACTGTATCTTCTTGAGGGTTCCAGCTCTTTCTAAAGGCAGTGCGGTTCAGGCTGTAATAGGGTCCCACTTGTGCAAAAGCATGCGTGGCGGTTGGGGGGAAGGCTTACTGCAAAGGGTCTTAATGCAAGATAGCCGCTTATCTCAGGCTTAGAGAATGAAACCTGGCCGTGAAGGCGCCGTCTGCAGGGACGCTGTACAACAGACGAAACTATATTCCCCTGATCAATGGGCAGATGTCTCATTGTACAGTAAACACGAATCATTCTTTATCAGTGTGGCCTTCAGACGTGATCACCGGAGCTACTGTTCAGCACAGGCACTGTAGTTCGGCAGCACTGAATTGATGCAGTGCCCAGAGAGGACAAGCACAAAGTTCGCATGAAGTTTATGAAGCATATTTCTTGATTTTCTCAGTTGCCAGTAGAGGGCAGATGATATCTTTTTTTTCCCTTTTTCCTATTTTTTTTTGGGGAGAAAGCAGCAGTTTCCTCACAGCTCGATGCCTCATTGAATATTTACAACAAACGCACACCAACCAGCATTGTCAGTACTGTATTTACCGAAAAAAAATAAATAAATAAAACACCCTCCAGCGCTTTGGACGTTACTGTGCATCTGAAATTATACCTCCTCTCGCCTGGCCTGTAACCGAGGAACAGAAGCAGAAGGCTCAAAAATCCGGCTCCCACTTTTCCCCTTTATTATCCAAGAACATTCCTTACTTTTACAACCAAAACCTTACATATAAGCGCAGACTGAGCAATTAAGAAGCTTCTAATAATAATTATAATAATAAGCCTTACGATTAATAGCTGGTAAAAGGGTCTGCACTATACATTGCACTAGTGTTTAACTATGTTGCTATTTCTTGTAATTGCTATGTACTTTGCGGTGCAAAAATCATAATAATAGGATATGGTTAAAGACTGGAATGGCAATATCACAATTGCATTAATTTGACAATTTTTTAATTTCATTGGATTATATGAATGCCCTGAATCACCAAAACACTCACGGAAAGTGTTTCTGATCAAGAAGAACAGCACAAAAGAAAAAGTAATTTAAAGGGTAAAACGTGATTGTTGCAAATTGTAGGCTTCTGTAATGTCAGTTTAGCAAAGATCCATAACACAATCATAAAGACCCCTTCCTTACCTTCCGTAATCACTGATTCAGAGACTTTTGTCCCCTTTTGACTAGTTAAATTCTGCCTTCAGAGTAGTTACGATGTGAGCATGTCCATGCTGGGCATAGTAAAACGTATCAGTAGAAGGATTATGCGTACCGCTGTATCCTATCAGTATGTAAAAGATGCTCCATGCTGCCTTTATTGTTGGTTGTGCTGCAATGGCTTTTGAGCATCCCCACCTTAATGAAGAGCAGTTTAAGAGAAGTTTTGGAGATGTATTCATTGACTATTGACTACAGCCTTGTAGCTCCAGCTGTAAACTAGTGAAGCAAAAGTTAGATACCAATTATGTGTAGTCTAATTATCTGCATTTTGAAATTATAAGTGAAAATTGTGTAAATCTGATATTTGTCTGAACTGCTTTAAAGTACAATCCATTGGAAGTTCCTTAGGAAAATAAAGAACTTCAAAAGAACTCTTTTTGCTACCTTTCTGTTTAAAAGAGAAGGGTTTAACAGGTGTTTCATAGAACGTATTTATCAACTCCTGATTTGACTTTGCTGAAAAAAAGAAATGGTAACAAACAGATGCACCGAGTACAGACCTTGCCCGAGTCCCTTTCACTCACAGAGACAGAAAGGCTAACAAAAAGAGGACAGGGTGGCGAAGGACGCAGTGTCACTAACAGGTGTGATAAAGGTGCCGTGAAGCTGTGAGGTTGTAAGACACCTGTTTAAAGTGCATTCCAGGCTACAGTAAACAGGCCTCTGTGTGGGTGTGTGTGCATGTTTGCGTGTGTGCGTGTGTGTGTGTGTGTGTGTGTGTGTGTGTGTGTGTCCTCACGGCCTGACTCTGTTGCGCTCCAGCGCTGGACGTGACAGCGTGGCCCACGGACGGACCTGGATTAACGACTTGTGACAGTCTCACCAGCCAGAATATGAAGTGACATCTTGCTGCCATTATGTAAGTGGAAACAGCTGTTATTTCTGGAGAGGCTATGGCTGGTTAAGGTCCTCAACACACAGGGAACGAATTTCGGCCAATCCGTCTTCCGAAGCGTGCAAAAAAAAAAAAAAAAAACCATAGCAAAGGGAAAAAAAAAGAAAAATGCCCTGGCTAAAAACAGAACCATACATATTGCAGAGCATCCATTTGAATGTGGCTGATACAGTCTGTTTACTGCATTTGGAGGAATTCTCTAGCAGTGCATTGGTATTTTCGTTTAAACAATGCGGCCAGAGCGAGGGAAAAGATGTCTCGTAATCAGGCGCGCACCGGCTATCAAAATGTGTTTTCTTGTGCTGACTGCTGTGTAATTGTGACAAAATTAATTGTGTTTCTAAAGGATTCTGTAAATGCAAGGATGCAAGATTATACCGGTGCACGGAGAGATGGCCTGGCTGTAATTAGACACACCATATTTTCTCGCCATTCATGCACAACAACAGCTTTGATGCATAACAATCAGAAGAAGATGCTCTATTGTGATGCTTCTTTGCTTTGACGGTTAATGTAAACACTGTAACAAAACACCTTGTTGGGAAGGAAGACAATAGGACTACTTTGCATGTATCTGCTGGCAATGTGTAGTACAAGCACTTTATGCCTATTGTATGTGGGTCATTCATGTGAGGAGGAATGAAAGCTTATGAGAGGAGTCGCAGACTCCTATTTTTAGGGAAGGATGAAAAACAAAGTACTGTAATGATTGTGCGCCATTCAAGCCACTTTCGGTTCTTCTCGAACGCTGTTCAGAGGAACAAGTGGGTTTTCTCTTTGGCCCATTGAGGATGTAAAGCTCTACAAAGCAATCTACTGCACAGACAGGCTATTGGAGAGATAGAGGGACTGTAGCAATGGAGAAAATGACCCAGTAAACACATGTGCACTTGCATGCATACCTACAATCTATGGAAAAGACGATATGATAATACTGCGATCTTTGTGATACACAATGTACTTCATGATAATTGTTTATCATGAAGTACATAAGTTAGGCAGAAAGTGAACAGTCAGATTTTGGAGATGAAGGAGAAAAAGTGGACAAGTTTAAGTGATCCAAGGGAGGGCAACTGGTGAACCTGTGACAAGTTCATAGATGCCTAAGGCTCACTGATGCGTGTTTAGAGTTAAGGCTTGCTCTTCTGATTTCACAAAAAGGCACAAATGAGTAAATAAATGAATGCTGGCTATGACAGAAAGGTGGGCTGCATAGCTCAAACTGGTCAGAGTGCCCATGTTAACCAAAAGGCACCTATAATGGGTGCATTAGCATCAAACCACAAAGCAATGGAAAAATACGGCCTGTTCAGATGAATCACATTTTATTTACATCAGCAGTTCCCAAGCTTTTTTGCGCCATGGACCAGTTTAATGTAAAACAATATTTTCGCAGACCGGTATAGACACAACTAAAAACAAAGTGCGTAAAAATACGAAGATGCTCCCCAAAGACGTTTGTGTTTCTACTCATTTTTGTTAGCTTGTGGGTATCACATGACAGAGATGAGCAGTTTTTCAAAATAAAAGATCTTTCAGACACTGATAAAACTTTTTCTTTCTGTGTGGTGCCAAACGACTCACAGGCCGATACCGGTCTGTGGCCTGGGGGTTGGGGACCTCTGATTTACATCATGTGAATGGATGGGTGCATGTTCACCGCTTGAGGGGAGAGAAGCCAAGCCGGTGGAGGCAGTGTAACACTCTGCTGTAAACCTTGGGTCCTGACATTTATGTGGCTGTTGCTTTGATACGTACCACTAAACACTGTACAGACCAGGCACACCCCTTCATGACAATGGCATTCCCTAATGGCAGTGGCCTCCATCAGCAAGGTAATGCCGTACTCAAGAAACTGAACATCACAGAGTTCAAAGTGATGACATGGCCTCGTAATTTCTCTGATCTCAATCTGATCGAACATCTGTGCGATGTGAAGGACATAGTAGTCCAATCCGTGGAGGTTCCACCCTGTAACAGGCAAGATTTTAATGACTTGCTGTTGACGTCTTGGTGCCAGAAGCCACATCACACCTCCAGCAGTCTTGTGGAGTCCAAGCCTTGAAGGCTCAGATCTGTTTTGGTGGCACGAGGGGAACCTACACAGGTGG
The DNA here is from genome assembly GCA_037974405.1 of Brachyalestes nurse. Taxonomy (NCBI): domain Eukaryota; kingdom Metazoa; phylum Chordata; class Actinopteri; order Characiformes; family Alestidae; genus Brachyalestes; species Brachyalestes nurse. The sequence continues at coordinate 6,487,486 of JBBPCY010000032.1, read as the reverse complement.
TTTTAATGTTATGCCTGATCAGTGTTGATTTATATTGTTCTATTACATTTACAAAATAATTCTGTATAAGACATATTATATAATGATTTTCCAAGCTCATGCCATTTGACCAATCATATTGTAAGAGCAAAACCTTAATTACTACAGTTTAGTTTTTTTTAATACTTTGATAAAATAAACTGTTTTTACATTGTGTGAAACTTTCATAATGAATAGCCCAACATAAATAGTCTAAGTCTAACTTGCCAAGTCCAAGACTTCCATTAAAAATTATGAATGTTTTGAACTTCTCCTGAAAAGTTACTATTTTAGAGGTATGAAGATTTGTTCTGATGGCAACAATCTGATAGGTGCTTCATAATAATGATTAACATCAGGCACCTTTTTCCTCTTTGCCATTTACACCCACAGATCAGTGTAGTGTTCACAGTGCTTTGTCTACTGCAACAAAGCAAATGTCTTTAGAGTGTCGACGAAGCACCGGACACTGGAGCTCAAAACGAGACACCTGGCAACCCTAGTGTGACCTATGAAGATGTTATGCAGACACAGCAGTATATCCTTCGATGTGGAAACTCTTTTTCTTGGTTAAATGAAGTGAGAAAAATAAATGTGTTAAATTATCTATCGCTCGCAAAGCCGCGGCAGTAGTGCTAGTCCAGTGCAGACGACAGTCTGAGAGAGGTAACAAGCTGGCAGTATCTAACACTGTCACAGGCAGTCTCCTTACTTCAACTCACCTTCAAACATCCTTGGCAGTCTTGAACATTACAAAAGTGGAGCCGGCTCAGTTTGCTCCAGGAAAAGAGCATAAAAGGTGCTGACGGACAGCATTTAGCATTTTTTTCTGTGTGTGCAAGGACATAAAGACATGATGGAAAACATTTAGACCACAGATTCCCTATGTTTAAGCCATAGCTGTTTCAAAGTGATATGTAAACACACACACACACACACACACACAGAGTTACAAAATAACTCCACCTGGTTATACTTCCACAAGCTTACTAAACAAATGTAATGCATTATAATTATAATCAATCATAGTTACAATCTAAATGTAGACCTTACTAAATAAAATACAAATAAATTTGTCTGTACTTTTACGAAGACTGCAGTTGTCCGGTTTCCAGAAACACAGATACCTGTGATATGTTCAGGAATGCCTGTTGTGCCGGAATTTGTTGGCATGACCATAACATATCCTCATCGTCCCCTAATGCACACAAACGCACGTCCGCAAAGAAACACACGCAACAACTGACGTGCACCATTTTCAGGGGAACAGAAACAAAAGCTTGTGAGATAACACTAGACCGCCACAATGGGTTTCTAATCTCGGATCTCCTGCTTGACGCAGCAAATAATTGCTCATCAGGAATGGGAAATAGTGAGTGCATCTCCACATACAGTGTCCTTGCTTAGGATTCAGCAGATGGAACCAGGAGATGGAGGTTATCAGGCATTCCATCTCCCTCTGGACTGTAATTCAGCCACAATGTGCTGCAGACCCTAAAGGCCTGCCATCTGCTGAAGTTTTTTCCTTTCCTAAGGTGAGAGAGCCCCGACCTGGAACTGCAAGTGTGTGTGTGTGGACATATGTAAAAACATGCACGCACACGCACACACACACTCACTCACACAGACTCCCAGACTGAGGACTCACGTTATACTCCATACTGAATACTGAATCTGAGAAATACTACACCTACACCTAAACCATGACCGAACCTTAACCTCAGTAACAAAAGGGACATATTTCTGTGCTTTCAGTTCTTGCAAATAACCTTTTTTTGCAAAAAAATGGCAGTGAAAGTAGCACATTAGTAACACAGCAACATGTCTCCATTACAACATCACCTTTTCCACTATCCCCTATCACTTTGAACTCAGATAAACATGACTGTAGGCAATTAAAACTACAATTAAAACAGATTCTTTTTTTTTTTTTAATTTTTTAACATGTTATGACCAACCTCATTAAACAGAAACGACAGAGACACATTTGGAATTGCATCCCAGTTTCTGACAAAATATTCACCAACAAACCAACAATAAAAATAAGCAAAAAAATATACAAGTCAAAAGTCACTAAGACACACACACAAGTGTACTAACACAAACACTGACTCACTCCTGACCCAGCAACACCCCCTGCACACACACACACACACACACACATACACACACACACAGCGCATAAACCCAAAGAAACTCTGACAAAATGCTGATGTCTGCTGCAGACAGCTCAGCATCAGTGTGCGATGACAGGAATTCTGCTGTGTTTGAACCAGATTAATTACATGGACTGGGGAAATAGCAGAGCACTAAACAGCCATTAGGCCCTACAAGAAGCATTTACGGCAAAACAGACCCAACAATCAGGATGCCACCAAGCTCCGATCAGACTGACTGTGGGGACAACAGAGAGATGCATCACTTTAGCTGGCTGGAGTTTATGCTGGAGTTTATAGCGAGGATGAGAGGCTAACCCGCTAACCAGAGCCGACACCGAAGAGAGAAAGACAGAAGGTCATCCTTCTTTCTCACCTGCCCTCTTTCTTCATTGGCAGGAAGATTTATCTCACCTATCAATCACTGTCTTCTGCTCCTCCCCCTTCTACTCACACATGATTTCGGGAGGGATTTGTCACGCTTTGAAAAGTCGGAATATGGCTTTTGAAAGCTGGACTGCTTATAGCGCCAGTCTCTCCAAAGTGGACGGCGGAGCCTCGGCCAGCTCATCCGTGAGGTGAAGTTTTACTGCCAGTGCGGGGCGTAATTTGGTATTTTGAGCAAAGCAGGCTTTTGGTAAAACCAATAAAGCAATTTTATGCTTCGAAAAGCCAGTTTCGTCATTATTAGATTACCACCACGATAGAACTTCCTGGCATTTAAACAGTGTTCTTCCAGGCATTCTGTACATATTGGACACATTAATATCCTCATATTCTTTTATTCTTATATTCATCTCCAGAAGAAACATACAAAATGTACAAGTTGTCATTTAGAGTGAAATATCGTTGGATATTCTTCTATAAGACATTAACTTCGGCTGTCCGACCTCCAGAAGAGTCTACGTGCTCAGAGAGCTAAAAAAAAATGATGCATGGAAACAAACAGCATCGTTTTGTAGGCAGTATTTTAAATGACAGCTAAATGTGCATCCTGCATCTGGGAGGAAGGAGTCGAGTTATACATTTCAACTTTTGTTTTTTTTTTATTTCAGTGCCTATCCTTCCCCGTATAAAACGAAAGTTGCTTACAAACATGGCCTGACAGGTTAGATACTGTTTAGCTCTGTTTTCATGTCAAAGCCTGACAGTGACATTTAGCAGGGAGAGAAGTACTTTGGCTTTAAAGAAGGCCCTAGGAAAAGACCACGCCGGCTGATTTTTCGGATGGAAATATGACCTTCTGTGACACGTGCAGCATAATAAGGAAACATACTATTGTTATTCCTCTTCTTATTATAGCTTAATATGTCAGACGTAATTGAGGAACAATTCAGTTCGAGTCAATGCTAAGAAGGCTAGACAGCATAATGGCTCTGGAATGTCATAATATCATTGATAATGAAATACGAACAATGTCGTGCCAACCTCCGTCACATACTCTCAACCTTGAAAATATAGCCTGGAGGAACCTCATCAGACAGCTGAGGGTTAGTGAGAATAATTAGCTGTCTAGCAAACCTTTAGCTGTCTAGTTAACACAGCAGTCAGGAACTTATTACATTATTACATTAATGTTGCTTTTCAGGATTCTTTAAAGTGCCGCTGTGCCGCTGCGAAGTTTCACTTCCCCGGTGTCCGCCAGATTTTTTCTGTCTGTCTCAATGCAGAGAGAAGCGCACATTCAACTCCAGAGGACAGACCGTCCCAGAAATGGCCTGTGGCTTCACGAACTAAGCCGGGCCCGGAGATGCAGTCATGGTGGGGAAAGGTTGTGTATAAAAGCAGTCAATTACAATGACATACAAATAAACAATAGAGAAAAAAAAAAACATGAATAAAGTACATGAGAAAGGAGACATGACAGACAGAACCAGATGACTCCAGGAGAGGAGAAATGTGATTACCTTAATTTGTTCATCAAACCAGCTTCTGTTTTAATGGGTAAATAGCCTACCATTAGTCCGTGCGGTTGCCATGGCAACACGCCGGATCTGAATAGCTAGAGCCACTTTGGAAGACGGGGCTGAGCTTTTTCGTCCACAAAAGCCTTGGAGATGACACTGACCAACAAGAGAGTCGACTCTGTTCCCACGGATGTGGGTGATTCTTGCGATGCAATCCAGTCTATTTTGGGTCTGGTGCAGGACAGCCTGCGCGGATCTGTCCTGAAACCCAAGGGCGACTAGCAACTAGCCTGCTAAGCACTTTTCCTGCAACGAAGTACAATAACCGGAAGAAAACTCACACATTTAGGCCAGATTGTAGAACAAAGCTTTGAAATGTGGGAACGCCTCTGACGCTGTGAGGCACGCGCTGTAATTCTCGGTCATTAAGAATTCACTGAAGTACTATAATTAGTAGGTGAATGACAACAGTCAATTCGCCGAATTCTAATGCAATCACTGAGCTGCAAATGCAACGCAATACATGGGTTTTTAGACTCCGAACTGTTCTAAACATAATCTTTTCATTACAAGTTAGTGCTTGAACAAAATATGAATAATACCACAGAGACGCTTTATGGTTTTGATTAGTTTACCAGCTCTGTTAAAGCAATTAAAAATTAATGACTGGCTTTCTTATTGGGAAAAAAAAGCACACGCAAACACACACACACACACACACACACACACACACACACACACACACACACATACACGCACACATACATACACAAACACACACAAAAACAATATAAGGGAGCAAAAAATAATACAATGCTGGGTGTTTGAGTCTGTGTGTGTGAAAAGCTAATATAGCGGGAGCTTATTCTTGTGTTTTTGTGCATCTCATGGTGTGATTTAGAGAGGCACCATATGGTTTCAGTAGACATGCCTGTAGCAGCTGGAACACGATCAACTGGTACCGAGTTGGTGCGCAAACACTTATCAGGAGACAAAGTTTCCGCTAAGTAAACACAGCAGAGAGAGATCAGCCATGTCAGCTGCATCTACTGATTTGACGGTGAAAAGGTTGCTGTGGTATGCAGCCGGAAGTCAAGTTATGCAAGGTAAAGCATGCATGGCACAAAAAACTCCCAAAAAAACAACAAAAAAAAAACAAGCACCTAATTAAAACTAGTTCAAAACGCTGAAATCCTGCAAGACAAACACACAAAATTAATAAGAAATACAACCGTAATCATTTTGCCCCTCTTTGCCAACCACAGCGGGCCAAGGTCCTGACCCCGCGGTGTCAAACAGAACACAATAAGACATTAATATGTAATGTACAGCAGCTCCTCCAGGGCCGAACAGAATGCACTGCTTTTGTTTGTCGGCATGATGCAATCAGATAATGCAGCAATACATCACTGACATCATGGCTATCAAAGCCCTACATTTGGCAGGTTATACTCCAATCAATCATGTCAGGGCACCTCGGCAAAGGCCTCCTCCAAGTGTAAACGAACGAGAACATTACTGAAGGCTTGGATCAGAGCGTGCATAAGCCAAGTAACAGTCAAATCTTGGCCGCTGTCGGCAACAGCTAAGGTCACGGAACAAGAGCCCAGCAATTTTGATGATGGGCTTTTAAGCCATGTGGTGTCTATCTGGAAAATCTTTGAAAACGCCTCTGATGTAACCCAGGGTAAATTGCAGCAAAAATGGTAGTGCCTATATATATATGTTTGTGTGTGTGTGTGTGTGTGTGTGTGTGTTTCAGGCATCTTAGGAGTATTTGCCCACAAAGCTGAATATGCACTCACACACACATCCCCACACACAGAGATTTTATATGGGTATTTATGTGTGTGTGTGTGTGTTTGTGTGTGTATTTCGTTCTTTGGGGACATAGTGTCCCGAAGAGGCATGAAATTTTTATCATTGTGGGGACATTATGAAAGATGCTTTTTTGGGTTGTTTTTTTACAGAATGCAACATTTATTCGAAACGTAAAACCTGAAATCTTTCCATTACTATGGTCAGTGTTAGGATTAGATGGTTTAATGTGATTAATGCTATTTATGTTAGTATAGCGAAGATTTATCACTCATCAAATCACGGTTTTGTTTTTCTCACCTTCATGCTCTACAATTTCCAATCAAATTTTATATTCTAATGCTAACTAGCTATGGAAGGGCAAGTGCTGGAATGAAACGAACATGAATAAAAATGCTTTTAGAAATGCTGCAATGGATGGTGTAGATAGGAAAGTGATTACTTGAATATTTCCAAAGATTCCTCTGCCTTCAGCAAGAAAGAACCAATCGAGGTGGACTCCAGGACTGTAAGCAGTACATCTGCTACCTAATGGAGGTAAACCCAGCAAATATTCAGCTGTCTCACACAACAGTAATTTATCATCAGTCTCTACCAGAGCCAGTGCCCTGTGGGCCTGTTTTTCAGTCTCGTGGCCTACAGAGTTAATTTATCGAAATCTTAAAGGACTCGCTTCTCAAATCGACGCGATTTTGCCTGTCTTTATTCTGGCTGCCTGCAGAGTACAGGGGTTTTACAGATGAAAGCAAGGTCTTCTAAGAGATTAGCTCATCAGATGACGCCAATAGAGGAACAATAAGCACTGTGTTTATGTTGAACCAGACTATATCCAAAGGAAAGGCTATTTTTTCTTTTTATTTCTTTTTTTTTTAATTGCTCTGCACTGTTGATCTCAGCACCACTAAAAGTTGAAGATGATGAATGCGATGATACCCACAGTTGTAAGGTTAGGAGAAACCTTATAAATGCACGCTTTTATGATCCTATAATTATTATTACGTCATCGCCACACGTCTCACCAGGAGAGAAAACAACAGAAAAAGTGGCGGTGACCTTATGACCATTTATTGCAATGACATGCCGGAGTGGATGAAGTGCTGTGGTTGGAAGTCAGCGGGAACAGCAGAATGTAGGGTTTTGGGGTTTTTTTCGAGACACAAATGTGCAGCTGGGTCCCTGGTCCGGCGCAACCCCTGGCTGAACCCGCGTCTCGGAGCTTGTTAAAGAGGCCCGGTCATGTGATGTGTTATTTTAACGGCCGTTCCCCTAGATTGGTCTCGGTGGCATTGTGAAGGCTCATAAAGGCTGATTCATCACCTCGGCTGTTCGCAGAGGGCACGGCTAGCCTGAGACGAACTCCTTACAGGTACGCTAAAGTCCCTCACCAAGAAATCTGTCAAAAAAATTCAAAAAAGATGTCTCCACTCCATCCCCCCGGTGTGTAAGGCAGCCTGCTCTCACAAGCAGGTAAAACATGTTGTTACTTCCAAAAAATAAAAAAGTAAAAGTATGTTTTAAAGAAATGTGAGTAGAAGTACAAAATTAGCAGGTGACAGAGTTACTTAAGTCCCATTTGAAACTGCAGTGGAACCTCAGTACATCCAGCATCTATGAGTATGGAAACTGGAGTACTGTTTTTGTCTTTTTGGTTTAGTGTAAAGTGACCATTTGTCGAATCTGAACACACCACAACACACAAAGTGAACAACACGAAATTATTTAACCTGAGTGAGGCAGCGAGCAGCCAGGACCTTGCTCAAGAGTACCTCAAGAGTACCTCAACCTCCTGTTCAAGGTATGACCAATCGCAAAGCAGTGTAAATGCAATCACCAGGCTAACAGTGAAACTGAATTGAGACTATATGAGTGGGGTGGGGGTGGGGGTGGGGGTGTAGTGAGGGGGAGATAACTCTGACTTCATGGCCTGGAGTTTTGAGTTGCATCTGTTTGAAGGCAAAACACAACAGAGCTGTTCATTTTGGTCCCACCACCCTTTTGTATAACATGTCTTCTTTTGTATAACATGTCTTCTTTTGTATAACATGTCTTCTTTTGTACAACATGTCTTCTTTTGTACAACATGTCTTCTTTTGTATAACATGTCTTCTCAAAATATATTCAGAGACTTAAACACTGTATTTATTTCAGTGTGTTTAGTCAGCTCACATCTATTATAGAACTATATTTTCCTTAATTGATTATCATTTACTTTTATTGAAGGCTTAACTCCACCCACCAAACCCCCCCCCCCCCGCCGCTCAACACAATCATGTTGTCTGTTTCCTTTGTGCTAATGACAAAATTCACACAAATAGTGCATATTATTTGGAACTCCATTGGGAGGGACATTTCTCATGAGTGGGGCAGGTACTTACAGCTTGATTTACGCTTGATTTTGTGCTAAAAATTGTCTGGAAAACATGTTCCAATGGTACAGTCTGTCCTGGAAAACGCTTTCTGTGGAGTGTGTCTTCAAAATGAAAGAAAATATGAAATCTAACAACATCCAAAAAATATTTTTTTCACTTAAAAATATACAAATGGGGTATATTTGGATAACTATAAATGTAAATGTATTTTCTTTTTTTACTAAATATCTATCACAAAAGCATCAAAAGTTTTTTCGACTTGTCTATAATTTTAAAAATATAAATGACCGCATGTGTCTTGTCTAGTAAGCAGGATTCCCGGAGAGACAGGACTGAGAAACATAGAGGAAATTAGGAGGTGGTGGAGCCTCCCAGGAAATGGTAGAGAAATTTATAGGCCGTTACATTAGCAGGAGGAGGAGCTCGAGGCATTGCTCTTCTCCCCAACTTTCAAAACTCCATTAAAGAAGAAAGAAAAAAACGACAGGTTATGTACATTCCGCTTAGTAGCCACAACTACACCACAGCTGAAGAAAAGATATGAATTAGAAAAGCCAAGAGTGGAGGGGAAACCACTCTTCTCCACCATGCACTCTCCTCCAAGACCTTTCATGTTTTTAAGCCTCCGTTTGAATTCACATACAAATGCTTAAAAATTATGAGAGCTGCGGGAATGATATTGAGAGCTGGCCGAGTTGAATTTGCATACAAACAGGTCTCTTTTAAATGTATATATGAACAACATCTGGATTGATGTAACTCAGCAAAAATTGGATTACTTTGTCCAAATTTGTAAAGTATGAAATTCTTAAGTTAAAGTTCTAAAAAATATTATAAATATATTTATATATATATTTTATAATGGTTCCGGTGCCCATGCATACAAAGCACCCCAAACCTGGGATCGGGCTGTTCTGACTCGGACAGCTTTGTGTAGACATGATGTTTTCTGATGATACAAAAAATCCTTACCACAAAATTATAAACCAATAAACGCTTAAATACTGCTTCCTTTCCATTCATACTGAGGACAAGGCTTCGGTGAACCGCACGAGGAGTCG
>JBBPCY010000032.1:6456781-6478057 GCA_037974405.1 Brachyalestes nurse | reverse complement strand
TTGTATGTTTGTAAACTTGTGGGAGGGCTCTTTGAAACCCTAAGACCCTCAGCTATTGGTTAAAGAAAAGAAACGGACGTTAAAATCCTCCTATTATGGCGAAAAACGTATGTTTCTGTGCGGGAACTATATAGGGGAAGGAGTTATACGGGAAGAGGTGTGTCGCGATTCACTCTCCTCACACTGCGACACGGGTTCCTGGAACTGAGTGTTGTGAATTCGGTTTTGTATCGTATATCGTTACAGCCCTGATATATATATATATATATATATGTATACGATCATATACATATGCATCGTATCTCACATACATATTACATATGTCGCATTTAGTCATTTGGATCAGAACACATGCATAATATGTCTCCTATGCAAAATATACAAATTATATATGTACATAAGTATATATAGTTGTCTAGGTTCAGCATCCCTACACAACAGAGATTCCTGACCACAGCAGGCAGCAGAATTTACGAGGCCTGCACTGCACATAACCGTAACGTTATGTAATCAGTGTGAGTGATGTTATCAATAGCTCTATAATACATCCCACCCATATAAAGTGACAGTGTACTGTATGCCTCCTTTACTGTAGGCTTCACCATTCATTTTATCAGCTTCCCCAGCTATCAGCCGGTCATTAGCATTTGGCAGGAATTATGCGCGATATGCCAAGGCAGACACCCTTGGGATTAAGGGACACTTTTTCCATAATTTAGCATGACAGAGATTTCTCAGACACAGCAGAAAGCACGCGCTAAGGGCCAGATAAGGGCATCTACAAAATCTCACACACTTGGAGCAGGCATTGCAGGATGATTGACAAACGATAAAAAAATGTCACTCACTTTTTTCTCTCCCCAAGCAAGACACTGGGCACCCTCAGACCAGTAAAAGCTCTGATGTCTTAGAGCAGTGGCAGCTTCATAAGTGCCACATGGTGCTCATGGTGGCACGGCACTTAGTTTGGTAATTAAATGATAAATGTTCCAGTTCAAAACGAGCAGTGGAGGTAATATGCATTCGGCCTTCGTGGGGGAAAAAAAATGCAGAGCACGCGTGTTTATTATTTGATCTGACTTCTATGGGGAATATCAATATCTGTTTTCCTATACGTCAAAAATTAATGCTGTCTGCATTTTCATCAGGTCTGTTGAAGACTGTTTGAGTGGCTTCAAGTTTTCAATTTGGAATAAATTGCCTTTTACAAGAGAAACATGCAATATGCCATGTTAATATATCAGTATCCTGCGTGGATTTTTCTTGGAATACTAATTTCGTGCCGGCTAGATCCAAAGAGATTTTTTGAGCAGGCCGAGCCCTTTTGCAAAACAGAATATGCAGTTCCGAACCATACAAATGGAAAATTCACATGTAAAGATGCCAGCTGGCACATTGTTAATGCACTTTGTGACTAAATTGTAGGGAAACTGACCAATTAAGTTCAGCCATTCCAGTGTCAGAAATGGACATCTGTTAATCTATGTATATCGCACTCTTTATAATCTAAATGACTTTTGTCAGGTTTTTAAATTGTAATGTGTTTCATGCCACCGCCGCATGAGGAATCCTCCCCCTCCGCTATGGATGGCTTCGGAGAAATTAACGTTTTGTTTCCCTCTCCTCTCTTTCCTTCTCAGATTGCGTGTTCAAAGGCGAGCTGAAATGCATGTAAGAAGTTTTGTCTCCACACAATTTCTAATCTTGACAGGTGGAGGCCCCAGAAAATGGATTGAGTCTGGATTTAGAGGGGAGGTGTGTCGGTCTGTCTCATGCTATTTTTTTCCCTCAGCTCCGCACCAATTTCATATTGATGAGCTCTGCAGCAACTCAAATGGCATGTCTTCTTTAAACATTTAACTGCAGAAGAGAGCGATCACACACTTTGCTTCAAATCCCACTTGTATCCAAATGCAAATCCTACTGCAATGAAAAGATCCCAATGAAAGAATTTAACAAAGAATGCGCCGCTTTAAATATGGTAGGCTCTTTTCCTTGCTGCAAAATCTTGCACATGTTTGCGTTTGGCCTTTGGGCGAACTGCTCAACATATTGTTTTCATTTTGTTATAGATGTTGTAGAACACTCTGTGGTTATCGTTCTCGAAGGATTCCTATAGCCAGACAGCAGATCCTCCTTACTCAGATTCCACTCCGTTTATGCACTGCATGCTCTCTGGCCAGATTCGAGAAGTGTTTTATGGAGCCTGTTAGGTTGCTGTTGAAAAAGCGCTCTGACTTTTCTAAAAAGTATCTTTACTGGAAGGGGCGAGAACATTCTATGTAACGCTGGACTATTTCTGATAAGCATGCAACTTTTACACAGTGTGAACCACAGCAGACATTCTAAAATTATTCAAACTAATGACAAAATGCCACAAATTGAGGTAAAACTGTGTATATATTGAACCCAATTTGTGTTTTTGTAGGTTCTACTCTTATGTAGGCTCTACTCTACTCCTATCCATATTTGAATGAATAATTTTGATGAATTGATTTATTTATGGAACATAAATCCCAGAGCAAATTTACAAGACCCTTAAGCTATTAAGCTACTATTATTCATATTTGCAAAACATACACAAACCTATATATATATATTAGGGCTGGGCACATTAACGTTACCACGTTAATGTATTATTTATTTAACGCCGACAATTATTTTATCATTTCATTTTGACCGTTCGTCTGGATTTTTGGGCTTGTGTGTGTGTGGAGTGGAGCACGCAGCTCTACGCATAGACATATATTCTGTGTCTATGGCTCTACGTCTTGGCTAGTTTTCGCGGGGGTCAGATCTCCCATTACTTTTGTCCATATTATATGGGACGCCTGACCATTACACCAACAGAGACTTTAATGATACTGCATTCAGATACATTAACTTTCATATGGAGCTACCCCCCCATGCTCTGGACTCTGAGGGGAACTTGTTTTTTTTTTAACACACTATATAAAACATGAATGCCCTGCAGTGGCAAATAGCTTTGATTTTATATTTGATTTGATTACATTAACATAAAGTTGAGATTTACTGAAATATTTAAACAGCAACTGTGTAACTGTGATAAAGGGAACATTGCTTTTAAAAAAGCTCCTTATTTGTTTAAAGTGTTTGCAAACCAAATGTTATTGCACTTTTGTTCATATGGCAGTTTAAAAATAAAAGTGTGCATCATACTAGCTTTGAATAAATCATTTAATGTAGCGTATATATACACACACACGCACGCACATGCACACACACACACATATATATATATATATATATATGTACACACACACACATGCCGGAAGATGTTGCGTGCACTAAGACTAATGTTAGACAGATTGTGGATTGGTAGCTGAGTAGTCTCTAAGTGTTTGAATTGCGTGCCGAATAGCTTTGGTTTTGCCATTTTAAGTTGACACGGTACTCAAAAAGGAACCTCTGCTTTGAAAATGGAATGGGCTGTGAGAAAGCATGCCCTTTTTCTTCCTTCCCGACTCAAAACATCCCCCTGAATGTCTTGAAAGGAATCAGCTTAAAGGTGATTATCAAGGAAAGGACAAGGGATTCTCACTAGACCTGTCCCAAGCCTGCCTTTAGACCTATTATGTATTCTAAAGCTGCTTCCTGGAGGATCGTTAGACTAACAGCTGCCTGTCCTCTCCTGTTTTTTAAACATTTAATAAAGTGTGCATGTGTGTGTGTTTTATATGTCACATGGGTTTTGTGCCAGGTTTGCTTTAAAAGGATCCTTCTACACTGTTACAAGGTATAATTCCACATAAAGCATTACACAAAATAACACTGCGGAGTTTTCTCGATGGTGTGTGATTAGCAGTTACGCTTTTTCATAAGGAACATCAAGCCTGAGCTCTCGCAATGAATGTACCCTCCACATTTATGCAAGATAAAATGTATGCTGTTCCAGGTATCTAGGTATCTACACACTTTGCTAGGGTAGCGACCAACTGAGGATGATAGAGGCCAACTGAGAACGTTACCTAGAGCCTAGCTAGCAAGAAACCAAACCGAAGTAATCTACACTAGGGCCAGGATTTCTGCCACTGTGCCAATGAGGCATGCTAGGTGTCAAGACAAAGAGTACCCGCTGATCCTCTGGAGGTGAACAACAAGAAGCAATAACAATAACAAAAGTCCACCCCTGCTTAGATTCGAAAGAGTATTTCCTGATATAGACAGGTGATAAATATTTCTTGATGTTTGGCCAAATCTTTATATATAAATATAGTTTAAATATCCATATTTATTTACACATTTTTGTCACTAACTTGTGCTTAAAATAAGTCACATTTCACATGTTTCCACTTTTCCTGATTTTCAAAATGAATGAACTACATTGACGGACAACACGGTGTCAAATATGAAGTAAAAAAAGAAAAAAAAAATCGATATAAAAAGCCCTTACACAACCACCAGTGAACATAGCCTGAAAAAGTCCCTGGAAAAGAAGGCCTGGGGAGTTTGTTCCTTGTGACATTAACAGAGTAGTTGTAATCATTAGGAGTCACCCTCCGCATTTGTAGTTTTATGGAGGCACCTTTAATTAGCAATGAAAATCACGAGGATATGACCCGGCGCTGGAGCTCTCTTCTATACCCCCTTTGAATAATTCCAGAGCGTAAATCACACCCTCGCTTCGAACATATTAAATAACCCCTTTATCCAAATTAGGCCAAGGGGAAAAAAAAAGTGAAGAAAGAAGGAAGAAAAAGAGGCAGCGGTTCATAAGGGTACGAGGGTGCATCCCTACAGCAAAAAATAGTCTATCATAACGGCTGCCGCTCCGGGATACACATAACAAATGGCCGCGCCTGCAATTCACTTTCATTCACCTATTTCCATTAAGAGGCGATAAACTTGAGACGGGCTGAATGCCATAGTTGATGTTACGTCTTAACTTACCGCTTTGTCAATATTTATTTGGCTCCGTGATGACTATGACTTTTCTCTCCGTGTGGTCCTCAGCCTTCTTTTAAGGATCGCCTCGTCTCTGGCACATATGTCAATTTGTCTGGTGATTTATGATGTTGACTAACTGAGTTGGTATCACCTAACTCATTCGCGGAGAGGCAGTGGCGGGCTACTTGGCGGCCGTCCATTTTGTAATGGGAAAAGCAGTAGGCAAGCAAAACCCTCATGAGGGTACCAGGAAAGATGAGAAAATAAGTGGGTCAAGCAGCAGGCGCAAGGGCACGAGCCGAGAGAAGAGAGGACCCCTGAAATCAATGCCGGCTTCTTCAAGGGTTGCTTTTGTGGGATATCGAACACTGTAAAATGTGTAGCAAAGTGGCGAGTGACAGGAAAGGAGGCAATATCTTTTATATCTGCCTTTGATTATTCCATCCTCTTGCACAGGCAGTCATTTAAACACATAACAGGCGACAAGGATCATATTGTTTCCCCCCGCCATGCTATTCTTCTCTGGGCTTTGCCGCGTGCAGCGTAATCATGGATGCTTGCTGTGTGCAAGCTTACGCTGCGGCACAAAGTGGCAAAACAGCACCACGACACCTTATGTGCACATGGGCCTTCACTCGCTATCCCTGCAATATGCAACAACAGCAGGGTAAATAGAGATTTGCATGTTTAATAGAAATGATACGCTGCCAGAATAACCCATTTGTTGCTGGAGTCACTCGCGAACACTTTGCTGGGGCTCAAATGCCTCACCTTGCTGACAAGATGTCACTGTTCCAAATACAAGAACCACATCAGACACACAATGCGTAAATCTCTGGCAGTCTAAAATCATTTATTTATTGCATCCTAGCTAAGGGCATGCTGCCACTAGTGCTCTCAACCCTAAACACACCCGTAGCCACTGCTTTAAACATTTCTCCGCACACCACAGGTGTGTTTGCTCACTGATAAGCCATTTTGCTCTAGGTTAACCTTGTTATCTGCCACACATAGCAAAGTTAGGTTTATCTTGACTTAGCACTTCCTTTGTTGCCTTGAGGCATCCTGTAGGCAGGGGGGGAAAAGATGCCTGGCTCATCAACTGTTTACTCATTACATTTCTTTTAAGTCACAACACAATATTGCACCGCCTGGGCTGCAAAGCCTAAAGAAAAAGACAATGCAAAGCCTAAAGAAAAAAGCAGTATTTTTCACAGCAGCGTTGTAAATGGCCCATATGGAAAAACAAATGTCCCTTGTCTCTGTTTTAAATTGAAGTAAATATGGCGTTAACATTCACTTCACAGTCCATGCAAATGAAGCTGTAAAACAGTTCGTTTTAACTTCTTGTGGTTGTGATGTCATAGCACGCCCACCCAGTAAACAGCAGTTTAGCTCACCTATTCACATTATGAGAACATGACTTAACCACCACCTTAAAACTGCATTGTGGTTCTATCAAGAAACAGCACAGTTTAAAATAATCTCTTATTGTATTCATGAATTTTTAAACTTTAAATAAATTGTATTCATAAAGATATCATTTCCAGAGATGTAATACACAATAATATGTGCTACTCTCTCTGTTCTGTGAGGTGGCTGACCTGCTGCAGACATCTTTTTTTTGCTGGTACTGCAGTTCTCATTCACTCTCACTTTCACTTTAGGTTTTTAGACCAGTTGAAAGTGAAGCACTGTTCACGTTCACCATGAGAACATTTAGCTCTGGAAGTATTTCTGCCATTCAGTAGGGTAAGATGCACAGCAATATCATTGTTGATGCTCACAGGTTTACATCTTCAAATTAAAAAATGAATAAACAAATACGACTTCTCGCAATGGGTAGCACTGTTGTCTCACACTTCCAGGGTTGGGGGTTTGAATCCGGGTTCTGGCTTTGTGTGTCTCGAGTTTGTATGTTCTCTTCATGGTGGCATATGGTTTCCTCCAGGGTCTCTTTCTCCAACAGTCCAAAGACATGCGTGTCAGGTGAACTGGGGATTCTAAACTGATCGTAGGTGTGAGTGTGTGAGTAAATGGTGTATGTGTGCCCTGTGGTGGGCTGCCTCACTGAGATAGGCTCCAGGTACCCGCGACCATAGTAAAGATTAAGCGCTTACAGAAAATGAATGAATGAATGAATATGACTTTTCAACAAATATACCACCGCACATATGTAAGGACTCTCCTTTTAATTTACTGGGTTTTCGCTTTAGTCGCTCAGCAGTGAATGTTTAGTAGAACAAATATTCAAGAATAACCATAATGTATCCTTTTATGTAACAGGAATGTAAAGCTTTTAAAGCCCTGCAGGAAACATGAAGCTGTGGTGATGATATGCTAAACAGCACCATGTCGTTAGGTTTCTAAAGACATAGAAGTTCATCACCCACACTCTTGTGGGTTTCGCTGTGACGCAGGAACGCTAATAAATGACTCGTTTGTGGAAATTAAATTGAAAGTCAAATAAAATTGAATCAAGCACACGTTGCGTTGAATTCGGCCGACGGGACTTTTTTTCGCATTCTTTTCTGCTTAATGTTCAACACTCTTCAATTATAGTATTACATAGATTATAATTAGCATACATTAAGGTGCTTGTGAAGCGCCAAGCGGTAAACACCATCAAATAGGATTGGAGATGGTAAAATTAATAAAACGACTGCAATTACAGCATTAAGTGAATGAATTTTGAGCTGAATCAGCAGAGGCGTGAAGAAGCGATAAAAAGTACGATGTCTTACAGAGGGTGAGGAGGACACACGCATGCACAAATGTGTAATGAGAGTGATACTGAGGAGCTGCGGCTAGGGAAAGATTCCGCAGCGTTTGCATGACTAAAGGGGGAAAAGGAAAACCTGTTAAAGAGGAGACTGCGGCAAGCCATCTCGCATGATTTTAGTAAATGCTTTAATTTGATATAAATCATCTTAGGGCTAGATGGGGAAATATCTCATTTACAAATTGTGTCCTCGTTTGTTAGTGGCACGGCACCTCAATTACCCGCCAAGCAGCTTTTTATTTATTCATGCGCACAAAGTCATGTATTCATGAGGATTAAGCAGCTACTCTCACAGAGAGTGGCAGCCACAGACAGCATATTTTACCAGAAGGGGAAAATCTGACACAGATTAAACTCTAAGTAGATGGGGGAGAATGAGAGGCCTATGGCTTTGTGCATTCATAGGTCAATGCTTGGTCAGTTTCCAGCAACAGCTTTATTCTGAGAAATGATCTCCGGAATGAAAGAAAAATAAAGTTGGCGTGGGCTTTTGCTGCAATTAAAGCAGACAAGGGGCCTAAAGCTGCGAAATGATCTACTGGCAATGGGCACGAGGAGACATTTTTATATGATAATGTATGCACCACTGTAATGGTTAGGTGTCAAACTCGATATAACAAATTCCTCAGTGCAAGGTGTCCTCCTATATAGAGCGTGTGCAAAAGTGAGGGGGAAAATGAAATGACACCATGCCAGAGAACGCCAAGAATGAATTGTTTCGATATCTATTGGTGTGACTAATAGTTGTAATAAACCGTGGCAACATGCTGAAAAGCGCAGTGGCATTTGAGTCATACCAACGGATTACAAAGTTCCATTCTTGTTATTTGAAATAAATAAAGAAACGGATACATAATAAATAACTTCTCAATTTATCTTAATGGCTGCTCTTCTCATCAGCACTGCAGAGGGAAATCCTGCGTTGTAGTATTATTATTTATTTATTTATTTATTTATTTTTGTGCTGGCCCTTGCCTGCAGCCACATTAGACACATTTATCAGGATCCAGCAGCACCATTATGACGAGCCTTATCAAATTATCTGCCAGCAGAGCGGCTGCGAGTGAGAAATTAGAAACACCAACTTCACTGAAGAATGCAATTTGCCTAGATCTAGCGTGGCGAATGCTCGCGAGTGCGTGCGGCCAGGCCCAGTGGAGCGTGGATGGCGAGAGTGGACGGTGCATCCTGATTCACTGTCTGTTGGGACAGATGTCCTCATGTCTCTGTGACTCGTGAGGTGGATGTCCCTGCAAGCCATGACAGATGCTCTGAAAGGTAAAACAGATGGGGGCGGTACAGCTATAGGCACTTTTAAGCCGGGAAATAATGGGGATAATCAGTCTGGAAAGCATGGAGAAAACCCTTTTTGGGAGGGGAGGTTGTGTGGTGCATGCCAGCAAAGTGACAGTACATGAAACAGTGGCCCCAGCACAGAAGAGAATGATAAACTACGTCTCCCAGCATTCCGAGCAGCTAGTCGCAATCAGAAGCTCTGCTCCACTATGCTGTGCTTTACAGAAAGGGGGGGGTGGACGTTGGCGGGGGGTGGAGGGAGAAACAGGTGTGCGCCATCATAAGCACATTCTGATATGCAATCCTGCAACAGCGCTCCAGAGTGTTTACCCTTATTGTGAAGAAATGGAGTGTAAAATGCCTAATTAGATACACCTTGTACAACATATTTGCCCAGAATTAAGAATTCACAATACCTTGGGCATAATGGAATGCCTAATCCTAGGGCTAATAGAATAATTAGCTATGGGACAGGCTACTTTTACAAAGTAAAGTCAAGTAAAATAAGTAAGTAAATAAATAAATAAGTGAATAAAAGACTGCTTTTAGTGTTTCGAGTGCTTTGATTTAGTGCAAAAGCAGACGATGCTAAAGCACGACTATGATGCATTTCTTAGATGAAGAAGAAAAAAAAACACAGAAAAAGGGATCGTTTTGGTGTGGAATCTGTGCCAAAGAAGAGGCGTTACAATGCTGGATTGAGTCTCGGTGGGATTGAGCTTGCTCTCCTTCAAGTCCTCTCATTATTAACTTATAAGACCATCTCAGAGCAGCAGTGTTTAAAGAAGTGAGCAATGCAGAGGGAGAACATTTCTCAAAGCCTAGAGAAAGGCCGCACTGAATAAACCGCCTCACAGGGATGTACCTGTAGGTTGCTATTGGAGACACCGTGTCGCTTCACAGACATGCATAATTAACTGGAACTTTAGTGCGAGGAGGTGGAGGTGGAGGGGAGATCTATGGGCTGAAACACATCAAGGCGTCTCTATCACCACAAGAGCTTTCGCACATCATTAGAATGCAAATCTGCCATTTGAAGGACAAAACGCTCATCCGCCGCTACAATAGGCCTCCTCTGTCGTTTACACAGCTCGCCTGAGCCCCAGTGTCACAGCTACCTGTGCTGTGCCGAGAGAATCTGCGCTCGTGTGGCTGTTTGTGTTCCCGCGGATGCTCGCTTGCATCTCCCGTATGGACCAGTGATTTCTTACACTGACAGCAGGCCTGATCATCAATTATTATAGCTCACTGGGTCTAATGGGCATTTCCCCCCTGCTCTGACACTTGCAGCCCTGGCTGCTGGTGAGAGAGAGGGCGAAGGAGACAGAGGGACACAGAGAGAGAGAGAGAGAGAGACTTGCTCAGAGGCGCTGTGCACCTGTAAGCACAAATGATACCAACCATCACAGCAGCAGAAGCAGGCGGCCATGCCGCAAGACAACATCTGCCTCCCCTGGTGACCCACAAGTTAGTCCAAGTGCGCAAGCAAGGGCACACGGCCTCACTGACCGCTTTAGTTCATCCAAATGGGACAAACCCAGATTTGCACCTACACGGCCCTTTCTAAGGCTTGGAGGCCACTTAAATTCGTTGGAACTTTGAATATTTTTTGCTGGATGAAGGTCATTACGTCTGCAGTTTAACCAGTTACCTCACCGTCACTGTTGGAACATTTTTTTTGCATGTGATATTATGAATAGAGCAGCTGTCCTTTACATTTCGTTACAATTTCAAGTTGACTAGATTTTTCATAATGACTCCTGAAAAGGTACTTTGGAGATGCACTGTTTTGTCCTGACAAAATCTAAAATTAATTACATAGTTAGAAAATGAATTTAATTTTGATTTAAAGTCTGCATGGACCACTTCTAGTCTGCATGTTCACCTGTTTTTACTGTTTCATTGTCCAATTACAAAACGTGCAACATATTCAAATCGTAACAAAATATGTCCTCTCCTATTTGCAGTCGAAAATGTGATGTGGACTGAGTGATTAGATCACACTAGAGGTATGCACACCCAACTTATGAGATCATTTGCAGATCCATAAATATATGGCTATATATCATAAATATAAAGATATACAATATTGTGTGCCCTGTCTTTAGGTAAGTACAACAAGCTCATTTGCATTGTAAACATATTTCACAGTGTCCACAAACTTTATTCAGTGATGAAGCCTAAGTAACGATCCATTTTATGAAACGGTGTTTATCTTGAAGTAAAAGCAAACTGCAGTTTCATATGTGCCCCTTAATGAATGTTCTTTTAATGAGTGCTCTATTAAGGAAGGCAAATGAATCACAGGCAAAATCGATTGTCAAATTCTCCTTAATGAACACATTTACGTTGTGTCAACACAGGGGTAATAGAGATTTCCATGCAGTGGCTGTGTTTTGATGAGAGGAGTGAGTGCAGATTGACAGATGTTGGACAGCTGAAAGCCTTGGGAGTTCCGCTCGACTAGAAACGAGGGCAAATCAATGCAGCCGAGCAGGTGTGTGGAGGAAGCAGGGCAAAGGGACACTGGCGAGCGGTGCGGGTGGCCGCTGGCGGCTCTCGCCGGTGGGCCGGCGCGGGGTGGCAGGCAGCTGACTGACCTCCCTGGTGCCCCGTCGCCTGGAGGTCCCGCAGATGCTCAGGCAGCGGTGAGGCGAACAAATGTGATGAATGCGCCGGTCCGTCTCGGCGGAGGCCACACCACTGCCAGGTCTCTATGTTCAGTGTCAAGCCCTGAAAAGCTCCTGTCATATTTGGTTAGCCCAAACATTTCCTGCGAGGGCAAGTCTAATCCATCCTCCCCACGTCCCCACTGAAATCCCTTTTTTCTCTCTTCCTCCACTCAGCAAAGCTCCCCCTCTGTTTCCCCACGCTCCATCCATCCATCCGTGCCTCCATCTATCCGTCCACCTTCCCAGCCCCTGAGCTCTTTCTTGGAGTCATCCATTTGTCTGAGAATACCAATTCATCAAAGAATCACAGCTCACATTGATCACTGGACTGCGGGGTGCCACCGAGTAATCCGGTGTTCGCATGCACATGCACACACACGCCAAGATTAAATCCTACTGACCTGCGCTAGAGATAAAGGAGTGGCAGCTAAAAAAAAAAAAAGTACTCACTTTCAATTGTTTCATATTGGTCATGGTCTGCTTAGCATTCTGTTTTATGGGGAAAAAAATCACTGTAGTGCCTCTATTTACCACAGTGATGCATGTAATGTAGTGGATCTACATAAACAAAAGCCAACATGCATGAAGACCTACCCTGACTTACAAGCATGACCGAGGTATGTGTCAATAACTCAGTTTAGGCTCATATCAGACCTCTTAAGGAAGGAAATTTGAGGAATGGTTTTCCAGTTCATCTCTGTCTGCATTGTTCATCACCATAGACAATCATTTTAGTTCATACTTCAGAACTGACTCAAAACTCACTAGAAGCCAGTGGCCAGTTGCTGAGTAAAAAATGAAGAAAGAGTCTTGAAAAACTGAACAGTATAATAGAAATTCAAAACACTAATGAGTCAGACTTGAGGGAATGTCTAACCAAAGCAGGTCTCCTGCA
The DNA here is from genome assembly GCA_037974405.1 of Brachyalestes nurse. NCBI lineage: Eukaryota > Metazoa > Chordata > Actinopteri > Characiformes > Alestidae > Brachyalestes > Brachyalestes nurse. The sequence continues at coordinate 6,465,504 of JBBPCY010000032.1, read as the reverse complement.
ATTTTATCCAACTTTTGAATGCTGATGCAACTGTGATAAAAAGGCATTTTCCAGGATACCTGCATGAACAGGCTTGTGAAAACTCTGCCCACAACACTACGCTAGGAATGAACTACCACAGATTCTTCCTCCCGGGAAACTAGCAAGCTAGCATGTCTGAAGAAAAAGAAATACATTGACTTTGAGCTTAATTTACAAATACACTATTTGTCCAAACCACATGTGTCAGGTTCAAGTCCTCAGGGTTAAGGTAGTGCAGACTTCAGCGCTCTGCCTCATTAAACACACCTGATTCAAACCATCAGCTAATTAGCAAGGTCCTCATGGCTTGAATTCAGAGTGAAAGCGCTAATCTCTGCAGTACTGTTGCCTGGAAGGAGCCCAGTTTGACATGCCTGGTCCAAACGTTTGTAGACAACTGCTCTTCGAGCGTTTCTTCTGAGATCAAGGGTATTAATAGAGAGTTTGTACCTGCTTTGCCTCCAGTAGCAAACTCTACTCTTCTGGGAAGGCTCCATTAGATGTAGGAACACTGTTATGAGAATTTTGATTGCAATCGGCTACGAGAGCATTTGTGAGGTCAGGTACTGATGTTGGATGATTCATTCTGGATCACACTCCACCTAATCCCAAATGTATTGACGGGTGCTTCATAACTTCCGAAAGCGTAATTCTGGGAGGCTTTGAACACCTCTAGCCGACGCTTAGGATTAGGCATGGCTACTTCAGAGTATCCAGTTTTATGGGCAATTAGAAAAGATGTCTGTATACATTTGCACATATAGTGGACCTTCGACTAAAGAATTGAAAATATTTTTCTACTGTTTTGCAGAAATTCACGGAACTCAGAAGCTGCCCATTGACTTCTGTCATGTTTTGAGTCGATGGGTTCTTTTCAAAGGACAGAGAAATTATTGCCTGTAGTAATCAATGGTACGATACAGACACTGAAGATAGAGAACAGGTTGAAAAACAATGGAGTATTCCTTTAACACATTAAACCCATAAACGAGGCAATAATGTGAACAATATTGACTTTTGCTAAGGGATTCCAAAACATCACGCTACCATATTGCTCAGGCTTGTGGGTGTCCACCAGCTCCATGAATTTCCAATAATATCCTCACAACAGAGGATTCCACATGACAGCAAACAGTTCTAGAGTGGCGAAAGCATATGTTTGGGGTGATATGCGTGCTGTTCACAGGATCACAAGTCAATAGTGCTAGGGTTTGTAGTCACCAAAAATACAACCCTTTAGATGTTGAGCCTGTTCAGCCTTCAGGGGATGTATTGATGCTCCGTTATTTTGGTCAATAAGTCCTTCTGAGCAGACCCATCTTTATCCTTGATACTGGCTGCATGTGAAAAATGAGAGCAGGATGGGGCCATGATTTTAATCAATTCGCTGTGGCATATCTTAGAGGAGAAGTCACACTACTCCCGGTAGCCTCAGCTGTCGTCCGATCAGATGTTGATAATAAATTAGATATAATTCCTCAAAGATGTATGACCTTTGGAATCGCCAGCATGAAAAGAGAGGGGCGAGGAGAAAGGCAGCGTTTTCCCCCCTGATGTCAGATCAAGAAATTTTCTGGGTATAATTGGTTGGTAATGTTACAAGCATTAAGTGCAGATGGTCTGGCTATTTGCTGTTTTTGGGGAGCTTTAAAAAGCTGCGGCTGTCCAAAATGACAGCAGATCCAAAATGGCTGCATTCTGGCTGCAATTGGGAAGGCAAAGCAATTTTTACTCTCATCTAGTGGAGCCATAATTTTAAGCTGTCTGAAATGAATCACGCTGAAACCAACAGTTGACATAATTCACACACAATCAAAACTTAATCATTGTGCTGATTCTAGATGTAGAATCTTTTAGAGAGAAAACCACAGGAGTGTTTGGTAATGGCGTACTTCAGGACGCTGTGAAGAAATAACTGTCTGGTGCTTGTCATAGCACATGACAGGTATTGTCAGCTCATGACATCACATCACATCACATCACAGCCATATCTGTTTTCAGTGGTGGACATTATTTTGAGTGACAATTATATGATTTTTGTAAGTGACCAAAGCACTGTGGGAGACGTCACAATAGGAGATATCAGATATAGACACGCATACACACACACACACACACACACACATATATATATATATATCACAACACTTCATTGAGTTAAACCTGGTGTGCTGGTTTTCTGACAAGACGTTGCTTGAGTGAACATATGCTTGTTTGCATTCTGTTTTATTAAATTGTGTTTTACTGCTGCATTGTAAAAATTATATTTGACTTTAAATTGCCTTAAAATTCTCAATTAATCTTATTTTAATGTCTTATCAAACAAAATCTGTGTTAACGTATTGACAATCTGATTCTAATTATTTGACGTTACATGATTCCCAAGCTGTAATCCTAGTTAATAACCTTTTAAGGTTAAAACAGGGCGGGATTTCTCACTTACATAATACATACATGTTTCATTTAGTCATCTAGATCTATACCACTTGCGCAATATGTCTAATATGCAGAATATGCTAATTATATTAATTACTGCATGTAATAATTATTACACACAGCCGTACAGATGCTTACCTAAACCTATCACACATTTGTTCTGATGAAATCTACTGACACTGGTCCTAAACATTCAAGCCAGAAAATGGCATGGCATTGCTCACAAATGCATAGAAGAGTCATTTTTATACACTCACACAGTCTAATGAAGTTGTTACTCAAGCATATGTGGACAGCAACGGCATGAATTGAGTGTGAACTGTACAACATTCTGTTCCTCAGCTTCAAGCACTGACCTAATAGTGCAATTGGACAATTGGGCAACTTAACACAAGACCACATCAGCCTGTTCCTGGTTGCATTTGAAATTAAAAATATATATATTTGCAGTTTAATCTATAACCTTCTTTGAATCATCTCCCAGAACATGTAGCCCATCTCTAAACTCTGCATTTAATTTGATCAATAAAACACCAGACTGGATTCAGCAGCACAGCTCTGGTTCATAGCGGCTTTGTAGACCACGGCATTCGGTTCCTCTGGAATTGCATTATGTGCAGGAAAAAATAATTCTTGTAAAAGCTATCTGTAACAAATGGCATTTAATAAAACATTGGCATATCAATTTTTCACTGCCTTTCCATGTTCCCCCCTCTGCATTTGGATGAGAAAGAGGATTTGGCAACCCATTGTTACGCCTCACACCATGCCCAATCCAGCTGCCTCCACTCCGCGGGCATCTGCAGAGAAGGCAAGTCCTTTGAACAAAGTTTCTCGAAGGACGATAGACTTTCTAACAACATGAAGCCGATATACATGACAGCAGCCTGACGCATGCCATTCAAACGCATGAAAAATTGATGCTATATCCAAAACTAAGACATACAGTATATATGCTGAATTTAAATGGCTTTGATAATGAGCCGCTGTACATATTTCTCTGGCAGTGACGCATTAATATTGTCACTGAAAACGTGCCAGTTGGAATGGAGGTAAATCTAATTGCCCCTTTGTTGATGAAGTCTCATAAATAGAAGTGGCTTTGGCAGCTTGTCCAACTCTGGCAACTTGCAGACATGGAAGTTGGCCACATTAGATCTCGCAACCCTGCTTTAAAATGCATGAGCGCCGGATGGTTACGTTGTTTGTTTATACGATACACGAGTAAGACAGCAAATTTGCTTGAAAGCTGATTTTTTTTTTTTGATACTACCTTCTGTCTTTTCATGAAAAGATGGGTCAGACCATCCATTTTAAAAATAGATGGTTTCACATCAGAAAAAAAGACAAAAAAAAACCCAAAAGTAATTATGTACACTGTGTTTGCCTGTGTATTTGCTTTCCTTTGTTCCTTATTCAAATGTTGCGAATGTCCCTTTCTCCCCAGGATTATTGGAGGCATTTGGGTCCAGGTGATTTAGATTTTCTGAATCTTGTCAGAAAAAATGAGGTGCTGTAGCCTGATAGCCAGTTGTTAGGGAGCGCCTGAGCGCAGGGCGTTTGAAGTTCTCCCAGTGAGTTCAGAATACTTCGTCCAGAGAGGCAGGCAAACGTGGCGGCTATTGATCCCTAGCCAAGCCAGACGTGAGATTTACTGAACATGTTAACAATTTTAGAACGGCTGTTTTAATTGTAAAATAAAAAGTCTTTGAAAGTCCACTCCAATCCCAGGAACTGGGGATGGAGTTCTGCATTCTGATGCCACCCCTCTACTCTACGCTGCTGAATTATGAACCTTCCCTCTGGAGTCTCTAAATAATATCCTTAAGGACATATTTGGAGTGATTGGTAGATTTAAGGCAGTGGTGAATATTTTATCATTAAAAGATGTCTGTTCCACATTAAAGAAATATTTAATCTGCCTTTTTTTTTAAATGTTAATTAAAAAAAAAAAACTAATCTCGGGATTTCTTTAAACCAATAAAGAGCTTATAGAAATTCTCTCAGAACAAGCACATGGAAAATATTTAAAACCCTACATTTATTTATTTTAATTGATTCTGCCCAGAGTCAGCGTGCTCTCGTTTCTCTTATGTCTAAGTTTCTCTTATGTTTCTGTTATGTTGGCTTGTAATGAAGGCTGGACGTGTCAAGGACAGTCTGCAAATCGACATCAGGTCAACAGGTTAGTGCTCTACATTACAGAGAACATAAAACGAAATTGAGATTGAGATTATAATGAGCTTTGCAACTTCTCTGAAAAAGCTCCAGAAAAGTTGAAAGTTCCTCTCAAAACCGGACATAACCTAGTGGGTTGTATATATCAAGCGCTTGGAACCACAGGAGTGTCCGTGGAAAAAAATTAAAGTTCTATCTAATGCCAAAGAAGGCAACTAACGGCAATTAAACAAAAATAAATATATAATAAATATATAAAATGGAACTCAGCCATGCAGCCACTACTGCTCTCACTGGACGTCTGATGAAAATTAGAAATTGCATTCATGGAAATCATGTGATTCACATGATGACAAAAAAAACAGTACTCAAGTGTAAATACACTCTGAGAAAGATGTTTTGTCTACTCCTATGTCCACAACCAAACACACTAAAAAGAAAATATTCTCTCTTTAGCGTCAACCTTGTGCAAGTAAGACAAATATGATTAATTGTGAATTAATACACAAATAATGTGATTCTTTATTGTATCCACTTATATGTACGTACATATTCTCAATGTATTTCACAGGTTAGCTGCTATTGTAGCGAAGGAACCAATAGAAATGATTCAATGATTGTGTGCAAAGAACAGTATTGATACATAATCTTCCATTAAGAGTTTGCCCAAAAAGTTGTCTTCTTTGAGGCATAGAGTTTCGATTCGTTGGCAAAAGTATGTCCGTACAACATGATGTGGAAAAAATGACCCAGCTTCTTATATACACAGTTCCTCAAGTGCACTATTAGATAAACCATACAGCTGCTTAACACACTCTGAAGGAGCTTTCTTCCATGACACTCTTCAGTCTCTTCCAGGGAAATAAAAGAAATTTCAGAGCTTTGACTTGGCTCTCCAAATCAATAGCTTGTCTCCTCAAGAAGCCTAGCAATGGCATTTGAAGCAGACAGAACACTTGTTCCCCTCCAGATCACTTCAAAAGCAGGAACACTTCCCTAAAACCCCAGCTGCTATGATGGATGTACAGATGAAACCATTTAAATCCCATCTGGCACAGCCAGAGAACCTAAAGAGTCAAAGTTGACAGGGGAAGAAAAAAAGGAAAAAAAATACTGGAAATCAGAAATAGGAAGATCTCATAACGCGCGTGGGTTAATACCGGTGGTACGTCATTTAGTTGGGCTGTCAAGCCCAGCGCAGCAGCTGGAAAAAGTTCTGCTTGCCTGCAGCACAAATCTGCTCATTTATTTATTTAGTTTTCAAAAAAAGAGGCAAATTAACAAATGAGATCTGGTGCAAATCGTAGTAAAATAATCACTGGTGTGTCAAAGAAATAAATGTGGGTACGGCTGCCTGGCCTGAATAAACACTTTTTTTCTGTCATTTATGCTTCCAGATAACACACTGCAATCATTATAGCAAGTTGCAGGTTCCTGGCCAATGCATTAGAGCTTACAAGACCTTAATTGCAGTATTCTGAGGTACCAAACTGACAGGCAACCTAACGATTGTTGTTTTGGGAGTAGATGTGTTGCTACCAAGCCCAAAAATGAGACGACACGATGACCGATATCATTAATGTAATATAACATTAGCTTAACGGCCATTTCTGTCCTTGTAAAGAACGACTGTTCCCTTGGTGTCCATAGCGCTCCGTCGCTAATTAGCATTGTCTTTGTGTTGGACAGATTTCAACTCCGTGAAACGCCATCATTCTGTGTCAAAATGTTTCCAGAGAGAAATTTGGTGAGCAATAGAGATTTACACAACCCAGTGTAATTAAGCACTACATTCATTACTGTTAATTATGAAAAAAATGAGACCGGCTTAAATGAAAATGTGTTTCGCAGAGAGTGCCAGCACTTTTTTTTTTTCTTTTTTCTATTCGTCTGGTTGAGTCACGTGCTGGTTTTCTTGCAGCAGCCACATAAATGATCATCTTCTGTTGCATCCCAACAGGGGAGCGGTGACGGAGAACTAAAAGAGAGCTATCTTCAGTTCTGAAAAACTGAGAGGCAAAACTTGTTTTTTAAATCATGCTCTTTTGCAGTTCACTGATTGAAACATATTAACATTAATAGTGTTTAACCTCAACCGTGCGGATTACACCCACACACGGGAAACCGGAGTTTGCCATTCATGCCGCTACTACTGGTAAAATACTCAGGCTAAACTCTTCATGTTACACGTTCCTATAATTGGAACCCGCTTCTTAATGCAATATTTATAGGTGTGTGTGTTTCTTACACAAATATCCCTGTGTGCTGTCCCATCCCTGTACAGGGGGTCCTTGGGTTACAACTGTCTCAATATAAGACGTTTCAAGTTTACAACACTCACTCCCACTCAGCTTAACCATACTCACAGACTTCCTTTTTCTGTGGCTTAGTGGTGTTTAGGAAAGTGACGTAGGCTAGGGTGTGTTTTGACTAACACCAAAATTCAGGTGTCGAAGGAATGGATCTGTGTCATAACTTGAGGACCCCTGTACGTCTTTGTACAAGTCTGAAGGCCAATAGCCGCTTTCTGCAGGACAACTAGAGTCCATTCTTTTGATGGAGTGGAAAATTCCTCAGATATTTGTATTAATGCAATCCAATCAAATACCTATTTCTAATTACTATTCAAACTGCATTCAAACATTTGAATGCAATTTCATGCAAAATCTTCAAATTCAAGAATAAGAGGCCCCCTTACTATTGTCCATTGTATTGCTACTGCGAAAAGGGGCTAAAAGTTGGGGGCTGATAAAATAAAGGCTGGATGTGCTGTTTGTTAATATGCATAAATAAAACCAAAATGAATCGAGCTGCCACGTTAGATTGATTAGCCACGGGAGGATGCATGCAGATTGCACTGATCAGTACGATTTGGTTTGACAGCTTTAAACATTAATGTTACTAACATCACTTTCCAAACACTGACGAAATTAAAAATCGTCCTGTTGGTAAGTTAAGACAAAAATACTATAAAAATACTGTTTTGATTCAGCTCTTCTCATCTGTATAAATCTGTATAGCACATAGAAGACAGTCTGACTCAGAAAATTTGGAAACAAGATGACATGTCGGAACAAAAACATCTGGGGACAACCATGAGAAATATTGGGTTAAATGTGGGTGAGAACATTGAATTATTGTTATTAGAGTGGAAAAATCCAGAGTGAGCCTGAAGTAGGTGGTGATAATGCGACCCCCTCCCCTCAGTCCAGATTAGGCATGTAACTATGTGTTGTGTGTGGATATCTTATTACGTGTGGTAAAAATTAACATTGCCTTTTGCAAAGGGAAGACTTCAGTTCTGTAAACGTTGCTATTTCAACACATTTGCCTTTGGACTTTTCATTGCATTTCAAGAATAATTATGGAATTTCTTTGATAATACTTTACAACAATGGGTATATATACTAGCCACACATTTATTGCTGATCACAACAACAGTACATGTTATAACTGATGACAAACTGCAAGAAGGTAATTAGTAGATCTCAGTGACACTAAACAGCTTCTGGCGAACCACTATAATTTATTTGCAGTCATGAAATTCCAATGACGTGTGGAATCCAGATAGAGGGCAGAGACATGTATGTAATATAACAGAAAATCACAACATATGTTGGATGTAATCCTTATGTTATGAAGAGGAGCAATTTTTCAACTGGATTGAAAGACTTGTTTGTTGTCAAGGCAGGATGTCCTCCAGACAACCTTCTACACAAGAGTACAAATTAAAGCATCCAAATGTATAGAGGCACACTTTTTTGTTAGTGCTTGGGTCCCTGACCTCAGTTCCTAGGTGTTTCACAACGACTGCTGTTTGGTTTTCGGAAGGGTGTGTGGGTTTTCTTTCACTGTATTGTGGATTGACTGAACATCCAACAACAGACATCCACTGCCACAGTGCCTCTCACTGTTAACGGTAAGGTTGTTAACCTAACCTAGGTTTGGTGAAACAACACTAAAGATTATTGTGAAACAAGACAGATATGTCATTGCAGCTCATTACAAATGTTCTGACTAGAACCAGAAAATTTGAGCATATCACACCAGTCCTCAGGTCCCTACACTGGCTTCCAGTTGTATTTAGA
>JBBPCY010000032.1:6422740-6441121 GCA_037974405.1 Brachyalestes nurse | reverse complement strand
ACAATGTTGGTATGACAGAGGTTTCGAGGTGACATTATTTATTGCACATATTTATTCCACTCTTTTAGAGGAGAATATTTAGGTGAGCCCGAGCAACTACAGTAAAATATCTGCACTTTAGTGATTTTCCTGCTTTTGCAAACTCTACACATAAAGATACATTTCACTGTAATGCTAATCCAGATGATCTACTTCTAATCTCTATATTTTAAGAATGTATATGTATCAGCAATCATCAGATATTGGCATCGCCCACAACGTGCATATTGCAATCTAACGTAACCGGGGAAATCGTTTTCCGAATCGACGGCCAGGACCCACAGCTGAATGTTTCATACACGTCCGTGAGTCATGTAAGTAACTGTTGATGGCGATGAAAAGTGAAGAGCGATCAACTTTTCATTTGCAGTCTTCCTTATCCACATACTTCTGAGTACTGGTCATACTGTACAAGGCGAAACGGAATGCATGGAAAAGTGGTCGGACGCCCTGCTCTCACGTCCTCCTTCTGGGTATTCAGTGTCTAATTGATAGAGACTGCCCACAGTCATGCAGAATGGTGATTCATTTTCACCAGGCTCCAGTGCTTCCGACCCACTAGCCCAATTTAGAGGAAGGAGAGGGATGTGGATCAAGTGGCCTTAACCAGGCAGGGCTGCGAACACTATGTAGATTTTCTCGTTCAAAGGAGAAGCACTCCTGTCTCTCCCGGGAGTTGGCTGCAGAGGTTTGAATGGGTGACCTTTTTTGCAGACACTCAATTTGTTGGAAGTAAGAAAACAGCCAAAGGCAAAGCGCAGCTTTACTTGATTCTTTATGAAAAAGAACAGGCGGTGTTTTCTTTTGTACATCTTATAAGCATTAGGGCTGCAAACTGAAAAAAACATACATTTGTTCTTTCTGGATGACTTTCGGTAACATTGTTATGGTGAGAATAAAAGTGACAAAATACATCCTCGCGTCCGCCTGCCCTAAATTCACCGCGATGAAAAAGCAATGATACTGAGATATGTATTTGTGTTTACTTTTATGAGCCATTATTTTCTCGGAGAGAGGAAAATAAAAGTCTGTGTCTTGAAGGTGCCGTTTGGTGGCGTTTTTTTTGCATAGAAAGAAACAAACATAATAAACACACACTGCTTAAACAGTTGCTGGTTGACAAGCTGACAATCTTGGTTAATCTTGGTTAAATAATCTAGGTTAATTAGCGAAAAAAACGCTATATTATGTAGAACATACAAGCAAGGTATTTTTTTCCATGGATTTAAAAAGTAAAACTGTTGAATGAATATGACCATACATCTCTAGTAGCTGTGTGAAACCCGGGGAGCTTTGTTTAAAATGCTTTAATGCTGTTCTTGCATCTCTGCGGTAGAGATTCTTATTGTTCTTTGATGAGGGATAGAAAACAATGGTTGAGGGAAATGAAGAAGGGAAAAAAAAACATATCTTGGCACATATACAAGCTGTGTGCTGCCAAAAAAGCAGATCTCCTAACAGCTTACCAGTTCAATCAAGAACTATTGGTGGATTGACTAAACTAAATGCTTATAATTAGCGCTCTGAATGCTGAGTCGCGCTGTATACGCTGATATTTGCCACCTCAGAGATCCATTCAGAGAGCAAGAGAAAGAAATCTCCCACTGTAATCATGGATTATGCTTTAAAAGGACCTTTTTATGGACTTATCTGGCGAGATTGCCTCTACCCTGCCTACTGCAGACGCAGTTCAATTCATTTCATTCAAGTGATAATGATACTGTCTCGTTCTGACAATATCATAAACACTAATCTCATTTAGCATTTAGAAACTGTGGGTGGGGGGTGGTGAAGGTGGGGGGGCGTAATGAGATTGGAGCTGAAGTTTGAAGAACAACGAGCTGTCTCTCCATGCTGCGTAGCCTGAAACCTTTCCTCAAAAGACCCCACTGATTCCACGACAGCTTTCTAAGTTCTCCAGTTGGGACTCAGGCTGGCGTTCTTGCGACCCGAGCACTGGGTCTTCCACAGACTGCTTTATCTTTGATCCGTGCTGACAGAACAACAGGATGCTACTGTGGAATTACGCTGTCTATAATTCACGGGTTATGCAAATAAAACAAGGCAACAGCTAGGCTCCACCAGCTGTGCTTTCATATTTTCAGGGGCCCGTCACGGAGATAGCAAAGTCAGACACAAACAAAACATCCACCGGTGGGGAACTTTGCAGATGCGGCTTGCCATGGTGATGGCAGGCCAAGGATGAGCACCTCAGATCAACTCAAAGTACAACTGAGCAGAATGATGTCTTCTTTCACAGAGAATTTGTCTACTTGTTGCCTTCTTACCCAAATCCTGAGTGTGGAGTGTGAGCTTGCATTAAGTTATCAACTGAACAGCTTTTACAAGGTTTTGATTTGTGTATTGACTAAAGTATTAGGACACAGCTGTTTTTCAGGGTTTGGGCTACGTCCCTTTCAGTGGAGGGCAATCTTAATGCTTCAAACTACCAAGACATTTTGGACAACGCCATGCTTCCAACTTTGTGGACACAGTTTGGGGAAGAACCTTTTCTGTTCCAGCAGGACTGTGCCCCAGTGCACAAAGCAAGGTCTATAATAACATGGCTGGATGAGTTCGGTGTGGAAGAACTTGACTGGCCGCACAGAGCCCTGACCTCAAACCTATTCAACACTTTTGGGATGAAATCGGAATGGAAATTGCGGGCCAGGACTTCTCATCCAACATCAGTCCCTGACCTTATAAATGCTCTACAGAATGAAGGGGCACAAATTCCCACAGAAACTACAAACTCTTATGGAAAGCCTTCCAAGAAGAGTGAGGGGACCAACTCCAAATTAAAGTCTTTTTGAATTTGAATCCAATGTCATTAAGGTCCCTGTTGGTGTAATTGTCACGTGTCCCAATACGTTGTGCAGGGATGTGTTGAGAAACGCAGGAAATGTGCATCTTTTGCAGGAATACACATTAGCAACGACATTAACTGCCATTAACATATTTATATTTATTTTCATCAGTACATGTTCAAATCCTAATGACCTAATGAATTATGTATAAGATTTAATGACTTGTTTACGCTGTATTAAGTAAATGTGTTATATGGGCAGCACAGTAGTTTAGCACTGTTGTAACAGAAAGGTCCTGAGTTTGATTCCTGCCTGCCAGGATCCTTCCCTGTCTATGGGTTTGTTTCTGCCGGGAGCCCCAGTTTCTCTCCAACAGTCCGAAGACACTGAGAGATGCTAAACTGCCCCAGGTGTGATTGTGTGTGTGAATGTGTCTGTATGTGTGTTTGCCCTGCGAAGGACAGACGACCTGTCTAGGATGTTTCTAGGCTGCAGCAGCCCTTGTGACCCTGGTTAGGATAAACAGCTCAGAAAATGAATGAAGGAATACATTTATTATTATACATTTATTTATTTTTAACTTATATTGGGAAAATTCATGCATTATTGATAGCTATGAATGACTGCTTTATTCTGTTTTAAGGGAAATGTATTATAAACTGTTACCTAAATAGGGATACACACAACTCTAGGAGTAAAGAGGGTCATTACTGTGTGAAGGGATTATTACCAAACTTTTAGCTTCAAAATACACCGACGGGCATTTCTAACTACAGCTGTTACACAATCTGTTATCAGGGCTGAATGTCAAGCATATAAGAAAAGGAAACTCTTTTGTCCAGTTCCGTGTGGCCAGTTCTTTCCCCTCTGTGAAATATCCTCCAGTCTACAGTTAAGCCCGGATGTCTTCCGAGTGCTGTTTGCATGCAAAGCCCTGTGTGCCAGAGTTGGAGCAATACATTTACGTCCCCTCTCTCACGAGAGGGTTAAGGTGTGTATGTATTGTAAAGCATTATCACTTGTTTAAAGAACATGCCAGAAATCCATAAGGCAAACACAAGCTGCTGGAGGAGATATCAAGACCAAACAAAGCCTGCCGAACGAGATTAAACACTGCCATCAAAAAGTATGTGCATGGAGATAAAAAATAGAGGAGAAATAAGCCAAATTTTTGTAGTGAGCCAGGTCCTGCCAAAGCTCCTCGCTGGTGGCAACCCAGGCACTGTGCAGATGGAGGCGGGATTGGCCAGTGAGAGGATTAGGCGGCCCTTATATTAACACGGAAGAGGAGAGGAGGGAGAAGAAAAAAAAAAAACGAGAGAGGAGAGAAGGAAGAACATCAGCCACCTGCACCAGAGGGAAGTCACAGATCAGTGCGTCGTCGTGTCCTCTATTCCGAGCAAAGTCAGAACGTCAGTGTTATTCAAAAGAATCCTCTTTTCATACGAGCTGGCAACTGCAGGCTGTCCGGCCTCATTTTGAGTGACAAACAGTGGCCGCTTAGGAGTAGATCACCAGAGATTGGCTGCTTGGCTGAAGACCCATCTATCCTTAGGGCTGAATTGAGCTGTGAAAAATCTATTAAACTGAAAAGGGTAACTCACTGTCAATGGCTTATAATACAACTAGAAAAGGGGGAGAAAAGAATAAATAAATACCATCACGAATGTCTTTGCTCTCCCTCACACACACACACACACACACACACACACACGTATATTTAGCATATATATATATATATATATATATATAGTACTGCAGTACAGTAGTGCAAAAGTCTTAGGCAGTTATATCTTTCTGCCAGCAAAAACACAAGTGAACATTAGAATAAACTCAAACAAACAGGAAAGAAGTAAAAGATTTCTTTTTCTAAAAAAGAGTTGATACTTTGTGAGCTGGTTAAAAGAACTCAGATTTCTGCTCATTGCCTCCAGTCATTGTGTGGATTTATAAAATTCCATAAGCAGCAAACCTAATTTAATCTAATGAAGTAAAACGAGCCAAACCAGGTATTGGATTGTAGCTAAAATAATAATGGACTTCCATGGAAATGGTTAAGAGAACAATTTACCACACATAAAACCACTCTTTACTGTAATAATGTTAATTGTATTTATTGTAATATTAATGTTTTAACACTAACGTAACATTACTGTCCATTAGTAAACAGGTTTTAAGTATAATTGTACAATTTTCCCAGGAGCCTAAGACTTTTGCACAGTACTATATATATATATACTCTTACACTTTTGGAGATACAAGGTTTGTTCTGACAATGACTTTTGGCAAGCAACAGGTCAATGTTATCCTTTTAATACATGCGTTAAATCAGCTTTTTAATGGTATTAAGGTGCTTCTGATAGCTATTAATAAACAACTTCATAATGTATAAAATAATATTATATAAGTAATGTCAGTAAGTGAACAAATGCATGCCTGCTATTTAGATAAATGGCTTTACAATATTGTTATTTTCTGACAAACAGGTCTTTGTTGATCTTGTGATTCTGTGTGTGTAATGTTTTATTCATTCTAATACGGTGCTGCAGCATAACTGTGTAATTTCCCCATTCTTTGCCATCGTCATCTATTCTCCTGCATTGTAAAATTGACAATCTACATGAAAAAAAGAAAGGTTTTAAGTTGAAATCTAGTTGAGCCTGAAATGTTTGAATAATTCATAGCTACCTTAAGATTTTTTTAAGCCCTTTAACCTCATAAAAGAAGCAGGGATACAATTTAGTATCTCAACTTTTCTCCATTTAAATGTGTCAGGAATAAAATAAAATAAAAAAATACATATAATTCACTTAGTTCTGCACAAGCTCAGAATCCGAAGAACTTGGCGAAGTAAACTGTTAATACAGCATAAATGCTACCCCTGATTTTGCAAAGGGTAGATAAAGCCAATTCCTCAGCTTCTCCAATTTATTCCAGCTTCTTAACTGTCGTCCATCCATTTTTCTGAATATAGGGATCACCGTCAGCTGGGCAGTTTAAAGCCTGTCTCCATGAATAGGAGATGAGAGGCTAACTAATATGGGGGCGCTCATGCAGAGTGACCCTGAGTGCTGCTGGAGCCACTCCGCTTCTCGCCTCCATGCGAGCAGGCACGAGTGATCTCCAACAGAGGAGCACCGTGAAATAGCATTATGGTTAATTTTCTCGTTTGCTGCTGCCGTTTCCAGCAAGGCACCAAGCAGGCATCTCTCCAGATCAGTTCTCAGAGCTGCCTGGCTATAAAAAAAAGAGAAAAAGAAAAAAAAAAAGAAGGAGAACATATGCATCCTGGCACTCAACGTTTTTTTTTCCCATTGCGTCCTGCTAAAAAAATGAACAGCCAAGCCGACATATAAATCCTCTTTTTGGACTAGCTGTTATTTTAGGTAGCTGCAGACATTGAGGTTTATCTTTCCTAGCCCGAATTCAAGCTCCTGACTCAGCAGACGGGGAATAAAATGCAACTGTGTAAGAGCCAGTAGCAATAGATAAAATGATATATATTCTAACTAGCGCCTTCAAACTGTATCATATAGAGACAAATGACCTGCGGGGGAAAAAAGATCAGATGTCAGCAACAGGCTGGGATTTTCTCATATGTTGAATGTGAAAACTGTCTTCTTTCCTTTGTTTTGCCATTGGGGTCAGTGAGATAGAGCAATGACATCAAATGTAGAGAAAAATCCCTACTGCTGGAAAAAAAACACTCTTCTGCTTAGATATATTTGGGCGTGAGTGTGTGTGTGAATTAATGGGTGTAGGTATTTATCTCTTTGTTAGGACCAAATGTCCTTATAATGAAATAAAAGCTTAAATATATGAACTGGGGACATTTTTTTGAAATAAAAACACAATGAAAACTTTTGAAATGACAATGAAAACTTGCAATTTTGAAGTGGACATTTTACCCTTCTGTGATAGTGGCACTTTGAAATACACGTCACATCAGCCATTTCCCAGTGATTTGAAGCTAATGTGAACTGAACCTTGAGAGCAACATAATTAACTAAATGCCTGAGATTAGAGATTACTCTGATCATAACTTTGGTGAACGGCTGACCCCAGGTTAACACTCTGTGATAATGAAAAGACGCACCATCTACGCTGGAGCAGGCACTTCAGAGACTGAAAAGACGATGTCAACAGTGCTTCCCTCTGATGGAGCACACTGAGTCACAATGCATTTGCAAGTGACATTTGCTTAAAATAAATGCCTTTTGATGGAACAGGAATCGGAAAATTGCTTGTTAAAGCTAGGATAGGTCTTACAGGGCCTTAAAGGAGAAAGGAAAAGGAAAACAACTGTCACTTCATTAAGAATCTGAGAGCTAATGCGTGGAAGTCATTACCCACTGCAGCTACTGCCATATTCTCCATTACAAACGGATGGTGACAGGTGAGAAAAGGACTTTTTTTCACATCGTGCGGTCGCCGACCCCGAGAACTGAGCTAAAGCACGACGTAAATGAAGACACTGTTGTGAAGGATTTGTTAGTCTCTTGGAAGTCATTTCAACTGGATCAAGTCAAGACAGTTAATGAGGAAGGTCAAAACATGCGTCTCCAATTATCGTCCTGTAAGGACACAAGGTGTGCCTACAGATGAGCTGCTGGAATGTTAACTATTATATGTGATATAAAGTTAAGACCTGACCTTATGCTCTTAAAAGTAAAGGTGCCAGAAAGGCTTTTTGGACTGACATTGGAGAAGAACCACTTTCATTTTCTTAAAGCACTTGTTCTCAAATTAGTCTTCAGGGACCCCTCAAGTGTTTTGCTCCAACTCAACTTATCACATGTAGGGATAGAGGAAGAATATAGAATATTTGGGGGTCTCGGAGGAAAAAGAACCATTTTGCAAATGTGACGTGAGTGTGAAGCACCTTTTTTCTGTTTTTTGCCCAGTTTCCTTCACCCAATTTGGTCATTGCCAGTTGTTACCCACCACCAGGTCTCCTCCCATTACACACAGCTACCAAGCCGGGGGCCTGAAAACTAGCGTGCTTGCTCTGAGACACAAAAAATCAGTAGCTACATCTTTTGAAAGAGTCTCTAAGGCAACATCATTGGAGAAAGATAACTGTCAGTTTGGTTACGTCAGCTAGTACTGCACTGATAGGGAGGAGGAAGGACTATCCACAGATATTAGGGCCAGTTGAGTTCTCTTGGGCTCCTGGCCACGGAGGCAAAGCTGGAGATGATAAGACTAACGACAATAAGGCTCCCAATGATAGTGTCAACCAATTGCTCCAATTGCTTCAAGTTTACGGAAGGTTGCTATACCAATAAAAGTCGTCAAGTCAAGTCGGGTTCATTTATGTGGCACATAATCGTACAGAAAGGTCAAGTCAAGTTTGCTCGAGAGGAATAGAATGAAAATGAAACAGAATATAGTAAAAAAAATAGAAGAAATAAAAGAATCCATAGAGAATCAATAGAGAAGACAGATTAAAAATTAAAGGCCTTTTCTAGAACCAAATGTTCAGTGAGGTACAGAAAATTGGGAATAATAGACAGTTAAATCATCAGTCTGAAAATGTGTAAAAGCCATTTACACCAATAGAGCTGAACTGACAATCGGTAGCGTCACGGGATTTGGAGTACAAACAACACCGGGAATGTTAATGCCCTGAAGTGTTAGATACAAACAACAAGGTTTGTGTATCATTGTACATAACAAGTGCTCTTTCTCACAGCGTTCCGTGTTATTTTAGACACCGAAAGTTTGACACTGAAAGTTTAACACCCCAACAGTGTTCTCTGTGGCGTGGGATCATATATGCTCCAGAGCAGTGTGAACTCTTTGGGTGTCGATTTAACACTGCTGATCTGAAATATGAAAGCAAGTGACGGAGCACTGTGTGCAGATCAACGGAATGAAAGACGAAAAACTTGCGCGTCGATTTTGACATGACGTGTACGATTATGTATTGATTTCAGTCGTGGAGCATAGGCAGCCGGCAGCCAGCTGAGATTAGAGCATTAGTGCGATGACATACCTTGTGGTGGAATGCGCCACGTGCTCCCAGCCAACCTGACATTTCGGCATCACAGGCAGCCACTGACACACTGATGAAGACATCCTTGTAAGTCAGAGCGAGAGCAGTGCATATCCAATGAATGATCAAAAATTCAACAATAAATAGTGACATGCCTCCAAATTGGGAACAAAAGACGCCTGTGAGGCAGCAAAATAGCTTTCTCTCCTGGGGGAGCCTGTAATAGCTCCGAAAGAGATAACTGTGTTTAATTTTTAATCACCGATTTTGTTGTCTTTGTTCCACGTATAATGCTCCAACAATGTGGTATTCAAAAAGGAGAGGAAGGAGCCCGACGGAGCAGAAGCCACAATGATGAAGGGGAGCGGCTGGGGCCGCGGGAGGTGAGAGTGACACTTATGGCTTTTGATCTGCAAGAGAACGGGAAGTATTCATGTCAACAAATCAACAAATCACCGCCAGTCCTCCGAGGCCGGCCGCCGACATGCTGACTGATGTGGCCTGTCAGGTCTGGGAGGCTACAGACGGCGCAGTTGCGGATGTGGCGCCGCAACAGCGGCAAAAGCGCATTCCTCCGCATCACCCCCGACATGATCACTTCTGTCACGGAAATCAACAGAGATTCACCGAGGCGATGCAGTATTTACATGCGGACCCCTGGCCTGCTCGCGGAAGACGTAGATTCCGGCAGGCACCAAGCGAGCACCTTTGGCGAAGCAGAAAGGCAAATGTTTCCCCAAAAAGTTTCAGACGCAGTGAACTATGAAACTACGGTGATTTAGCAACCCTCCAAGCTGAGAAAAAAAAAACAAAAACAAAAAAAAAAAAAAAACTAAGCAATGAGGCTGATAGTTTCGAATGAGCATGAATCTACATTTTAGGGCTGGCGAGATTTTCATAATGCAAAAGCTTGCATTTTCTTTTTTGGAGTGTGTCTAAAAAAAGGCAATATGGAATGCATGCCTTAAGGCCTAAACATCATCAGGAACACTTAAATAAATAAAGAAATAAATAAACAAACTCACATTTTTGTTTTCCGGTGAAGCCTGACTTCCATTCAATTTGGAAAGTAGGACAACGGAGAACGCCTCGCTCAGCAGATGATAGCCCAATAAGCAGATAAATAAATAAACACGGGCACTGCGTGCTGTCACAAAAGACCATTTATAGCTGCTCTCATGGCTACCAACAACATTCTTTGTGCAATTACCTGTGATCATTTAGCAAGCGGCAATAATCAACAACATCTACCCACACATGGAGGATAGGGGGGAAAAATATACAACCTATTTGTTTTACAATTAACACGACACGTTCAGTGTGGGGTTGCGCCGGTGTGGCCGGAGGGGAAAAACACAAGCTTCTATAAATATCAACCATCAATAAGCTGCCAGCAGGGGCAGGGGGGCTTTCTAAGACACCTTCTAGATGTCGCCCCGATTGGATCGGTTCATCAGCAGCTACTGAGACTGAATGTATTGCCCTTGAATGACGCGTTGTTCAAGAAGACAAACACTGCTGCTCGACAATCCATCTCCAGGCAGAAAATAATAATCAACAAATTAATTAGCTCATTAGGTTAAAACCATGAATGGAACTGCACTCTCACGGCGGGGAGCCCTTTCAGCGTGGGACGCCGGTGCTGCAAGTCAGTGCCAGCTTTGCCCTTGCACCGGGAGACCAAATTTCTACCATTCAGATTTAAATGCGACAGCAATTGATTTTTTTTTTCTTTCCTTTCTTTTTTTTCTTTTTTTTTAAAGGAGACCTGCCACGCAGACTTAAAAGAACTTTTGGCTGTGAAATTTCAAACAGAGAAGTTGCATAAAGCACATTTGCTGCAGTACATGATAGCATTGCTGGATATATTGTAGAATCGAATCCATACAAAATGTGAGGCCTGGGCGGTGATTAAAAAAAGATTCTTCTCCGGACCACATTCCCTCGGAATGGCAAGGGGTATTGTGAGTGGATCAGGCCAGAGGAGAGAACGTAAAATTAATCAGAGCTCTCTGCAGTGGGCCAAGTAACCAGCGCCGATTCAATGTTGTAGGTCCCCCGCTACCCCCGCCCCTCCCCGCTCCCCCCCTGCGCTGTACATTAGATCCATGGCTAAAGAATGGGTCGGCGACCTCGGCCTATCGGTGGTGCCTCTCCAGACCAGTGCTTTGAAAGCTCCCACGCCTATGCCTGCAAGAGGAATGTGGAGATAAGTGCATTTGTTGGCAAAGCACATCAAAGAGCCGCAGTGTGTCTCAGTGAGCCGCGGCAGAGAGGGATGAACTGGGCCTTTGATCATCGCGAGCTTTCTGATCATTAAAATATTGGATTAATAATTGATTAAAAACACCAGGGCTTATTGTGTTGTGTCTCTAGATTCCAATTTATTTCAACCTTGAGACTGATTTTTCTTTCAAATGAATAAATACGCCGTATAGATATGTCTGGGTCGGGCGGGGGGCATCCAACGTTGGTGTAATCTTGCATTGCAGGAGAAGATTATTGTTTTTCATGACATCACATTAACCTTAAGCATTTATAGTCTTTTAAAAGTGCCAGAGAGAATGAGTTCACATGATGCGCTCTAAAATGATAATGGCGCGGCGGAGCTTTATTTTCCCGAGTAATCACAAAGAGCAGAGAAAGAGTCTAACAGGTCAGTCTCCTTCTGTATTCTTGTGCAGGGAAAGTTCCATAAACATTCAAATTGATGTAATATTTTATTATTCTTGGAGGCTGGCTTGAGCCTCTAGGGGTCAGATCTTAGTCCCTGGTGTTCACGCTATACTGCAGGAAAATAATGGCAAATGTATTATATCAAATAGGATCCTTTCAAAAGGAGCAAATTATTCTGCCTACATTAGGTGATTTACACAGAATTACAATAGGGTAGAATGGCCATGACCCATTGTTCTGTGGCAGTTTGGGCTCTGATACTTTCACAGTGTCACTGTAACACTCCAAGAATGGGTCTCTGTCTTTTTGAATGTCACTGAAGTAGATAAATCAGAAGTGCCACTGCTTGCCATACTTGGCTAGAATATACTTGATTGAAAAATAGTGCAAAGCTTAGTGCAAAAAATACTGAGCACACTTCATAACATTCACATTTTGTTGAGCATTTCTGTGTACAATTTGGATCCACGATGCATTTCAGTTGAAGCTCTACGTCACTACCGATGCAATGAAAAGACCGGAAAACATGGCAGCACATAAGAAACGCAGTAACCTAAATGTCATTTATGTCTGACAACCTGATTGACGGGGCCACTTTTTGGTTTGTCCACATTTTGCTATATGTGTTTGTTTACCTATATGTCTCTGTCAGCATCTGTGTGCTACAGATTCAAGAAAAATCTCAAAAAGAAATCATTTCCAGCAACAAATGTTACAATCTATCCTTTGCTGTAAAAAGTCTGGTAAATCAATGCAACCAAAACAAAAACTGATAAAGGCGTGTACGTGGTCTGCAACAATGTTTAGGTAGGTGGTATGTGTCAAAGTCTACATAAATGTCAGGACCCAAGGTTTCCGAGCAGAACATTGCCCAGAGCACCACACAGCCTCCGCCAGCTTGCCTTCTTCCCATAGTGCACCTTGGTGCCATCTTATTCCCAGATAAACACACATGCAACCCGCTGTCCATATGATGCAAAAGAAACATTCATCAGACTAGGCTATCTTCTTCCATTGCTCCATGGTCCTGTTCTAAAACTCACATGGAGGACTGGGGTTAGAATGGGTACATTGACTGGTCTGCAGTTATGCAGCTCCACAGGCAGCAACTATATGCTCTGACACATTTCTATCATACCCAGCAAAAACCTTCCAAAATTTGTGGTATAATTAAAAAAATGAAACATTTTGATATTAAGAAAATATATTACTTTAATTTGTTACTATTTTACCATAAACAACATGAATGAAGATCCATAGGTCCTCGTTGAAATAAATCCATGTGTGAGTTAAACTAGCTAAGTATGTGTGTGTTTGTGTGTGTGTGTGTCTATGTGTGTGTGTGTGCGCGCATCATCAGCCGACACGCCTCACAGCCTCACAGCACGGAAGAAAACAGCACAAATACTGGCAGGTGAAGTGAAAACTGAAATCGTTGATGTGAGTGATTAGGTGATTATTTTTCAACGTGTCCAAAAAACCAAAAGTAAATCTAACGGTGAGAGCGATGCCTGTGAAGGGTCTGAAGCAGATTAACCAAGTCAAGGCAATACAAGGTGGAGATCCACAAGACTACACAGGAATACACAAGTGCAGGCAGGGCAAGGGTGCGAAAGGAAGAGCGAGAGAAACACAGGAGCAACCGTCCAATCATTTTCAACATATGCAACATATACAGTAGCAAAACATTATTTCTTATTAAAAATTATAAATAGGTCCACCCCTTCTTGACAAAACACTGATGGAATGCAGCGGAGTCTCTGAACCTGATGTCTTCGCTTTTGACTTTTCAGAGATGGTTTCTAAAAACTTGGTTTCTAAAAATTCTGAAAGAAAACTATGTCCTAAAACTTCAGAAGGAATCTAATCTTTTTCAAAGTAGGAGACTTCAAAAGTAGGAGTTCAGTGTTACTTTGAGTAGCATATTTTGAGCAAGTTTTGAGTCACTTGTTTCTTTTTGTACCATAATCGAGGTGCTTCGACTTGAGATGTTCACTCAAATTATGAGCTATACATGGATGTGTCTCCTGGTGCCGAGGTGTAGGCTTCAATGCAAGGTTCTTCCAGCACTTCTGTTCAGCCCTTCAGCTGTGAGGAAGCTGCGGTTCTAATCAGCAGGCATGCTAATCCATCTCCTGGTCTCCTGGTACATTTATAGCTCAGTGCATTATTCTGATGAATAGTGCGCAGCGAGGTGTCGTAGCACCTTCACAAAGTTTCAACACCTGAACGTGTTTACAGCCAAAGACACCTGGCGTCGCTTCTCCGATTGAACTTTATCCAAGTTTTATCCACGTCAAACTCGCCCGTACATTTATTACAGGCGACCACTGCACGCTCGGTTTATTCAGCGTACATGAATAAACATCGGCGCGCCGCTCGTTAAATTAGCCATATGGTTGAGGTGTTTTCGGCATTTGTGCCTAGCAGTGTAAGGCTGTTGTTCAAGATGTCCTTGCAGGGGTCACAGCCCTCTCGTGATGTCTGCTGTGCGAAGGAAACATTCACTGTGGGCTCCGGGCCCTCCAGGGACCACTTGTGTGGTGTTGTCCTTCAACTGCTCTTGCTCCCTCCCCAAATCTGTCTCTCTGGACCTAGCACGTCAAGCAGCCATTATGAGCCAATTCCAGCCCCCCTCCCATGCCATGCTACCAGCGTGGGGTTGGATCAGCACTGTTGATGGCTGGACTAAGTTCATGCCACTGGGAACTCAAGTCCCAACTGTGCTTTTTTACTTTATGTCCCCATAAAGTCGAACCCATTGGTCAAATGGAAATCCTTATTCATCTCAAAGTGGCCATGAATGTAGGACGAAATCTATAATGAGCCTAACCTTCTTCAATAACAGTCACCCTGTACTGCCTCTCTCTGACGAATGGTGTTCTACACTGTTCAACCTTTCTAAAAAAAAAAAAGGGTAAAAAAAATAAATAAATCATAGTAAATAATAAAAAAAAAAGGTGTATGTTCAGTCAAACTCTCACTCATGCTGCGGCGAGGACGAAGAATTGTTCTTTTTTTGCCTCAGGGACCAAATATAGAAGCTGGGGAACTAAAATGATTGAATGTGAGCAACGTACATATTGATCACATCAAATAAAAGATACTTGGCATAAATAGATCAATACTGCAACCGTACCTCGGCAGCTTAATGAGGAGAGCGAAAGTGGTCCACGGCCATAAACTTAAATTTAGAAACAACTGTAAAACTGTAGAATGATTTAAATATATTGTATGTACTACATTTTTTTTCTTTATTTACTGTACACTGTTAAAAATTATTCTGTTAGTTCAGGCAATAAAAGATTATGAACAATGTTTAAAATAAGCATTTTTGGTTCATTCCAAGAAAAAAAAAACATCACTAACCTTCATAAACATAATTCATGGAATATCATTTAAGCACTGCACCCCAGTCCCAGAACCACTGTATCCTGATCATAATAAATAAGGCCCCTCCTTCTGTAGATAGATATTCTAAATGAGAATAAGCACACATTCCCTTCAGAATACTAATTAAATATGACATTTTTTTAGCCAGTAGTGCATAATGTCATGCAGCATTTCTATTTATTTTTATTTCCATTTCCTTGCATTTCTCTTCATCTCTATTTATTCACCTTGACCAGGAGAAATCCCTCGTACATGCTGGTGAATGATGGCTCTGATTCTGCTGTGTGCCCGTAGCGTGCCTCGCTAAATTCTTTGGCTGCCTGCAGTTTATTACTCTAAGCAGCAGCGAAGCTTGAGAAACAGTCTTATCCTTCCACCGGCAGAGGTTCAGGTAACTCCACTCATGACTGGAAGCTCTTTGGCAGGGAGAGCAGTGAAGGGGCTCAGCGTGCTGAAGCAGTGAAATGACGGTCAAGCACAAGCTGTCGTAGCGGCTCAGCCTTGCAGAACCGTCTGACAGGCCCTGGACTTCCACCTCAGCTGTTAAGTGGAGGTGAGAGGATCATGTGGCCTGCTATCAGACAGTTACCGGGGAGCCTTGTTTATGTGCCCATATTTGCTGATGTGAAATACAGCACAGCTTTGAGAGCGCAATATCTCACTGCACCTTACGCTTGCAGAAGCACGCACGTAGCCACCCACACATGCATCCACAGATAAACGGAGCATATGCGTGCGCACGCACCTCCTCGCGCGCTAATATCATAAATAGTCATTTAGAAAAAGGACGACTAATATAGGAACTCGGTTCATCTCAATCCAAGGACAGGATTTAGCAGCACATGCTCCAATTATCCAGCTACTATTGTGCTTTCTCATAGGGAAATTTTCCTAACCTGTTCTCCCTGTGTCTGAATTTGCAATTTGCCGAAAAATGTAAAGTGGTCTGGAGGGTTAGAGTCAATTTCGAGAGGCCGCGCAACAACAAAAAAAAAAAATTAAAGGTTCACGCCGAAGTGCTGTCGCTATACACCGTACATTGGATCCATGCTAAATGAGGTGTTTTACCCTCTCTCTTACTTTCTCTCAAGTATATATCATTTCTCATGTCTATTGTGTTTAAGCACTTTGTTGGCACTTTTAAAGGTCAACTTCTTGCAGCTTTGCTAAGTATGTTTTGGCACATAGCCACTTCACATTTTCTCTCAATCTACCAAGGTACAGAAATATCCTCCCTCTGCTGAGTATTCATATCAGAGAGAATGCCATTTCATACATTTTTTTGAATGCAATTTGAGTCTCTTTAACTTCCCAGTCATTGTGAGTGCCTCGTAGGTTGGCTACACTTAACCTCTTCATGGCTCCCATGGTGAAATATGGCCGAAAATGTCTCATCTTGTGCTTCATTACATTAGCTGCTGACACATGTAGAGAAACTGTTGAAAGTGAGGATATATATATATGATTTACAGTCTAGAGCTATACAATAGACAGGTGTATAGATGGCCAGATAGACAGATAGATCCATTTTACATAATCTGTTTGTCATGAATTATAAACACGCTGTATGTAAAAAGTGTAAACAGCATATTAAATGGTCATTGGCTTCCATTTCTGTCTCCAAAATCCCCTATTCACATCAGCGCTAATTCATTTTCCAGCCCTGTGTGTTGGACAAAAACCTCAAATTTCACTTAAGGTAAGAGACTGCACATTAAATAACAGACTTTGAAGGGAACACTCCCTTAGGCACATTCATCTCCGCTGACGGTCTGCGAACATGCAAGTTTGTCTAAATGTGTTAGCACATCCAAGTGACATCTCATTTAGCACATGTGGACCTGTTGGCTTTTCATCAGCTTATTACTATTAAGTGGTTTGTATTTCCCTGAACAATTCCTAGTCAGGCCACACTTAAAGACCGGTATTGATCCTTATGGTATATACCATCCCCTCATTTCATTAGGCCTGGTGCTGTTAATTACTCCACACTCTAACCTTTCAGTGTTTCATTTGGACCGACAAATTAGGTGAATTAAAAAGGAGTTGAAAAAGCGGCAAAAAGCCTGACGGTGTAGATCCCTGCACTGGCAGTGTCAAATTCCCAAGCGGCATAATAATTAAAAAAGTTCATCAATGTTCCCTTTGCTCATCACATTATGCAGAGGTTGGGCTCACCAGTAATAGTTCTGGAGGATTCATTTAGGAAATTAGACCAGTTTGATCTGGTTCTTCATCAAGAGAACGGCTCCATGCACCCTGGGAGCTTTCTGTGGATAAACTGCCACCTCTGCTTTCGAAAATGAAAGGATGGAACAAAAAAAAACCAAAAAAAAAAACCACAGAGTGAAATCTGCTAAATGATTTGGTGGCGAATTTATCCCTGCTCTGTGGATGCCCTCCAAAAGTTCTCTCCATGGCCTCTGTGGTTATCCAGCCATTCAGTACCATCACATCAAGTCTGACAATAACTTCATCACAATTGGCTTTAGGTGCTCTGGAGTGTTGAATAACTAGTTGCAGAGGGAGATGAACTGATTTATTGCTTGATTTAATTAAGTATTAAAATTCAATTAGATATGCTTTCAAGTAAATTCAAAGTGAGTTTTGTTAAGCTGTCCCTTGGAAGCACACATCACTGAAGGACATCCCCAATAATAATGCTGCATCTACACCAATCAGCCATGACATTAAATTACCTGCCTAAAATTGTGCAGGTTCCCCTAATGCTGACCATAATAGCTCTGACCCACTGAGGCACGGACTCCACAAGACCTGTCACCAAGATCTGCTTTATGGACAAAAGTATTGGGACACCAGGCCATTACCTACACAGGGACTTTAAAAACACTGCATTCATACAGTTGGTCCCCTTCTTTGTGACTATATCAGCTTCCACTCTTCTTTTAAGACTTTCCATTAGATTTTGGAGAGGGAATTTGTGCCCATTCTTTCTGTAGAGCATTTATGAGGTCAGGCACTGATGTTGGACGAGAAGGTCTGGCTCGCAATCTCCATCCCAGTTCATCTCAAAGGTGTTGGATGAGGTTGAGGTCAGGGCTCTGTGGGCCAAGTTCTTCCACATCGACCTCATCCCACCATGCCTTTATGGACCACAAAGTTGAAAGCACAGCATTGTCCAAAATGTCTTGATATGCAGAAGTATTAAGATTATTGCCCTTCACTGAATAAGGAGCCACATGAATGTAATAATTAAGAGGTGAGTCCCAATACTTTTGTCTATATAGTGTATATTACTTCATCATGTACCACCTATGTGTTGCAGACCATACACTTGGTACATGTAGAACAGTGTCGGGGAAATTTTACATTTTTGCATATAAGCATATATCCAGACTGAATCAATGTATCCAATGTATCCTAAGAAACGTATATTGAGTTTGTGATTCTTATATCTGAATGATTCTTTCTTTAAATACCATATTAATGTGATTCTGCTGACTAATG
>JBBPCY010000032.1:6406076-6422640 GCA_037974405.1 Brachyalestes nurse | reverse complement strand
CAACCTGGGACCGCCCCGGGAAGAACGTTCTTCTCCTTCTTAAGAAGAAAATAAAGTCTTTGTTATGAGCGAAGTATATTTTGTCAGTTTTGATGATTTTCTCACCTGCCCTAACAACAGTCATTCTTCTGTGGGATGGGCTATTCTAACCCCCAAGAATTAAAGGTACAGCATCCCAAGAGGCAATTTTGTTGAGACATTGCTAAAATACCTTGCCTTTAAATGTTTTTACATTAACAGTCATTGAACGCAGGCAATATCAAACCACGGCTTCAACAGACAGAGTGAATGCATCATGACGAAGAGGACGAAGCAGAAGGTAAAGGTTTTATGAAGGTATCAGATTTGCTGTGGGCGAAAAAAAGTTATTGGTATGCTCGAGATGAGTGCTTGGGCTCTCTGTAACTTTTCGTCCCTTGCCCTTTGCTCTCCATGCATCCTGGAATGCCTCATCAAAGCTAAAGTCAGAACTTGTTCTACATGTGGCACTGATTTATACCAGCAAGCACCTGGCTGATGTCATTTGTGCACAATAGCTAAGAAGAACGTCTGGAGGTCATGAACCAAACAGCTCTGACAAGCCGTGGGGGAGGGTGATGGGAGAAGAGCGGGGCTCGCTTCCACCTCACCCTTCAGCCATGGTTTCTTCCGCATGACATTTAAATTGTTAATGGTTTAGATCTTTCTCCTATTGAGTGACCTGACACTTCTGTTCATCCAGACTGGCACTGCCATTGTCTTCACTCGATAATGCGAAAAGCCCAGTGTATTAGGGCTCATGTTGGAACAAGGGAAAGATCACTTATCACTGTCACTTAGGCCTCGTCTGGCAAACAAGACACCTGACGGCGATGCTGATTAATGATGCTGGATAACTTTGTGAACACAGCAAGAGTGCCACACAGGTTCCATCTGATTCATATTTAAGCATATGGGCGGCATATGGATTTGCGTGTTTGAGTAAATACGCTGGCCTACTACAGCGAATCTGCAGGTGTCACACTCAGGGTGTGTTGTGGTTGTAGTTTTTTTTTTGTTGTTTGTATGAGTACAGGCGGTGATTATCATTTCAATTATTTTGTGTGGGGCAGATGTTTACCTACAAGTATATCAAAGGTTATACAGCCATAGGAAAAAAAATGGCTATCGCTTTTGTAATTTGTGTTGTTTTTAGCAATTTGCCATTTTTGTTTTATACACTATGGACCAAAATGATTATACCTTAGAAATGTTAAACTATAGAACACTCTTACATTCTTTTACAATCGCAACTATTGAAATAGTGATGTTAAGAGCAAAGTGTGTGCATGTGTGAGCTTTGTTTCATGCCATCAGAAACTCAATCAGCAGTGAAGCTGCTGGAATACAGCAGGTAGAAAAGCTGCTATACAAACACTACTGCACTTACATCATTACACGTATGGAGGCATTTTTTAGTTTTTACACAGCTCACACTGCAATAGTGAATAAAAGAATAGCAATCTGTGCATTTTACACACACACACAGCCACAAATTGTATAAAAAATACAATGGGGTCTCTTATGTCTGTAAATCCAGTGTTTTCATTTTTTAACCTAGTGTAAGTGACTCTTGCTGGTGAATTAGCTGCTCTTACCATTCATGCAATGGACAAAATATTGAAATATGAAACAGTCTTTTTTAGACAGTACATATCAAGTTAGCCATTCTTAATCATAACACTATTATGTTCAGTTACAAACATGAAATATTTCAGGTTGACTAGGATTTATATATTTGTTTGTTTGTTTAAAACAAAATAACTGAGCAAACATTAGAGCTTTACTAAGTTCCCCAAACAGTCAAGTAATGGGCTTTGTATTCAAATGCCTTAATCTGTTAAAACAGTGTCAAAATGAAAAACGATGCATAAAATGACCTCTGAAATTTTCAAGCATTTTTCCACCACCCCTTAATCTTTTTGTTTTAAGAATTACACTAATTTGCTGTTATCTAGGAAGTCATACATAACACTAATTGACTGTAGCGAATCACAGTCCAACTTATATTACGAATTCATGAACTGTGCATTCAACCCACATCAGCACATTATTCTACTTTTTCTTTCACTCTCAGTTTGGGGTTTTGGGGACGCAGGGAGTAACTTATAGCCTTTTCAAATTCGAACAATGAGATTAATGGGACTGTTTTCCATGCTGAACTGGTCCTTTAATGCCTGTGGTCATCTCTATCCACAACCTTGCATAACCCTTAGTAATACAAAAAATAAAGCACGGGATATTTCAGTGAGTTTGGGAACTTTTCATGTATTTACTTATTTATTTATTTATTTATTTATTTATTTATAGATTCGGGAAACGCAGCAGCCGGAGAAGCTTACACTGAAAACACCACTTTGTTAATAGAGTTTGCTTGTCCAATTACCACTGATGGTATAATGATAATTTCTGGTAGCATTGTTATATTACCATCAAGCGAACAGGGCTGTTTATGCGCTTTGCCCCAGAGGGTTTAATACTTCTTATGGTGGCTTTGGACTGGCATTTGAAGCTCGTAAGCCAAGCATGTATTTTTACATTGTAATTTGCAGTTAAATGCGTATCCTTAAGTAAATGAACTCCGAACATTACTGGAAGATACTGTCAAGCTAGGCTGGCTGTTAAACAGAGCTGTGCACTTACATAGGCTTTGTTTGGTGCTAGGATGAGGATTTGTATCTGAAAAGAATACAGCAAAGTGGCATTCGGCTGATGCTCTTATCCAGAGCGACTTACAATCACTAGTTAGAGGGACAGTCCCCCAGGAGCGTTAAGTGTCTTGTTCAAGGACACAGTGGCAGAAAGTGGGGGTTTGAACCTGCAACTTTTGTGGTCATCGGGTTCACAGACAAGTGTTTTAGCCACAAGGCTATTACCACCCACAAGCTGCAAAACTTGGAAATATGTAAAGCAGTTTGCTGAAATTTTTATTACTGGCAGAGATTTAAAAGCAGTTAAAACCAGGTCCGGAACCAGTGGTCAAACAAATGAACTGATGAAACAATAAGAAAATCTGTGAGCTTACCATCATTTTGCCCCGGCTAATCCGGACCGCTCGACTGTTTATTTACACTTCAGATACACTTAGAGGTATCGACTGGGCTCTAAGTCCTCTAACATTAATAGCAATGGTTATTGATTGTTAAGATTGATTTTTGGCTGATGGAAACAGATGCATAATCACGGTGGACTTGAGTAATTTACACAGAGAGAGAAAGCATGGCGGGGTGATCTTAATAAGCCCAGACTAATTAACACAATAACAGCCAGCCATGTGCAGCATTTCAAGTATTCATGGGCCTCTCATAGTCTCAGCACAAGTCGTTCCTTATTATTTCAGTGTCTTTCAAGGCCTGTAATTGCAGTTGGCACAGAAAAGATGCCCGCCAAGAGGCTTTTCGATATTACAAATGAGGACCAACCTTCTTTCAGAAATCTGTGCCCCGCTCGCTTTATTTACACACATTTGCGAGTGTCTCTTTGGATGGAGGAGAGGCGAAACAATGCAACCCATTAAGCTAAAGGCAGAAAGAGAAGGTCACGGGCTTATATCTCCAAATGAAACTGCGGCAAAAAAGAAACTTAGAGGCAGCAGAAGCCAACAGGCTTGATCGCGCAAGAAGAGTAAGCGAGGGTAAGAAAAGAGAGAATGAGTAAATCTGTGATTTTAGGCGAGTGCCGTGCTGTGTCAAGCTGGATTTGGATGTAGTCGTTTGTGTGTACATAGATAAAAAAAAAAAGTGAACAGTCCTACCAGCGAGAGGGCTTGTAGAAATGTCACACTGGAAAGGCTATTGTCGAACTGCTGTTTGCCAGCCAAAGCATTTCACAAAAAAAAGAGGTACTCAAACTGCCCTTTCAATATGGATTTTCCACCCCGGGAACACTAAGCACACGGTGGTAGTATTACAAACAGCATCTGATATTTGGAAAATGCACTGGGATGGACATGCTCATATTCTGCTGGCCTGGCACTTGCTATTGCTGTGTGATGTAGTCTCGGCTTTGCAGGAGATCCCTTTATATCCCGAAAGCTGAGAGGAATCAGCATCCCACATCAGGCAAAATTTGTCCAGTAAGAAGCACAGAGCAGCTCACAACACAGTGCCCCACAGAACAAGGCTCAGAGACGGAATGAAAAACGACTGGGTTTGCTCTGAGCAGAACTGATATTTTGACGTTTTCTTGCATTTTGACGCCAGCCTAATGACCCCAGATAGGACATTCACAGGCTACATGTAGACAGTTGTTTTTGCATTTAACAAGGATATTCTGATGTTCATAGGCTTTGCCTGTTTGTTATTCATTTTCTCCAAAACATACTCCATAGGCTGTTAGGATAGCATGGGAAGCCTAATCACAGCGGCATTGCACTACCTATGATATATTAATAACCAACAACAGACAGACCTTCTTATCTGTCGAATGCACATGTGTCAGACTCCAGTCCTTGAAGGCTACAGCCTAACAGACCAGCCCTGCAGACACGAGTTCTCATTCATTAAACTCACCCGATTCAACCAATTAGCTATCAGCTAATTGGCAAAGGAAACCTGAATTTTATTTATTCCGTTTGAAGAGAGAAACTGGTGAGTTGGATTTATCTTCTGTAGAATTCCGTAGTGGTGGAAGTGATTTATACTGGTATGTCTTGTTCGTTTAAATTTCTAGGTTATTAAAACATGACAGTGTTTCGGCCCTGCAATGGACTGGCAGAGTGTTTCTCCCCATGACCCCTCCAGCAGCCATCACGACCTTGGTTGGGATAAACAGCAGGGATAATGAATGAATGAATTAATTAATTAATTAATGAAACATGACAAAACAATAGTGTTCTATGTTCATGATAGAAAAGTTGATACTCTACAGAATGAATGGGCACAAATTCCCACAGAAACACTCCTCTTGTGGAAAGCCTTCCAAGAAGAGTGGAAGCTGTAGTTGAATGCAGTGTCATTAAAGTCCCTGTTGGGGTAATGTCAGGTATCCCAATACTTGTGTCCATATAGTGTATCATAAATATAGTCTATGGTTACATTACATGCATGTACAGTAATAAATGAGATGGATTTTGGCTCCAGGTTTGCTGAATACTCCGCCCATAAGTGATCCACCTACCCAGAGACAATAAGGGGCCTGTGTGAGGCCACATAGGCCCCATTAGCAGCCTTGTCTGGCCCTCTTAGTGACCCCAGCTGCGCTGCCCAAAGGGCCGGGCCCAGTTGCCTGGCCATGATTAACCCACGTGGGGCCCACACAGATATATTGCCTGGGTTTCTTCTAGCGAAATACTGCTTGTCTGTGTTTTTATTTTTTTCATTTCAGAAGCTGAAAAAAGAAAAAAAAAATGGGTGAAGGTAGAAAACAAAATCATGAAACAAATCATGAGTATAAATAACGGTAGGTTATGAATACGGCCAACATCATGCGCCTTCACAGCATCAAGGACAAGATGATCTTTGTGGTCGATTAATTTACAAGGACGTTAAGGTTTATTTGAGTCATTCTCTGTTTATGTTTTGATTAACACCGACTGGCCATTAATACCCTATGAATCATAATACGATGCCATCGAGGCGAGAAAGGGTAGAGCATGAAAAAGCTCTATTAAAATAGACCTGTGACTCTAAACGTGGCCCATGGCTTAAGCATATGCAGCGAAGAGAAACTCGGCTGCGCGTTCTAGTCCAGACCCCACACTGATTTCTGGCAGCCACTAACCACATCAACATATGTTGTTCGCTGTGTTATGAGCCTTCAGAGTTCAGTGCAGACTGAAGCTTTCCAGAGCTGGGCCATGTACATAATCAGTGTTATGTTGTCTACTTCGAAGAGCAGTAAAACCACTGGTCCCTTGTGAACCCTTTAAAGCTGAACCTGTGCAGGAACATCTCCTTAACTCCTTATTATCAGCCCCATGCACACAACCTTTCAGTCGGACAGGGAATGTTAACAATGACAAAGTCAAAGCAATATCTGTTCCGGATTGGAGGCGTCGAGTCTAATGAGGTCACCGGGCAGTTATGATGTTTTATTCCTTTTGCTTTGGAACGCTGAGGCTCCATTCCCCCCTCACAGCTTGTACAAGACCCAGAAGAAAATACCAAACTGAAATATTTAAAGCAAATGGAAAATTCTGGGCATTGCCATGAACGTCATCATTTCTTTTTTTCTTCTTCTTCTTTTTTTTTTTTTCTTACGACCTCTTAATGATCATCATACCAATGCAATTTCCTCCCACCCTTTCCAGAGGAAATTTCCCTTCGGACGACGGCAGCAGAGAGATCTCAGTATATCATGAATTCTTTGTTATAAACCGGACCAAAGCCATTACGTCATTCCAAAAAAATAAAAAATAAAATTTAAATATTATTGGAAACAAGTTCCTAATCTATTCCGTCCAACACGCGTCTTGGTGGGGAGGGAAAAAAGAGGTTGGGGACGTATTTAAGAATAGTACACAAATTATTTCCCAACTTGGCATTGTGGGTCCCCATGAATAATAGCATAAAGAGGCAAGGGAGGGAAAGGTTGCGTGAAGGTGAAAGGCATTAATTTGCTTTTAAGCTTATGGGAGATTCCTGCATGTTAGCTCGCACGCCACAGCCCACTGGAAGAGACACAGGACTGTTCAGGGGTGTGACTTAATGGCATTAGCATATCACCCCGAACCGGGAAAAAAAACCCATAATAATAATAACTCCCTTCTGAAGATGGGTCATTGCATCACGTTATAGGGAATACCTTATATGTGTAAATGGCTCTTGGCCTTTTGTTCCAGCTATGGGAATCTGCCTTGGAAGTCATAACAAAGGAATAGGAAGCATAATGGAATGTCAGCCGGCACAAATCACACTCGCAAATGATTGATTAATTGTATGACAGTAAGTGTATGAAGGTAAGTGTGTGATAGCAGCCCAATAGCCTATTCATTCAAAAGCTAGTTGAAATGATGGAGATAAAGCAACAGCAGAGCTACAGAAATGAGCGTGTTGTGCATTTGCCTTACGCTGCTTTTATTGAAAACATAAACACTGCGGCTGAATACAGAGAAGCATGACGGTGCTGCATCTTCCCGGTCAATATGGAGGATCAGGTATGTATTATAGAAATGTGATCACTGAAGCGTTATCTGCCTGTCTCCTACTTCAATTACATTTTGAATCAATGCAGTACCCGTGTCTCTTTTTTTATCTGTTCCACGCATGTGTCTCTTTTCATTTAGCAAGTCTTTGTACTGTTTGTGAGCAGTAACTCATCTATAGAGTGAGTCCCGCAGAACGCACATCAAGGACTAGAGAGCTTGTCTCAGTACAAAGCGTCGAAAGCTGACACCGATGTCAACTCATCGCATTGCATTGATGCATAATGAGGGGGATAAAGGACTGCATGAAAAGGAACTGCATAGTAAAGAACCCGAATAATGCTACACTCGTGAATGTCGTAATTAAAAGAAATATCTTATTTCCTTGCTTAAAAGGAATTCAGGCATTTGAAGGGTTTTATTTAATCCGGTTCAAACGCGCACACACACACACCAAGAAGAACAACAAAAAAAAAAAAAAACAACACGACTTTGCATCTCTAAATTAGACTCTGAGTTTCAGAAGGAAATTAGGTGAAGTTTTCCTCAGGAGTTCTTCTGAGAGTCATCAGAAGCAAAGAAAGACGAGCGCATCATTAAACGGCGCGAGGGCTTCATATTAATAACCCCTCAGAGCCTGTCCTCATCCGACTACAACGCAATCAGCAATTACCTGTGCCTAGGTAACCCAGGATTCTCTCACCTCCCACCACAAATTATCCAATAATGGCGTAAAATGAGATTACGGTTAATGCGTTGATGTTATGCTAAAGGTAGCTTGTGGTATCAAGTGACACTAAATGCGATAAGTAAGCAATGGCATAGAGTGAATCATTTGAATCCTAATGGCCGGTGTACTGTGAAATAATATCAAGCGTTCTCTGAGCGAGAGCTTTCAAAAAATTAAGAGGTTAAGTTGAGCAAGTGCTGAGGCTAATGCATGGAAAAAGCCTATGGACCCCAGCTGAAGCAAAATCCTGCAAGTACAACGACACCCCATTAGCAGGATGGAGGACACGATGAATGCCCATCTGAACAAATAGATTTCCAGGTGGATAGCACTGGAAGCCCCCGACACTGGGCTACCTGCACTCTGCCAAACGCACTCATTTGACAAATGATTCCATATCAAAGGGCCGCGCACTGATTTGGGCTTAATTGATTGGATGGGAGACATTGAAATCCCTGATTGGTTTAACTAAAGAGAGGCTGAAAAATGCCATGGCTTTGGAGACAGCCTGGCAATCTGAGGTGGGATGAGGAAAGGCAAGGGGGGGAAGGGGAGGTGTTATGGCTTGCCTGCCATCTACAAAGTCCAGCTGATTAATACTGGAATATGTATGAAGAATGAGACAAATTAATCTTGCTGTAATGCAATAAATCACCTAATCTGAGCGGTTTAACAGCTGTAATTCCAGGAGTTAGCTTTCCTTTCATCTCTTCATTAGCAGGGTCAAACTGAAGCAGAGGACCTTGCGAGGGCCAAGTCTATAAACGCAGTGCACTGTGCGCCGGCCTGGCTTTAATATGGCTGTAAAAAATAAATAAATAAATAAATAAATAAGCAAAAAACATGTGCCAATTAAAGTCAAAGGGACAGACACCACATTAACACTTTACATGTAATTAACAGAGCACCCAGGGAAGGCAGCTATAGGCATAACGCGTGGCTGACTGCAGTCAGAGAGCAAAAAATCCAAACATGTGATCAGGAACATGTGGGAAAGTATTAAGACTTTGACACCACAGGTAGAAACAATGCCATGCATTAAACAAGTGATTAAAATGCAACGTCTTCTCTTAAACTGTAATCACAAAATATCCAAACTCGGCAGAAATCTGTTTATTTCAGCACATTTGGTAAAAATGCTTGCTTTATACCCATGTATGTGTGCCCTGTAGAATCCAAGTATCCAAATATATGCGCTTCCATTGTGTTAACAACAACATTTACACAGATGAGATCTCACCGGGCAGTTCTAAGGACCATTCTTCAAATCGTTTTCCTCAAAATCAGCTCTTCTCTACATTCAGAAGCAAATGTCTCAGCTTCTAGGATACCTACAGTGACAATGACATTTCAACAATCTATTCTGTAAACTTTCTCTGGAGACTTTACAATGAAACACTTTCATTCTGACACCATCCAAAGGCTAGATGTTTATTTTCGAATATATGCAAATATTAAAGGAGGCAGTTTCATCCATTTCATTTCCATATCTATATCTGTGACGTGCCTGCAACCTGTCCAGGATATTTGTTTGCCTCTTGCCCTGTGATTGGTTAGGATAACATAGCTTGGATAAAGGATGGATATCTATATGCGACGTGTGATATCTATTGTTAAAAAATACACTATTCACATTTAGGATCGAATTGACCACAGAAGTAGAATGAATAAACCACCAGTGTACTTTTTTTTTGCATCATAT
Organism: Brachyalestes nurse; assembly: GCA_037974405.1. Lineage (NCBI taxonomy): Eukaryota > Metazoa > Chordata > Actinopteri > Characiformes > Alestidae > Brachyalestes > Brachyalestes nurse. The sequence goes on along the minus strand of JBBPCY010000032.1, from coordinate 6,413,106 downwards.
ACAACTGCTGTAGTAAGTTACTATGATCAGCAGTATTTCCATGGTGACATGACTAGCGGCTGGAAAGCATCCAGCAAGCTGCTTGTATAAACAAAGCCATTTATTGTGCTTTCTCTGAGAAATGCTTTCCATTTAGCAACCCTCTCGCAGCAGCAACTGCTTGCTTACATCCAAATCAAGCCGACTAAATGGCTAATGCCGTTATGACATGTGACAATGGCGAGTATCGCTGTCAGCTCGTTATGTCGGATTGACCCGAATGATGGATCCAGCATGGCCGATAACTGACCCGTTCCACGGTGTCTGTTCCATTAATTCTTGTGCCATAGTCATGAGTCATGCATTTCAGTTTAGGCCAGGCTTCTATGTGAGTCAGTCTTAAAGGACATCACATCTGAGTTGACTGCATGCGAGTTCAAGCTGAAGAACGGATAAAGCGGCACATAATAATTCGGTGAATCTTCCATACATCCGCAGAAGCAAACAGATGGGCACAGACGCATTCCAACAAAACCACCCACACCCACACGCGCACAATCCAACCTGCTGTATGGCAGAGGCTGACTGGCAGTGCGCTGTACCTTTTCTCTGTTTGACATGGACATGCCGTGCGCTCTGGTGACAGGCTCAGTGCAGCCCTGCACCCACAGGTCACAGCTGACCTTTCGGATTGTGATTTTTTCCAGCTCTGCTACATGTTTGTCTTGAAGATGTCCGCCAAAGCATCCCCAGGCACCACAAAGGGGACCATGGTGTGGGGGCAGGCATTTTGCTGCTTGTCTTCCAGGATCACGCCTACTCGCTCTGAATGGCGTATGCAAGCGGACCCCACCCCCTCCCCCTCCCAAAACTCAAAGCCTGCTGCCTTGAATTTTACATGCTACGAAGCTTAATTGCTGCATGACTAGTCTCGTTGTTTAGGCGCTCGAGGGATTTCCATTTATTATCTCGTATGAATCATTATTAAGATGTGCTTATTCACTGCCGGCTTCCCCCTCATTGGAAATGCTGTGTTTTTGAGCCGGAGAGAGAGAAGGGGAGTGCACCAGCGGATAGGCATGTAGCGCAGATTTCAAAGAGAGGGAAGGAACAGAAAGGGTCTGACATTACGGAGACAACAGTGGGCCTCTATCGGAAGAAATGTGGCTGCGTTTGTTTGGGCCGAGGGAGGGGTGCATGTTGGTCCCACAAAGCTTGGATGGCTGCTGGTGCCAGGGTTCAGCATGCACCACACATGGGGAGGGAGGGGTCAAATCCTGCCCCATCTGCCATGTGATATGTGGGCCCAACATGGGGGCTAGAGCTATGCGCTCCTTGCACAACTCTGTGGCAATGCTGAGGTTAAGCCTGCACACTGACAGATCGAGTTCAAAAAAGGCCTGGAATATCAAGCGGGGTTATCAGCCGAATCTCCAGGAGAGACGTGCCTGCTGTAATGTCGGACAAATGACTGCTTGCCTCAAGTCGGGAGCACTTCATCAGCGCTAAGCACCGAGGTGTGCCATGCTTCACGTTTTGATAGAAGGGCCGAAATTGGGAGTCTCTCCATTTCCACCATTGACCCCACTGTGAATAGCATTGCCTGGAATGAATTACGGAAGTGAGGACAAAGCGCATAATGTAAGATATTATTGTGTAATTTAACAATGCTGGAGCCTCGGGGACTTTTCACAATCTAATGTATAGCTTTTGGAGTACAATTGCTATGGAAACCGAAGGTCCTGGGTGACCAAGCTGCCCACCCACACAGACAGCCGTTAATCATCTTCACTGCAATACTGGCACAGCAGAATTTGGCCAATGTGTCAAGCAGCAATTATGTATACTTAGTGTTGTCTCCACCCCCTCCACTCCTCTCTTCCTGACTCTCCCTCTCTCTCACTCCCCCCCTCTGTCGATTTCTCCCTCTCATGTTCTCCCTCTCTCTCTCGCTCTCGCTCTCTCTCGCTCGCTCCTCTCTCTCTCTTCTGGGTAACTCTGGCTCTTCCCTATCTCTTCCTGCCTCTCTCTCTCCTCCTCTCCCCTACTTCCGTTTTATATAATCACCACGCTTTTAAAGGCTCTCTGTTCATTAGCTCCCTTTCATCGAGGATGCATACAATACCCAGGAAGAAAATAGGAATGGTCTTAGTGCCACATAATAAGACATTCCTATTATATAAATCATATCCAACCATTTAGCCGTTATACTTTCATTCCGGGCTGAGTGACACACCAAATTACTCCAACGCTCCATTGCTTTCTTTGCATATTGGTTTGTGCAGATCACAGACGCTAATGGAAAATGACGAGACAGAGATTATGTTCTGCTGGTCGCAGGGAAATCGTTAACGCCATCACAAATCTGTGGCATCCCTTCATTACCTCAGTCCAGCTCGGTTGTTCCAAGGGGAGCTGACAGCAACATGGGAATTGCAACGCTGCCCATATTTCAAGGACAATGTATACGGACCTGAGCAGCCGTCCGTTGACTCATAGCGCATCAGCAGTGTACGGAAAGCGTCATTAGAGGTGTTCTCGACAGGCGCAGTGTGGACCCATGAGAAGGACAGGCCAGCAATTAGAGCCTGCTTCCATGTCAAGCAGCTCAGGACAAAGCTGATTGCCTTTTTTTTAATATTGCGCTGCAGCGAGTGCCCGTGTCATTTCGTGTAATGCACAAAGATATAAATAGTTTGCAGCTTGCCATGGCACCCTCCGAATCACTAAAGATGGCGATCAGTGCATTAAGGCAGTACACTTAACATGAAGAAGTTTGACGTTTGAGTTTGACCACTCGGTGACAGGCTGTCAGAGGTGCCACTTTCCCTCCCCCTATTTTTCGGCAACTCCTGCTGAGTCTTTACTCTTGACCCTGCTAGTCACCCAGAAAAGGACACGAGCATTTCAACACATTTGGGGTTAGCGAACTGAAAATAGTGTGAGGTTTCGCAATCCAGCACATTAGCACGTTCGCATGCAGACAAGGCAAAGAGCCCAAGGGAAAAAAAAAATGTTATGTGTTGCTAAGAAAAAAAAACAAAAAAGCCAAAAGAGCCAAATATAAAAAACCAGAAGAAAAACAAGATGCGTGATTATTTCTACTCTTCCCAATAATGAGAAAGTAACCGATTGTTATTTCTGTTTTGCTGAATCCCAAACCAACACGCATGAAATCAGTGATAATCCTGTCGCTTGTAAGCTTGCCGAAAAAGAGCAGCGCAGTTCAAAATCTTATTTTCAACACTAGCTTGAGATAAGGCATTTGCTGAGGAGGAGATATCTGAGGTAATAGATTAAAAAGAAAGGAAAATCACGCTCCACTTCAATAGTAAAGTCACATCTAAGACTATGACAAATTGCAAAAAAATGGCTGGCATCCTCGGAACAAGGTTCAATTAAGAAATGTCAAACGAAGACTGCAAAAAAAAAAGAGAGGGGGATGAAGACAAGCATGCTAACACCTCCCATTGTTAGCATCGATGTATGAGCGTCTGTAAACATTTCTCATTGGTGATCCACATTAAGAAAGAGGTTAATAGAGATCATAACTCACCTTATGGGGACAAGTGGAAGGAACTGCAGGAAATGCCTTGTCTGGGGTCTGGTTCTGGTTCTGCAAGAGAAATGAAAGCATGCTAGTTCATTTCCTGTGCTCAATCCACAAAAGTGTTGGAAACATGGCGCTGTGTTTAGAGGAAACAAGATGACCTATTGCCCACACGCTAATTCGAAAGAATCAAAAAAGCCAAGTGAGTGAGTAAAGGTTAAGATCATTAATCTCTGGAGGTGGAATAAACCCTTAAGTGATGACTACGGAGGGGCTTTCACTACTTCCCCTGCTTCCTCCCACATGAATGACTCTGCTAATAATTATAACATTTCCGCACAACATATGCACTAGTCCAAAACAGGAATTCATTAGGCAATTACCATTTTGTAAATATGCCTCTACATCAGACAGATACATGAAATACGACACTAAAAAGGTTACGCTTAGGTAAGCCAACAAGGCAACAACAGATGGTCCTGCTGTTTGTGATTATGCAGGATGCAAAGCCCTTGCACAGCGACAAAGGCAGCGGAGGGAAAAACGGCCATCTTTAAAGTGACCTCATATGTGAGGAGGGGAAAATAAAAAGTAGTGCTGGGCCACTCACGATGGGGAACAAGGCCCCACAAACTTCTTCCCCCCAACTACCTCTGGGAGGCCCAGTTGACTCCAAGCAGGTGCCGCCAGTCATTTCCTCATATCCAATTATCTTCCCGTGGTACAACTAATGCACCTTGACACTATTAATGGCTTCCTTATGGTATCACCGAGAGAGATGAAACATTGAACTGTCCCGGCTTCAACATCTATATTTCATTACCACTTAGAAGAGTCAGCGTGAAGTGTGGGGGAACTCAGCTTCACACCCACAGCTCCATAAAAAAAAGGCCTTCCACAGCAGCCCCAAACAGCCCTCGCTCAACAAGGAGCTTTTTGTCCCTCTGTCTGTAATGGCCAGACTCCCAGAAAGCACAGGAATGATAATCCAGCTTATTAATTTCTATGCAGCTGACCAATTACTGCCCGCCACCTCTGCTTCCCCGTCTGTTTCCCCGAGGCAGCAGCTTTCCTTTTAATGAGTGTGTTTTAAACAATACCTGATATTGTAACCCGAGCGGCGCTGACACAGGTAGTCAAGAAGGCGAGGCTAATAACGTACACCTTCCCTCGGTCGCAAGGGCAGCTCAGAGGACGTGTTTATTTAAGAGAGGCGCTGTCAGCATCATTCGCTCTGACCTGGGCCTGCTCCACGCCTGCAGAACGAAAAACCTCTGCTTAGCTCCAAGCATCCCATTAGGCTGGTTTAAAAGAAGGATTTCATTTAACTGATTTAAATAAATCCACATGAAAAAATTCCATCATCCCGTTTCAGTTTCTCCGTGTTTTAGTCATCTGGAAACGATGCACACGTTCGGACCAAGTTAATTCAATAGATCACCTCGCTCAGCGCCGCACACTACTGTATTTATAAGACCTTCATTTTCTTTTATGATTCACTAATAAAGTGGGCGCTCAATTATGATTATAATATTCATCATCTGACACTGAAATCTCTCTGGTGGAAGAAATCATGATAATGCCTTACTTTTACCCTGCAATTTTTATTTTATTTTATTTTTTTTTTGACCACCTCACGGGTAATTACTCCACATGACAGGCTGAACGGTGAACGGAACACATTAGACTTCTTCCATACGTTTAAATAATACATGATCCCATTAAAATATGACACGGGCAAAAACACACACATATAACCAGACGCACACACACACTTCTTACTGAGGTTTCATTGGGCTGCAGACACCATTATCAGAGCCAGTGCTGACCTGGTGTGTTCGGTGTCGTGCCCTTTGTCTGATATGCAGTGAAATTATATGCTACGGTGGAAAGCTCGGGCGATGCAAATTCTACTAGGTGGGTCGAAGCTGACATCTCCAGCGGTCAGCTGTTATTTTGAAGAGCTGTTAACGCCGCAAAAGCTGGTGAGAATTGAGGAACTGTGTTTGGATGTCTGAGATTTTTTTTTCTTTTTTTCCTGGGGGGAAGGGTCCTGTGTCATCACTCTCCATTATTCATGCAGAGCCTGTAAAACTTGTGAAAACAGGCAATGGCACCAGAGCTTCAACATGTAATCAAGTAAACAGACAACTGCACACCACAATATACAATATCACTTTAACCTTGGTCCTGTATGTGGGGCCACACTTACTGAGACTTAAACAACACCCCTACAGCGACCGGTTACTCACACCTACCTCTCAAATGATGCACTTAAATACATTTGTGAGAAAACTCATCTGCACTTTTTTCCCCCATTTACATTATTTAATGAGTTCATACTTTTTTAAGGGCTAGACTGCATTCTCATCTGTTATTAAAGCATCTGGACTGTTCAGCTGTTCCTCACGCCACTTTCTTTTTCTGAACTGCTTAGCCGTTGCTCGAACCACTTTTGAGCTTTAGCAATTTATTTTAGTCCAAATGAACTTCAAAAAGAGATAAATAAGGCCTTAACTTCAGTTTCCATGCTGACAGATGTTAGATGTTCTGAGAAGTTCCAATTAAGTTATACTCAGCAGTCTAAGGTGCAAACTGATATATTCTCCTTTTTTCTATTTTTATTTTTGATCTATTTGTGCCTTTTTGCCTTGTTATTTCATTGCAATAACATACTTTTCCTTGAGAATAGGATTAAACCTATACCCACCTTTGCTCACATAACAAGCACTTTTCTGTTGAACTAGGAGAGCAAGTGTAATGTAATATGAGGAATCGGAATGGTTTGTATAGGATAAAGTAAATGAGCATGTTCTCCAAATGACCACAGATTGAAAGATCATGGATGCCACACTGAACAGCAGTAACAGCTGTGCCTGTTACCAGGTGTTAGTACATTACTGGTGGGTCAACTGGCACAGGACCACTATTAGCCAGGGATTTAACCTCAAGTTAATTCACTGTAGAATAGTTACTGTTTGACTAAAAAAAAGCACCAGATATTGTGACTTTGTGTTGGATTAATATCACAGATCACAGTAGTGAATACTTAAGGAAAGACTACCATGTGAATATTTTCCCGCAGACACTCCAGAGAGAGGCTTATTAAAATCTCATTGATGTGTATATATACATATAATGTTATATTTTATGTTTACATTTACATATATTCCAGAAAATTCAGGTTTAAGGATGGCCCTCGAAACTGCATCGTCCAGTGAGGTCTCGGATAATATGCACTATATGTGTGAATGTTGTCATTAGTGCTAAGGAAACTAATTTGATGTCTTAATATATTCTACAGGAAAGGAGCTTTTCAGTGAGATATGGCAAGACATGATTTTATCAAGCGTGGTGGACCTAATTAATGTTTCTTTTGGAAAATGTGTCTTGCTGTAACTTACAGTACTCTCCTATATATTTATCTATATATATATATACATACATATATATATATGTGTGTGTGTGTGTGTGTGTGTGTGTGTGTGTGTGTGTGTGTGT
>JBBPCY010000032.1:6346213-6385029 GCA_037974405.1 Brachyalestes nurse | reverse complement strand
TTCATAGGTTTGTGTTCAGTCAGTGATAAAAATGTCATGACCATTGTATCCTAAGTTATAGGCTTGTATTCAATAATGAATGGTAAAAAACTGCTTCTTATAATGTCTGTATGTATGTGCGATTAAATGCGATTAATTAAATTAATTAATCGCCACACCATGTAATTATTTAGATCAAAAATTTTTATCGCTCGACAGCACTAATATATATATATATACTTTAAAGAGAAATTCCAAGTGAGATATAATGAGATGCAGGGAATGGGCAGATACATTAGTGAAGGAGAAAAAGGGACATGGATTGGTCCCAACTAGTACAAAATCTTCTGCTTTTGTCCTACAGTATATGAACTTTACATTATGCTTCAATAAAAAAGAAGTGATCCAAATCCACAGTGACACAGACATGTGTACAAATTTGTGTGCTCCTGGTCAAAATACATGTTTTGATAAAAAAAAAATAAATAAATAAAATAAATAAAAAAAACAATTTAACCAGGGGTGTTTAAACTTTTGCAGAAGAGCATATCATTTCAACAGACATAGAATAGTTGGCACGTTCAGTATATTATGTTGAATGGATAAAATGACCAAATGCATGCGTAATATTCAGCGAATGCCATTTGACAAACCCCACAAATAAATGAAACTCCACGAGTCGAACCAGAATTTCATAAAAATTACATTTCCAAAAGCAGAAATTTGTGGTTTCTTTGAATCAGTCATACATGAAACAAGTGTGCCCCACTTTCATGATACAAATATAATCAGGCGAAAAAAAAAGCCTGTGTATCACAGAGTCCATCAAAACGTGACAAAGCTGCTTCCCGCTAGACCGTCATCACTATGCCACATTAAGACATGGCAGATTGATAGCGAGTGAAACTTTTGAGCAGCTTTTGTTCTTTACAGGTCCTGAGCAGACAGTTTGCAGTGTTCAGAGGGGATTAATGAAAAGTGTGTGATGTGATTTGCATAACCGAATTGCCTCTGTGATTTCTCCTTCTTTGCACACCTCCCCTTAGGTATTGAAACATTCCGAAACATTCTTTGAAACAAACTGTCAGGCGGCTGTCTTCTTACCAGGAATACAAAGAGCTCACCGAGCAACAGTACGCCACAGCCTGACACGCACTAAACGCAGGATACGCTTCTCTACCTGAGAATACAGCCCCTGCCTGTAAGCTTAAAATGAAATCAACCTAATACAGAATTACCATATGTAAATGTATGTAGAATGCAGTTCACGCCGAGTATTTGTTTAGAAGGAAGGAGGAAACAAGTTTTGGAAAGTTTCTTTAACTCTAAGAGCCCCTAAACATGACAGGAAATAAATTTCAAAAAATCACTGGCAATGGAAAATTGACTCCAACACGTGTTAACCTCCAGGTAGACAGTTTGTCCCCATAGGGCTGTGGCATGATATATTTTACAAGCAGTATAACCTCATTCTTTCATTCAGGTGGAAAGACTTTTAACAATACTGTCAGTCTAACATCATTTTGCATGTTGATAAAAAGTATGCCTCATGTGTCTGTCAGGTGTAGTTAAAGATGTCTGTTACTGTGAAATAAAGTTACAGGGCAAAATAATATATCCAGTCTGATGACATGCTGCCTTTATTTCAAAATGTCAATTAATCCTTAAAACTCAGGTCATATTAATAAAATATTTCAACAAATAAAAATGATAGAAAATAGTCTAAATGGGTGTTTGGTCTCCAACACACTCGTCGCTCAGCCACTCTCTGGGCCCCCCTCTTAATGTGAGTTTTCCCCATTCACCTGAAAGTTCTCCCAGGTTTTTTCTAAAACCTAAAATAAAAGAAATGTGGGCATTTTAGGTATTTTTGGGCATTTGCATGTGACGCTGTTTTTAAAACCCTATTAGAGGTTATTATGATTATACGTTTTTTTAATTTTGTTTCTACATGACATAGGACCACCAAATAAAGCTCAGCATGATGGCTGACATCTCAGGCATCAATACAAAGTGGGGGAACTTCCATATAGGGAGCTGTTTGGCCGTATGACGATGATTTACCATTTGTTGTACTGCCAGTACAGATCTGTGCCTCTTGCGTTCTAAGGGTTAAGGCTTTTATATATAAACAGTGAGGTTAAAATATATATATATAATAAATCTACAGAACAGGACAACAATTCACACAGCTGAGAATATTCCAGTGACCAGCATTAGTGTGACATGGTGAGCTTTAGAGCTGTTTGTAAGCATAATGTTACCTCGTTCTAACAAATCACTTACGGTGTGAACTGCATGTCCTCAGGGAGTAGTCCGGTTCGCCAGAATACCAGCATGGAGGGAAAGCTACACTTTACCATTTGCCATTCTGATGCTGCTTGAAGGAGATGTTGTGCTTGCATATGTTTTATGTCATCTTCTTTATCCTTCATTGTCAGTAAAATGCTTCCAGACTTCACTGCTTTTTTTCAGCTTTTGAGTCATTGTTCTTTTTCTTGGGTCAGTGTTTCCCAATCCTGGCCCTGGAGGCATACTGCCCTGCACATTTGAGTGTTTCCACTGCTCCCAACACGCCTGATTCAACTAATCAGCTCATGATCAACCCCTTACTGATCTGCTGTGGGTGTGTGAAAGCAGAGAAAGCACTAAAAGGTGCTCTGCTCTCTTAGGGAACACAAGTACGGCTCCTTCTTAAAGTTAAGTTAAATTGCCTCCCTCTTAAAGTCATGAACTCACTCTATTTTTGATGCCACAAAATGAAAATAAAAAAAAATAAAAATACGAATTCATATTTTTAAATTGGTAACAATCAGTGATGTTGAATATTCAATAATAATTTCATGTGTTAACAATGTTGTGATTCTATTGAAAATGCTATACTACCCAGAATGGCTCTCCAGTAAAGTCTCACACTGCCATAGAACCTAAAAATGGAGGGCAGACCCTAGAAACAGACCCCAAAAATCAACCCCTAGAATTTAAAACATCCCAGTCATTTCTGCATGTGCATGCATAGCTTAACCCCCCACTAATGTAATTTAATTAAAATAAATTAATCATTTTTGGATCAGATTCCACAGACATATTGCACATATGTTGTGATCACTATGCCTGAGTGCACATACTCACAGAACACTGCTGAACCAGAGCTCATTTTGGATGCAAGCAGAAGGCCTTCCAGGTTCTGTAAAGATGTGGCACAAAGGTTCAACTAAACCCCCCATCATTTGCACATTCATCCTATCACATGCATATAATATTATTTATCCGTCACTCTGGCTGTTTGAGGTAGTTTACAATAGCCCTGCTCGTACCATGCATCCACAATTAGTTAAATACTATTGTAAAACCACTGATCTTTTTTCCCCGCATCGATTGAGTTTGCTGAGAACTTTAAGAAAACATTCGAGATGGAACAGGGTTGTTTTCACAATAAACAGCACAAACAGACACCCACCAGTTTCTTCAAAGCCTTGCATGCATTGAACCATGCCGATATGCCAGCTGGGCATACTGTATTTCAGATTTCACGCACTAATCAGCTATACTATAAAAACTACCTGCCTACTATTCTGCCTTACAAAGCCAAAGTACAGTAACTACGCCAAAGCTGGAACTGAGAAAAATGGCTTTGAAGTTTTAGTATTAGTATGGATTTTGTAGTTACTGCAATTTTGACACCATCATTTCTCTGAAACGGGACAATTTTTCTCACAAGACAAAGGAGATGTCCTAAACCCTGTTTGTAGTCTAAAGTCAATTTTGACCAAATATGTATTTACTGCCCTTTGGCTTTGTAGGGCAATATTGTGTAGGCCTCCCTCATACAGCCACTACAGCTCTGATCCATCAAGGTATGGACTCCACAAGATCTGTAAAAGTGTGGTGGTAGCAAGACAGCATACCTTTTAAGTCCTACAAGTTTCAAGGCCTTCATGGATTGATCTACTTTGTTTAACAGATCCCACAGATGCTTGATTCATTTGAGATCTGGGGAATTTGGAGGCCAAGTTTCGCAAACCATTTCTGAACGTATTTTGCAGCATGTGTGGCACATATTCCTGCTGAAAAGGGCCCCTCCCATTAGGGAATATCCTTCCCATGAAAAGGAGTACTTGGTCTGCCACCTTCTGATTGCAGGGTGTTGGCCCTGCAATCAGAAGGTTGTGGGTTCCAATCCCAACTGCTAATCTCATCATTGAGATACCCTTAAGCAAGCTATTGTCCCCACACACTGCTCCCAGGGCTTCCCTCATTGGTGGCATACAACTGCTTCACTTGGTGAACGGGTTAAATGCAGAGAAAGAATTTTACACTGTATGCTGTGGTGTGTTCACGCATGACTATAAAGGCTAATAGGTTAAATGTTTAGGGTTTCCCAGCAGAACATTGCTCAGAGCAACACACCAGCATGCCTGCCTCTTATAGTGTACCCTGGTGCCACCTCGTCCCCAAGTAAGGGACAAACACACATCTGGTCTTCCAAATGAATATGTGATTCATCAGACCAAGCAATCTTTATCCATTGCTCCATGGTCCTGTTCTGATGCTCATGTACCCACTGTAGGTACTTTCAGTGGAGGACAGGGGTCAGCATGGGCTCTCTGACCAGTCTGTGGCTACTCAGCACCATATACAGCAAGAAGCAAGAAGCAATGAAATATCACTTCCATTACCAACAACTTTTTAAATGAAGCTTTCTCTGTGGAATCAGACCAGAAGGGCAAGCTTTTGCTTTACATGCCCATCAATCACCACTGGACATTCTGATTCATCACTGAATCACTGATTGTCCTTCCTTGGGCCACATTTGGTAGCTACTAACCACTGCACACCAGGAACACCTCTTAAGATCAGCCGTTTTGAAGATGCTCAGACCCAGTCATCTAGCCATCACAATTTGGCCCTCGCTCAAATCCTTACACTTGCCCATTTTTCCTGCTTCCAGCATTTCACCCTAATCTCTAATATATCACACCCCTTAACAGGTGCATTGTTACAAATATAATCAATGTTTTTGACCTCACCTGTCATTGGTTTTAATGCTGTGGCTGATTGGAGTACATAAACATATTCCAGCATCTGAAACAAAGGCACATCTGCTGTATTTTTTTTTCCTTCATAGCATAGATATTAAATCAAGAAAGAGTCTCTTTTCATATTTTGGGTCATAAGATACTCCAAAACGAATAGCAAAAAGCAGCTATTTATGACGCACCGATGCTTAAACTATTCATGGGGTGCGTGCAGAGACAATCAACATGCCAGCCTCCGTCGCACAGGATCTGCCTGCATCTAAATCTATTCCCTGAATGGGACTTCATCTGTTCAAGCATGACAGTAACAACAATGGAACGGGTGATAAGAAAATATTCAAGTGTATGTAAATGTATTCCTCCTCAAGCATTGTTTTACATGTCCTCATTATGTCCTCTTTGAGAACGCCGTACACCTGCCACAGGACAAATTGTAAATAATTGCTGAATGTAAACAGGAATGGTGGCGCTAACTTGACATAAAGCCGCAGTCCTGGGATCCGTGAACTTTACGGGCCTGAGGAGCGTGATGCATGCCTGCCAAGCTAAGATGAATAGAGATGTTTGTTGTGCCAGGGACCTGCAGGCCTCAGGAATGAAGTATCATAAAAAAGGCTTTTTAAGTGCAAGAGCAAGAACATTTTGCAAGAAATCTTATCCCTGTTGTAGATGCCATCAATGTGCTGAACTAGACCAAGTTCTGAAATGAAATACACTTTTTTTGTGTGTTTCAGAAATGGAACAGAAAGCAAATCAGTTCAGTCTGAGTAGAATCAATATTAAGAACAGACATTTCTGTTCTTGCGTTCCAACCGCAACGTAATGAACCACATGGAACAAAAACTGATTAATTCTGGTGCTTTACTCACTGTCGTCGGTGCTGGAACACAATCTTGCATCTCCAAAAAAAGTTATTTTACACAAGAAGGGAAAAAAAAGTTCTCAACTTTCAGTGTGAGTTAATGGAATGAAATCAATTTAAGACCATTTCAGTTGATCCATTCGTTATGAAAATTTGACATAATGTAATGGATGTGCTTAAAATTCAAATTCTGGAGATGGAGATACAGGACCTCATTCTGACAGTGATGATATACAATATATATATATATATAAATACTGAGTTGCTTGCAAATGTTTTGGGCGTCTGGTCAAACGACATAATCTGTTGACATGAAGTGTAAATAAGTAAACATCCTTTACAGCAGAGGCGCACAACTCTGGCCTTTCGCCAATCCACACACCCATTAGAGCTGGAAATGAACAAATGATTTGAATCAGGTGTGTCTGAGCAGGGAAATCAGCAAACTGTGCGGGACACACACCCTCCAGGATGGGAGTAGTCCACCCCTGCTCATGCACAGTTAGTGAGTTGAATTTCACATATTATAAAAAAGTAAAATGTAAAATTGTGCAAAGGTTATGGCACATTTCATACTGAAATTCTTTAGAGCAACCCAATTCTAGCGTTACATTTTGAATCAAGGGTTTCATGCAATGCTTCATTTTTGTCAAAATAATATGAGCTAATGTGCAACCATGTCAAGCACATGTCTGTCTGATTATTTCTGACACTGTCAAGACACTCTCAAGCACAGTGTGCTTTATATATATTCTAAGAAATATATAGCAATATGATTGCAGCTTTAATGTACTCAGTGTAAATAACAAAGCACACATGAACCATGGCAACCTACCTTTATAGTTCTATATCTGGTAATCAAGGCAACTAAAGGTCATTTAAAAAAAAAATAACATTATTAGGCATTGAGGCTGGAAACAATGTTATTTTTGCATTTCTTTGTCGTCCAACTCTCATTTGTAATTACTGCGCATGTTAATTACACTTCAGTCAGCCGAGATTTCCAGTAATTGAAGCAATATTCAGGTCGCCCACATAGAACAACAGGCAGAGAGGTCCAAAGAAATAACTTACTTTCTCAAAATGGCTGTAAAGCGTATAGCTGTGACACGCTGTACATGAACTAGAAAAAGCAGCTTCAAAAGAGATCGCTTTTTTTTCCCATTCGATTTTTTTCCCCTCCTCTCTTCCAACCAGAGATGAAGATACACAAACCACCAGTGTTACTTGCACTTCATCTTTCTATTCTCTCTGCGCCCTGTGCTGCAGGAACTCACTGCGTTATGTTTTGCCTGCAGTGAGAAGGCAAAAGGTGGCGCGAAGTGAAAAAGTAAAAAACAGATGCTTTTTGACTTGCAAAGGAAAAAAAAAAACAAAAAAAACAAAAAAATACATTGTACTGGCAACTTTTTTTATGATCATGAATAGGGAATGGAATTCTCTGGAGGCCCGGCTGACAGTCATATTTGATAGGTCCCTATTCTCTGCGTGCCTCAGAGAGGCCGTATTAGCTGCCTTGCACTTGTGCGTGGGAGTCCCTTTAGAGACTAGCACATTGCAACAACTTCCCAATTTTAGCAATCTGTCACTGACCAGTCATAATCTTCACATCTAGATGGACGCACATGTGGATAATGATTAACGCTGAATGCAAATTCGGTTAGAAGCAAAACAAACTGTCGCTACTGCTGCCGTGACAGAGTTTTGCATACGTGTGCAAGCAAACAGAGTTGTTATTGTGGACTGGCACCCTTAAGCAGGCGTTTGCATCGGATTTACATTGCACTTGCAAATGCTAAAACAACTACATGCTCATGGGAAAGCCGGGTGACGCAGAAAATGACCTTCTTTTTTGGGTGGGGGTGGGGTGTGGGGGTAAATCACATCTTGATGCCACCCTAGACAGAAAGCCCACCTAAAATCTCTACATGACCCGAGCCATGAAGATTAACCACAACAGCCAGTACATCAACAACTATTTACTGTGAACATCCCTTTGTCTGTCCTGATCTACAGTATTAACCATGTTACATTTTCACTGATAAAAAAGGGGCTTTAATCTAGGATACCGTCCTGACCAGGAAAGGATTGTGTGGTCAGTGTCAGAAATAATCGGACAGATTCCTGAAGAAAACATTACTCAACCTTGGGTATTTCGTCTTCAATCACGTCCATGTGCTTGATTTGTGTTGGACACACCGCAGCTCAGAGTAAACTGCGGCTTAAACAACAAATAGTGACAGCGTGGCCTCAAGTTGTAAGAAAATATTCGCATGTATACATGACATTTGCTAATAATATTCCAGCGAAACTGTGTGCTCACCAAACATGTGACTCAGAACCAAATCAGGCAGTCCCTCAGTAACCAAAGATAATTACAAAGTCTACAGTGCGTGCTTTCAAAAACACATTTGTATGCGTACATAAGAGAAAACAATGAATACAGGAGAGAAAATGGAGTGACATTTTGAGGTTGTAAATAGAGAGAAGTTCTGGGATGAATGCACTGCTGCTCAAAAAAAAAAATAAAATAAATAAAATTATATATATATATATATATATACACACTGTATATATATCCTTTGTCTGTCCGAATAATGCCCCAATTGTCATTATCATTACTATTTTATGAAAGCTGTCTACACTGGCAGCCTTTCTCAGTGTTGCACAGGGGATGGCAAGGGAGTGAGGGGAAAGATTTGTGCCTTAATTTGGGTCAACTCTAGGCCCGCGCGGGATGGAGCTACAGAACCCTGCCGGATCTAATCGCAAAAACACATATGTCGAATCGCTATTTCGCTCGAATTAATTGGCCTAATTATTCTTGCTACAGAAGTGGCCTGTCAGCCTGGCCCCTGCGAAGACTTAGCGCAGACACACGCTTTTATAAGTGCATTTAGAGAGATGGAGGCCACCTGTCAGCTTGACAGGTTAGGCCCTAATTGCTTTAAATGCAAGTACATGTAAATGGTCTGCGGCGGGGAGAGAGGGGAGAACTAGAGGCCGCAGGGGATGCGGGGCAGTCAGACTCGCCCACAGACGGACGAGGAGTACAGACAGGCGCCACAAAACAGGAGCCAAGCAAGCCTCACCACAATGCAGGCTGCATTCTGAAAAATGCCTTTCGCTTGGCAAGCACAATGGATGGGAGAGAGAAGAAACAGCCCATCCCAATACTCTAGCTGACTTCTAGGGCGATCAGGGTTATTCAGTTAAACTTGATTACTCAGTATGAACCATCAATTTGTGTAGACAATTTTCCTTATCTGTGAATTAAATTATGTTAACCTATTAAAGACGTATACACTGAAATTCTGTACACATGCAAGATTTTAAGCAAAAAATACACTTTTGGACTTCAGCAAAGAACGAAAATGGAAGCTTTTACAAATCATTTAAATGATAATGAAAATGGAAATCCCTATGCTTTCATGAGCTGGTCAGATCTACTTTACATTTACAGCATTTGGCAGATGCTCTTATCCAGGGCAACATGCATGGGTACTTTGTAGTTCACAGAAAATACGTCCCTTACACTCGTACCCCTTTTTTGTTATTTGTGTTAGCTATGTTAGTTCATGACATGAACACGAATGTTCTCAATGAAGAGAGTCTCAGCAGTTCTGATGGTCAGGGAAAGTTCATTCCACCACATCGATGCCAAAGCTGAGAGATGCATGTCTGAGAGATGCATGTCTGTGACCTTTGAGAAGAGGTGGGTCAAGTCAGGCTGTGCTTGATCCTCTAAGAGGGCAAGCTGTGACCGATGGTCTAAATCGTTTTGAGATGACAAGTGTCTGAGTGGTGTCAGTGGTGAGGAATGGACAAATTCTCCTGATGTTAGAAAGAAGGTACCTGCATGTTTGGGAGAAACAGAGTGAAAATGAGAGCTCCTCATCTAGGATCTAGAACGCCTAGGTTTTGTGCTTTTGATGTGGGAGTAATGACAACTTTTCCAAAAGTGATGACCATGTCAGATCTTGGGGATGCATCTACTGTGATGAACAGGAGCTCTGTTTTGCTGGGATTTATCTTCTTGTTGATGTGCTGCCATCAAGGATAACATTTCATACCAACATGCAGAGATGTGGGCTGAGATCTGAGATTCACTGGGAGGAAATGAGAGGATATGTTGAGAGTAATCAACATAAAAGTGATGGGAGAGACCATGAGAAGATATATCATTAAGAGAATGAGTGTATGAGGAAAAAAGAAGGGTGCTAAGCACTGAGCCCTGGGGAACACCAGTGGTAAGCGTCCTGGGCAGATCCTTTCCATATTTGGTAACTGCATCCAGAGCTAGAACACAATCCAATGCTGAGCAGAACCAGTGATTCCAAGTTTAGAGAATGAAGCCAGGACAAGCTGATGGTGGACAGTATCAAAATCTGCAGAAAGATCTAGAAGAATTGGAACTAAAGATGGTTTAGCTGTTTTGACTGCATGAAGCTCCCCATTGAAAGTGCAGTTTCTGTGAATGTGCTGCTTTGAATCTAGACTTGTTTGGGTCATGACGCCCATGTTGTGATAGAAATAGGTTGAGTTAGTTATATACAGAATGCTCCAGAACTTTGGAGAGTAGTTACATTAGTGATGTCTTTTTAAGGATTGGTGGGACTACAGCTGATTTGGATGCCATTGGAATATGGCCTGTTTCCATGGAGCTGTTCATTATTACATGAGTAATATACAGAAGCAGATTCGAGGATATGGTCAGAGGTGTGGGTGATGGGATTGGATGAAGTGGTGATGTGGAAGGGTTGTAGGATGTCAAGAGATACATAACCTGTGGAAAGTGGGATAAAGTGGACTGATAGTAGTAAAGAGGGTTTGCGAAAGTAGGGAAGGATTGTCTGATCTTGACAAAATTTTCATCAAAGACAGTGGCAGAGACCTCCAAGGAGATGGAAGAAGGTGCAGAGGCAGCAGGAGGTTTGAGAAGTGAAGAAAATGTGGCATAGATTGTGATGGTTGGATGCAAATTTTTCTAGTTTGGCTTTGAAGAAGGAATACTTTTCAGCAGATTTCTCAGTGGTGAACTTTGATAGAAAAGAATGACATGAGAGGAGGTCAGACTTAAATAGTTTTTCTCCATCTTCTTTCTGCTGCTCTCAATTGTCTGATTGCTGTGGAGTATGTCAAATAGCCACAGTAAAGGATGTGAGCCTCGTATCGCCCTAGAAGACAATGGACAAAGCTGGTCGAATGAGTAGGTGAATATGAGAGAGAAGGGAGTTGGTAGCCATTTCCACTACTGAAGGACAGGATGGAGATCTTCCAGGTGGAGGATGGTAGAGGAAAGCAGGTAGAGAAAGGGAGCAAAGAATCTGACGAGTGGTTGAAGAGATCGTGGTAGAGTGGTTGGGTATGTCTGTCTGGAGAAAGAATGTGAAAGAGAAAAGATGATCAGAGAGATGAAGAGGGGTCGCCAAAAATGTTGAGTCCAGGAATAGCACTGGTGAATAGTCAAGAATTGTTACCCATGTTATGAGCCGGAGGAGACTTGTTAAGCTACAGAGCAAAAGACGACAGAAGCTCAAGGATGCCACAAGTATGCAGCTTGTCGTTTGGGAGGTTGAAGTCACCAAGAAGAAGGAGTGGAGAGTTATCATCTGGGAATGAACTGAGGAGGGTGCCCAGTTTATCAATGAAGGTTCCTACTGCCCTGGGGGGACAATATACAACAACGATGTGGAGTCTGGTGGGATGAGTTACAGTGACACAATGGAATTCAAAAGATGAAATATTGAGGTGTGACCAGGGGAGGTGTGAAGCATCATTTGTGGGAGAGAAGCAGTCCTGTGCCCCCTCCTCTTCCAGTCTTGCAATGAGAGTGTGAGAAAGCAAAAGCAGAGTTGAGAGCTGCTGGTGTTGTTGAATTCTCAGGTTTCAGTAAAAGCCTAGAAGTGGAATGAGTGAAAAGCATAATCCAAGTTTCAGTAAAAGCCAAGACGTGCAATGAGTGAAAAGATGCCAGACCAGAGATGAAATCTGTCTTTTGTACAGCTAAATGACAGATCCATAGTCCACCAGATATTAAATATAGAGCGTGGACAGAGAAGAGAGGGATGCAAAAGGTTATTTGGAGCAAGTCTTCTAGGAATGTGGTATGTATGTACAGCTACTGGAAAAATGCACACGTTAATAAACACAGGAAGACAAACAAAAAGTAAAATTGGTTCCTAGCTTAGTTAAAACAAAAACAGATACAATAAATACATGTGTAGCTTAGCTACAGTGCAAATGGTAGACCACTACAGAGGCTGCAGATGCTACCGTGGCTCTGTACAGTACCTGCTGGACCCCAGACCAGGTGAAAGTAGTTCAAACTATAGGATGGCTAACTAACAACTAGTAACTCAAGGTAGGTAACTCCACAGCAAGGTAGACACTTAGAAGAAGGTAAACAACTTCAAACAAGCTAAACTTACTAGCTGAAGACAGTACACCACACAAGCACAATTATTTGGTGCATTCAAACAGTTGAAGTGGCAGCAGATTACCAGTGAAAATGTCAGCAGTGTAGAACCATTCCCAAATCCTTTAGGGAACTTTAGACAAATCGGTAATCACTGTTTAAGATGTTGTATACCACCCAATGACTTTTCCACTACAGGTTTGAACACTTAATAGACAGAACACAGAAAAATAAGTGAAGCAGAGAGGAAATTACACGCGAGGCCACCTGAAGCCAGTTTTTGAAAAGATTAAAACCAGAAGTTAAAGCGGGAATTTCAAACAAAAAAAAAGGATTTATTAAATTTAAGGAATTCATTCTATGTTGTCAAGGATGCTAGACTTATTTTATTTAACCTATATACAATACTGTGCAAAGGTCTTGAGCCACCCTTCATTTCTTCATATTTTACCTCCAAAGAGGCAGACTAAGAAAGAGTTCTTCATGCTTTCTGAAGGAATTTCACAGGCTCTCACTCTTAGTCCAGACCCTGAACCTGACCAGTTTCAGAGGAATGTTTTTAGTTTTTTAAACCACACAGTGACCTACATATGGTTCTTTCAAGCATAATAAAGCGATCTCACTTAAGGCAAGAAACAGTGAAGAAATATGTGGCAATAATTCAAGATGATCAGGCCCATGATCAGTATACTGGTGGTGCTGAATGCTGAGTTGTTGGAAAACCTTTATCTAAACCCCTTGTATCTTTAAGCAGCCTGTTGCAACAGAACATTTGCTCCCAACTTTTAATCTACTAATTATGCCAAAGATAAGATAGTTTGACAGAAATAAAATCATATTTTTCCAAACAATAAATAAAAACTGTTGTTTAATCAGGAATGGCCAAATCCAGTCTTGGAGGGCTGAGCTCCAGCACAGTTAAGGGATTTTTCTTCTCAGACACATCTTGTTCAGCTCACCTGTTAAACCTGTTGCCAGGTTCAGTTAGTGTGTTCGAGGAGAGGACCTACCAAACTGTGCCGGACACCGGGCCACCATGGCTAGATTTGGGCCTCCCTAGAACACAGTTCCACTGGTCCATAAAACCAATGCCGGGGAACTTTATATCGCACTGGGGAAACAGACTGCTGCTCCATTCCACTCTATATAGAGATTATACACCTGTCTAAGTAAGAGATATTTTTATGGCTTTGTTTATTTTTTAACAATGCATTTTGGAATCGTTTTCTTCTTTACTTAATTAATAATGAAAATAATTATGGCTTCATTTATAGTCAAAGTAATAGGTTGATTACTCAATTAGTGACCTAATCGATATTGGCATCCATGTTTGCTCCCTTTGA
This sequence comes from Brachyalestes nurse, assembly GCA_037974405.1. Taxonomy (NCBI): domain Eukaryota; kingdom Metazoa; phylum Chordata; class Actinopteri; order Characiformes; family Alestidae; genus Brachyalestes; species Brachyalestes nurse. Next base: position 6,371,388 of record JBBPCY010000032.1, on the reverse strand, counting down.
GAAAGAGATCTAATGAGGCTTAGATTAATGAACCCACTGCAAAAAAATAAATTCATAAATATGATCAAATTCAGTGAAAGTAATCCGCCAGTTGCAAATCTTTAAAGCTCTTTAATTATTCAGTAATTGCAAATACAAGTTGTTGGAGCTCACACGCTTGTTTTTGGCTCGTTCGAGCACTTCCGAACACAGCTCAAGGAGGTGAAGCATTTTATATTTCTAATACAGCACTATTGTTAAACATTCATCTCACTTTATGCTTAACTGGTTATGTTAATAGGATTTCAACTCAATTTATTCAAGTGCTGATCAATGGCATGCAATCATTGCACCTCATGCATTATGTATTTTAATGGGAACCTACTTGCTTTATAGCTGCATGGCGTAAGGTTAACCGGCCCAATAGGTGCAACTCCCGAAAGACCAATTTCAACTTGAAACACTGCTTTCTATCACTTCACAACGAGCAACAGCTGAAAAGTGGTGCCACTTTTTGCCTGTGGAAAATGATTACTTCCCCTTATCCTTAACCTCAAATGATGATGAGCTATCGTTGCATAAATGGCTAACAGAACATTTTATACTCGGCTGAGAGTGAAGGGGGGGGGGAAGAGGAGAGAGGAGAGAGTTTTCATTTACCGCGTTCAAATAATTGGAAGGCAATACGGCAGCCGGTATGGCATTGCAAACAATTTCGACATCCTGCTCCTGTATTTTGAATGTGCCACATTGCCCTCATGTCGTACATAAACCCCCACTATTACATAAAATGCGTGTCCAGAGTATTACTAGTGGATCTCTAAGAACTCATTCAGTGTTTAGTAAATCCGTGATGTGAGGAGCAGCACCGTCAGTAGGTCATATGGAGATGGGTCTTACTGGCTTCAATTCGTTATTGCCTTTGGCTTTCAGGGTTGATGAAGAGCGAAGCAGACTCGCATCGCTATGGAAACATAGCCCATTATAGGAAATACGAAAAAAAAACTACTTCTCTTTAGGAGAAAGGCAAAGACATATGTGGTTATATCACAACCATCACAGTCTTTTAGGTTGTATGTAGATTGTATCAGTATCTATACTGTGTGGGTTGGCAGTATTTTCCAGTAGGTCATATACCGGAGGAGGCACCGTCTGTAAGAATATAGGGGAGCTCCCAGCCTGAGACATGCACCGAGATGTGTACTAACAAGCAGCAAAACAGGCATTTCTTGTGTTAAAAAGCAAGCTGTTCGCCTGACAGGTCAGTATTTAAAGTCCACATAGCAAGCTTGCTTGCTGGGGGACATTTGTCTCTTTCCTTTGGTGGATGTCATGCGGCAACTGTCTTCGAATCTCATGAAACATTTCTATCACCCTGCTTTGCAGGAGAAATCAAAATGATTGCAACCTTGATTCCTTCACCGCCGGCAATGTAGGCTGGTTGGATTCCGCTTTTAAGTGCAGTCGCAGAGCACAGAACACATTTTCTTCTGAACCCTGAGCTGCAGCTAGAAGTTTAGTCCCACATCACAAACGGCACTCGTGCCAAAGGAAAGGGGGCCGTCTAACTATCTAAGATTCAATTCTGGGAGTAAAATAATGAGCCAATGACTGAATTAATGAACAATCAACCCCCGATCCAGAGCACCATCCCTCCAAACAGGGCTTTTCGAAAAGCAGCGAGCACCACAGCTAGGTGGCTAATGCACTTGACTTGTTGGAAATTGGTGGCCTGCCTGCTCCGATAAAGCATAGGAGGGGGCGTCTAAAATCTGTTGGAAAATCACTTAGTCGACAATAAAAGATCCCAGCTGGAAACTGGAGTGAGAGCTGTAAAGATGCACTTGTCTTCGACACAGCTTGAGCTCCAGCCAGCCATTTTAACCGGCGCCATCCGTCTCTCCTCCAGGTAATGCAATTAGGTGCCACTAATATCTCGAGACGCTCTTCAAACTGCAAATGTATTTTGCTAACCAGCAAACCATAATAACCAGCGACAGCATTAAAAAATCTAAGCCTGACTCTTAAAAGCTGCTGCTTTTGATTGTTCCAATTGATTGGTTTAGCTAAAAAAAAAAAAAAAAAAAAAAGAGCTCCGTTCCAGAAGGCAATACAAAGGGCATCATCAAGAGACAGCTGATGTTACTAGGCAACCGGCATGAGGCATGACCATCTCGTGTGTATAAACACACCCAGCTGGTCTCTGACTGTGGGCAACAGTGGTGTATATGTTCTTTCTTAAAATATCCAAAGTTGACAGGCACAGCCGGCAAGGTGTGAGCGCCGCGGATCATGAATAGCACACCTCAAGATTCCAATTAACAGGTCATTGATTGATTGATTTATTTCAGAAGTACTAGGATGCTCGAGTTCACTTTTTAGTCCTTTAGCGCTCAGCAGAGGAGCTAACTACCAGCCATGAGCCCAGAATCACAATGAGAAATGTAGTGGTTCATCTGAGGGGCACACCGAAGAAACTTTACGGGAGGTAGCAGGAAGAGACCTCGGCGCGCTGGCTTGCCAACAGCAATTCAGATCCCCTTAGGCCAAAAACAAGCCGGGGCCTGGCACACACATGTAGAGAAGGGTTAAAGAAACAGTTCTGTGATGAAAATATTTACACTGTTTCCTTTTTACTCTTAATACACTCAATCAGCTGAGAGGCTTTGTTCTTTAGATTTTCACTGGAGCTGCATGGAGAATAGGTGAGTAAGTAATGGGCAAGTCGTGCAAACTGCATGCCTTAATCATCACACACTCACTTCAAACCACGTCAATGTGCCATCTATAGAAATTAACAAAAGTATGACACGCTGCTGGGATCTTTTGTCCCTTGCATTTTTCTTTCCACACATACATTGATCTATCCATCCATCCATCCATCAACTGATCCTTAACCAGAGTCACAAAAAGTCAAATAGGTCAATACTACAAAAACAGATGTGTTGGAAAAAGCGTTCCTCTTAAATCTTAATTCCTTGATTTATATTCTCATATTGAGGGTGTTAGACAACATTTTTTTTTTATTAAATTAAAAATTTTCTACATATCTAACCCTCACTGATGCCAGTATTTAAACCAGTCTGTAACAAATGTCATTTATACAGTGTTGTGTAAAGCGGTCACCTGGCTAAGCATTAAGATAAGAAAAACATTTATTTCTATAAGGTTACAAAGGAAGTTAAATTAATAAAATGCTGTTACCCCACATGGCTGTTATTACTATTATTATTAGTAGTAGTAGTAGTAGCAGTAGTATGCATGATCAGTAGATATTTGCTTAAGAAACACCCGTTATGATTGTGCATAGCTAAATATTAGATATATCAACTACATTTAAGATGATTTCACTTGCTATACTATTTTTTGCAGCAAGGGAAACCACATACCTCTTCATCTGCTAGTCTACATTTGAGAGGATGACGTTAATTTGATGTTTCACCAAACTATTCCTTTAAGGAGAAAAAACATCCAGCAGAGTAATTAAGTGTGATTCCATGATAGGACAGAACTACATATGCAGAGCAAAAGTCTCTACAGAGCTAATTTCATGAGCGTGAGGGACGGACCGGTTTGTAAGTGGTACTATTGGAGAGCAGAGTGAAAAGCCGAGAGTAAAAAGGCAGCTGGACTCTTAAGTGGCTAATCTAGCATTGAGACTCTAAGTGCTGACGGTGGATATCAATCTTCACATTTATCAAGAGCCAATCACTCTGGCCTACTTTCTGCAAGGTATAAAAAATTAATTACAGCACAGCGCTAAACTAGCTTAAGACGACTTCACAATGCCGCGCAGCTATCAAGCAACTCATTAAAATCCAGGAAACCGAATCTTCCTTCTCCGTTGTGCTCATTAGGACTAGCATGGGAACGCTGGGCTAATGGGAAATCCTAAAACCCCACCCACCCCGCACGTCGCAGGATGACGACACTGCCTCAGGACCCCCGGCGCACTTACAGGGGCGCGCATCGACCCCACGTTCATAGAAACATCATATAATCTCGGGTTAAATCTTTTCACTCGAAGGATTAACTGCAATATCAAAGAACAGAATGCAATAGCACTAAACAAGAGGATAGGCAAAACAGATAACAGTTGTGAATTCAGCCGGAAGGAAGAATCTGCTTCCTTGTTCTATTCCCCCTTAGGCTAGTTCGGGGTAAGTCGTGTAAAGGATTACTCTCGTCGCATAATGCTCTTTTTTTTTCTTCCTCCTTCGTTCCCCACACGCACACAGTGTGCCTGTTTAAACAGTACTGATATATTAGATATTCACGGATGGATGAAAATCGGAGACAGGAAAAACATTCCTTGTGCCTCACTTCCTCCTCCAATCTGATAAGCAATATCAAATAAACAATATTTACATGAAATATTTGTGACTCCGGCTTGATACAGCGTGCTGCGATCGCCTCGGGCCGCCCGAAGATGGTCTACACGTTTTTCCGTCTGTTGGGTTTAAGACGGGCGAAAATTGGTTTGTACCGCGGCCCCCCGCAAGCGATCAGCAATATGTCGTACTTGGTACCACACCGCACGCCATTAGTCAAACACAGCAACTTTGTTCCGGAGAAAGCATCTCCGAACTCACTGGCTAAACAATGTTTCGGAAGGACTCCGAAGCTTTTTCAACACCAGACACCGCCATTAACGTTCTCGCCATGTGGGCGATCACAGACTTCGAGGCAAATCGTTGTTGTTTTAAAACGTTCCCTACGTGTCCATTTCAAACGGTGTAGGGAGGAATCACTGGCTTCACTCAGTCCCCAAATCACTCTGGCAGCACTTAGGCTCTTGAATCTTTAAGGGAGCCATTGATTGGGGACTAGATTGGATCTGATTTGCCCAGCATCCAACAACTGTGCATTAGTCCGATTTGTATAGCTGCCCAGATTCTATTGTTTGGGACAATGTGTTTGTGTTTGTATCAGACCCCCTAATTTAGCCCATTACACAATTAGGTTGTATTATACTGGGCATATACTGAGACTGGGGTTTCACTGGTGCATTTCAGTGCCAGTCGTCTAGGGAGTAATGTTTAATCAGATTACTTAAGGAAGAAGGGCTGGGGGGCTTCAGATAGATTAAGCCCGATTCTAAACTCAGAAAGGATTTTGAGATTATTAACCTATTCAGTATTTATTATTATTTTATAATATATATTTTTGTTAGTCCTAATATTGTTAGTCAGGTTGGTGTAAGAATATTGTAAGATTCCTCAGTGCATTTGTAAAAAAAATTCAAATTTGTTGGAAAAAAAAGCATCATCTGCAAAAAATAATCTGCAATGAACACCCTTTTGCATATTTTAATGCATAATTACTGTTTATTTGCTTCTTTTGGGGGCAACATATTGGAGGACCAAATGACGCAGAATTTCTCTGATGCAAACATAAGATTTTAGATTTTGTTTTACAGTATGCTAAACTCAGCAAGTAAATCAAAAATGCACAACATTTTGCAATATTCAAGTTTGTACCCAATGGAGGATGTGTACACAATTTCACCATGAAAATTTCAGCATGCAGTCTTACAACTTTTGCATACGTCTGTGTATGAGTAAAAATGAATAATGCTAGAATGAATGAGAAAAATCCTAGAAATAGCTTGAATAATCTTAAAGCATTCTTACAACAGTGACAAAATGAAAAATACTAAATATAATGGCTCGGTTTACAAAGATTTTCAATTGCCACAATATCTTTTTTGCAGTTTTTGCAGCAAGGCCAGAGATGTAGCCTTTCAGGATGCCAGATTAGAAATAACTTGCTATTAATTGGCCTTCTAGCCTGTAAATATCTGGTAATATCTGACAGGGTCCTGTAAGTTCCATTACCAGTGGTGACGCAGATTATATGACTCTGTAAAGAGAAAAAATGACGAGTGGGAGTTGACACAGCCTCGAACACAGAGGATGAGAGTCGATGTAGCACCTCTAATCTCTCCTGCAACGTTGTTTTTAAAACGCCGATTGCAGCAGGGGAAAATCAGACCGTCTGCAATTATGTGAAGTGTCATTGCCAGGGCAACATGATTGCTCACCTAAACAAAATGGCTCTGAGAGCTCATGAAGACGCAACTGTGGAACGCGTCTGTCCCTTATCTCGGCATGTTGGGAGAAAAAAAATGGCTTTGGCTTTCTGCTTCTTTTCAAAAGCAAGTCTCTTTGCCAGTGTCACGCTTCCACTTGTCAGGACGTTAACCTTGGCCGAGGTCATAATTAGCTTGTTAAATGCCACTGTCAAAACATTCCTCACCATTCAAAGCTCCAGTGAAACTTAAAGCACGCAGCAAGATAAGGGGGAGGGTCAAGGGTCGATCTTTGGTCGTCCTCATCTGAGAAATAGACTGCAACATAATAACGCAAGTTCATATGTCTGTGGCCATCAAACTGTGCTTTGAGGAAGAAGAAAAACACCATAAATTTAAAAGTGTTTCATTTCACGTTGTTGATGCCACAATTAAACACAAAAGGAGAGCTTCGAATGGGAGAGATGAAAGCTCCGAAGTCGTACATTTGTAGACAGAATACATTTATCTCTATTCAATGGTGGACGACCAAACTGACAGAGTTACTTAAAATCCGACGTTGAGATATTACATGTGGGTGCAATCACTTTTGCGTTCAAAGAATTGTGATTTAAAAGTTTCTTTTTCCCCTGTATTCTTGGAATGCCGCCGTGGATAAGCTTTGCGTTAAACTGCCCGAAACGGTGGCTATTAATATTGCAAATTTGCGTGTCTCAGGTTGATTTTCTTCAATTCTGGAAAAGGCACTGTGTTTGCGCTCTGCTGTGCCAAAAATGGGAATTAATGGAAAGCTTTGGGAAACCCACACAAAACTGTTGGCCATGCGAGCTACTCGGTCCGGCTTTGAAGTCGCAGAAAGACTGCCTCCTTTCTCTGCCCAAGACGCTTAATTATTCATGCTTTTTAATTCATTTTGGGAGGCCTGGCCAACCACCCAGATTATATGAAGTGACAGAGAGACTCAGTCAGATTGAATTACCCCCTCCGTCCGATTCGCTGCCATCGCAGCAACCCCCCCCCCTCACAACGCTTTCCCCTCCCACCGTCCTGCTCTCTGTCTCTCTAAACTGTGCACGGTCACATGGATTTGTTTTAGCTCTCCTAGCCCGAAGCGCATGTAAATGAATTTGGCGCCCGGTGTTTGAAACAAGAGATGAAGAAAAAATTCCCCAAGTGCAAAATCAAAAAGATAAGATTCCTCACTTTGCAGGGAACAGCACAACTTCACTTGCTTCTGCCTTTTTTATAGTGAATGCAGTCAAGGACGGTTGGTTTGTGTCTTTAAAACTCCAGCTCTGGTAAGGCATGGGTGAGCATGCACGCACTTTGGCCATTAAAGGGCGACACGGACTGTTCATTGGGTTTGAAGTGGAGTGAGACAAGCTTCCGAATGACCACTAGCGCTGGGAAATAACATTACACAGTGAAGCGCTGACTCCACGACTACCTTGGCAAAGAACAAGAACAACAGGATTTGAGAGAAAATGTCAGAGTCGGATCGGCTTGCCGGGCCCGTGTTCCCCGAAAGCATTGCACTTCTAAGATCACGTATTAGAGCGATACTTGCTCTACTGTCTTACAACAGGCTTTGTGCTACGACTCTTTTGGGAAACAAACCCCCGGGGTGTAAACTTCAGAGGTGTAGAGTGCATGCCTACAATAGCTTGTGAAACTCAAACCTCTTATTCAGATGTTCCCTCACCCGTCCTCCAGGTTTGCCTATTATTAGAAAGAGAAAGCAATGCCAACCCCTGCGCACTGATCAGAAATTGGCTATTCAGTCTTGCGCTAAGCTGTAATTTGGCACAGATCAGCATGACTTCCATTGCGTTTAAAAACTGACACAGTAACTGCCACGCCGCTGAAAATGCAACCGACGCGAGAGAAGGGATATTATCAAGGTCTGCGGTGTGACAATACACGCATTTCCCATTCTCCCGAATTTGCCCCCTGAGCGTGTACCGTAGACTCATACATTAATGTACATCAGAATGTTACAGCTTTTTTTTATATGGCCACTTTGCTCAAGCAGAGGTAAAAACATATTTCCTGCTGTAATGAAAAGTTGTGGTCTCTCAGAGATTTCTAGACGACGGAGAAGACTTTTAAGGCCGCGCTGAAGGAGAAGCAGAGGAGCGAGATATAAAACTACTCGGCGCTTTGCCTCGGCCTCTGGGGTGGTCATGATCTCATGTTATCCGTGTTTCTCTCAAGCATAAAAGCATTCTATGCCATGCCAATGAGATCCAGACAGCAAGTAAAAAAAAAATCCTCTTTTGACTTATCTGTTTAATTATTAATTACAGAGAGGAGCTAGTCTTGAGTGAACAGAATAATATTGCCTGAGAAGAGCTTTCAAAATATTTTGCATCTGGCTGCCTTGAGAGATCGTGTTTTTTCTTCTTTTTCTTCTTTTTTTTTTTTTCTTAATGAAGTTTTCTTTAATAAATGCAAATCTGTTTTTGCCAGAAATCACGAACATCAGTTTCCTCCACCTTGAGGTTTCGAGTTGCGTCGCAGAGGGCTTCAGCGTCAAAGGGTGTGTGGCTGCAGCATGTAGGCCAGACAGCAGTACAAAGCCCTGTGTTGTCAGCATTGGGAGAACAATGCTGGTAGGTCCTAATGCTTGGGGATATTGTGCTACGGTCATCAGTTATTTTACACCATGCACATTGGTCAGTGCAGACAGGACAGTTAAAAGTTACAAAAGCATGACTTTCAAGCACTGACAGGGCGGTGAGATCGCAAGCATTGAAAGTGAACTCTGTGTGGGGACTCATAAATCTCCAGTTACAGTCCATATTCAGCTGGGGAAAGCTCAGGACATGCTGCAAACACGAGCCCCTTTTTTCATCGGTGGCCATCTTACTAATTACTCTACATGCCACTTTTAGCAATGTGGTCATGACTGAGTGCCTGTCCTTGGTAAGTTAGTAAGTAGAATGGTAAGCTTTTTAAATCTATGACCACAACCAAGCTGTCATGTAGAAAGACCCTAGACCTATCCCCCCCAAAAAAAGGTGTCCCTCCAGGAGCATCTCATTGTGACGGCCTCCACTGCGCTCCAGAGCATTCAGTGTTTGCATTGTGACAAGTGCCACAAAAGGCTCCCCAATGGATTCAGTCTACGGCTGATGTGAGCAAGAGGTCAAACAAATCCAGCGTGTCTGGGTGACCTTAATCACTTTCAGGTTCAGGTCGGCTCCGGTTTCACTCGTGGGTCTTTACTTCAGGTCACTGCCTCAAAGTCAAAGGAGGCCACAGTCATTATCTCCGGCAGCAGAACCCAATCATCCACACAATAAAATGAGCTTTGTTCTCACAATGCACTCAAGTGTCTCCTCGGGCTGAACGTGTGCCCCCCCCCCTGAACCCCCCGCCCCGGTCCATGCTAATCTCTGGGGGTGAATCTAGCCGGAAGAATCGGGAGAACAATACAGAATCAAAACCTTATCAAAAGTTAGATCAGACAGGCAAGCAGAGGACAAAGACTGAAACCTATTTTGAAAATAAGCTTTAATTATTCCACCTATAATCCTGTTTTACTGTGGCTGATTATCGATGGCCCCGAAGGCGTCTTTGAATTTATCGTAACCACGCGATTCAGGTTCTGAATACACTTCCCATTAAGGATGCACCATAAAACTTCAAAGATGATCGGTACAAGGAATTCTTTCCATTCATCCATCCATTCATCCATTCATCCACCCATCTATTTTCTGAGCCAATTATTCTAACTAGAGTCATGGGTGTGCTGGAGTCCAGAGCTCACATGGTGAAAGTCTATTACAGGGTGGACACACTACAAACACACTCACACACACAGTTACATCTAGGGGCAATTTAGCATTTCCAGTTCACCTAACTTTGGACTGTGGGAGGAAACCAGATACAAGGAGATCTTGGGCTTCATTTCAATTCTGTTCAGGCACTTAAGTTCAAACAATGAAATATAAGCAGGGCACCATTTGTGGACACTTACAATGTACATCTGATTGGCCCTTAGAGTCTTGATTTGGAATTAGCAGTCTCTAAATCAAGTTAGACAAAGCTGACAGTTCGCCAGCTCACTGGCCCATCCCTTTTAATTAGTGCAGATTGGCTCTAAACTCACTCATCAGAGCAGCGCGCTTTGCTACAAAAGGAACATGAATGGAGCCGCACGTGGCTTTTTCTTTGTGTATAAATGGGCACATATTCCACCAAAGGTAACCATTTTGTCAGTTGTTGGAGCTGATTTTCGTGTACCCTTACTTGCCATTCGGAGTGATGTAAAATATATATTAAAATCGTTACAGAAAACAAGACCTCGTCTTGGTTACACATCAAATCACGCACAACTGTGGCGAAGTGACAGTTGTTTGGAGTGAAATCTGAGGTGAAAGCAACATCGCCTTATAATGAACCTCCAAGCAGTCTCCCAACACCATCGCTAGCGTTGGTTGACTGCTTCCAAAATGGCGTGTCATAATCCGCGAGGCTGATCTAAAGAAGGCGCGCACCTCCCCAGGTACATTCCGTCGTCTCTGCGCATTAATCATTCACGACCATGAAGTGGCTCTTGCCTAAACGCCTGCTCAAAACAATTTTGAACAATCCCGTTGCGTTCCTTGTTTGACTGCTCGGGTTTTTAAGACAGTAACTAATTGTTTGGAGGAAGGAGTGAAATTATCTGTGAATGTGCCTGGCATCTGCTCACTGTGATGTGTCACAGACACCACCCATGGCACTCTGCGAGCACTGTCCCATGCAGACAGATTGCTGAGCAGCCAAAGCCCATTTGCATCTAAACCTCTTAAAAAACATGGCAGGATTTAAAAAAAAAAAAAAAAAGAAAGAAAGAGAGAGAGAGACAAAAGCGATTCAAAGTACGCTTAAAAGCATGCCTCACAAAAGAGAATAATGCGGTCTTTTATCTGGCAACACAAAGAAATAAAATTAATACAACACTGGAAACAGCAAAGACCATATGAGATTTTCATGTTTTTTCGTTTTTTTTTGTTTCCCCCGATGTCAAAAACATCAGTGAGAACTGGATAAAGGAGCCCTTTGCTCCTGTCTTATGCTCATATACTGTACTTCTACTGCTGGTGTATTTGTTTGTTGTTAAAGTTTCAAACCCTGATCCAAGCTGTCCTCTTCAAATGTTACAATATCTGGTGCTCGGAAACAGCTCGCGTAGGTTGTATTACACGGATCTGTGTCGCAAACGTCTCTCCCTTTGACGCGCGTCTGGTTCAAAATCGATTATTATTTATTTCTTTGCCTTATGGCATGTGACGAGAACGAAACAGTCGTGGCTTTATTCTTTAAGAGGGGGGATCATGTATGAAGGTCATGCGTTCTGGTTTTTAAGCGGCTTTTTTTTTTTCTTCTATTGATTTGGAAATTACGTTTGATTTTTTTTTTTTCTCGCCCATCAAGTTTGACAAGGGACACTATGGGGGAGAAAGGCGAATGTGGTAGGGTATTAAACAATAGCTTTCAAAATGCTTACTAGGCAAGAGGAAGGCATGCGAAGGCATTGGGGGTCTGACGGGGGCAGCTCTCCAGGGTCCACAATCTGTAGAACAGTATGCCTCCCTCCTGCTAACTCTTGCTTGGACCTCATGGCAGCCTCCCCCAGAACCTGAGCGCCTGGAGCCAAATCTAATACAACGAACATATAAGCCTAATGGTACTGAAAGTGTCCCGCAATGAAATCTCCACTACTCTATTTTGCAACATAACACCACTCTGACAATCTGTTAACAGTTTGTATACATTGTTATATTGTACCTATTGTAAGGTATAGACCAACAGTAATGACCCCTTTGTGTATACGTGAAGATACTGCTGGTCATATTTTATCATGCACTTATTTTATTCTTTTGCATTGCATTGCCTTGTAATAGTATTTCATATTGAATGGACCCATAGAAACAATTCTATATATCCTGCAACAAAATCCCAATCCATTTACATACATTATATGCATTGTTGTATATTATATATGTACATATGGATATTATGGTATGTGACGCTTACCAGCTACTGATCAGGCCAGGTTATTTTGCCCCTTTGCTCCTCACTTAACTATTTCAGTTGCTGTATATTTTTGGGCTGTCTTGCTTGAATGGCCTACTTCAGACTAAGCCACTGCATTTTAATGAGATTGAGGTCAGGATTCTGACTCGGCCATTCTGAAATACGAGCTGCCCTGTTGTTGATTTATTCCTGTTTTCTAAATCGTTGTCATGCGGCATGACTCAACCTATTTTTTATAAGTTTCAGGCAGCCTGATAGAATTTTCTGATACAGCACAGAAACCGTTGGTCCCTCAATGACTGCAAACACAAAAAGATCCCCTCCAGCATGCTTCACGGTTGGAACGACGCTTTGGTGTTGACATATAGAGGTTTGTCTTTTCATGACAGAACACGGTTTATACAGTGTTTACCAACTCAATCTGATTAATGTTATTTTTTTATTTTTATTTTTGGCAGTTGCTTATCTTTGTGGTCTGTGTGTTCAGTGTTTTTCTCAAGATAGACTCCTGAACACAGATGTTATCAAGTGCCTGCAGATGCTTCATAGTCACTATGAGTTCTTTTTCAGTTTTTTTTTTTTTAAGTTTCAATGTTTTCTATGATAGCCTACTATAAATGATATTCTTGTTTAGCGTTGAAACTCAACACACACTTTTCCATGTTCCTTTGCTCAGACTTAGGATTCTAAAGTGGGTTCTTATATTGATCTTTCTATGGCTCATGCCTAGTAGCAAAGTTACTGAGTTTCTCATATTTGCAACCGTTATCTGTCTTATTGTCTTTCCAGTCTTATGATGTCAGGGTAACTCAAAGCCACATTCAACTGGATCGAATCCTCACATCCACCTATATTTGTTTTATTCAAGAGATTCACAGTTTTTTCTATCTATTTAAACTCTTAGTATCTTATTTTGCTGTCTGTCTTTAAGATATGCATACGATTTAAAAATGTGAACCACATAGGACTAATAAACAGCCACCTTGTTCATTTCTTTAGCTTTCAGTATCTGCAAACTTTTGAAATCTGCTTGACTTTGCCCTATCTCTGATTTTTTTAGACATAAATGCTAAACACACATCCTGAACACAGATCTTATCAAGTGCCTGCAGATGCATTGCTGTCACTGTATAGTTCTTTTTTCACTTTTTTCGGGAGCTTTAGTGTTCTCTGTGATAACCTCCCCATAAATGCTAGTGTGCTGTTTAGTGTTGAGACTCATCACCATAGACTTTATCAGGTTCAAGTTCTTTGCTCAGACTTCTTATTCACATACCTGAGGATTCTTTGTATGAATAACATTCTCCCTGTCCTTTCCTTGTATTTTGGCTTTTTGTAATGTTCTGCCTTCCCCCTTTTCTGGTCTGATGTTGTTTACCTTCGCCATGTGCCTTTGTTTATGTGTGTGATACATTTGGTCTTAGCCCCGCCCCCTTTTTGTCCTATTCACCTGTGTCTAGTTTCTGTCTCCGCCTCTGCCCAGGTGTTCTCATTTTCTAAATGAGTACAAAAACCCCTGTATTACAGTCTGTGCTTGGTGGATTCTTTGGAAAACCTCTTGCCATCCTGCTCATTGTAAAACTTGTTTTTGGAACTCTTTTATTATAAATTGTAGTTGTGTTGGTTTTCTTGTGTTTTTGTTGAAAATGTTTTTTCCCCTTTGCTTCTGCAGTGCTCCTGTTCTCGCTATCCTTTGGACCATCTTGTGTTTTTGTCATTTCTCATTCTTTGTATACCCCGGACCTCTCGTTTTTGTTTTTGTGTTTGTTACTTGTTCTGTAGAATGAAACCTTTTGGATCCTGCGATTACATCCTGCTTGCCTTGACCCTCACATCATTACAAAATGACACAAATGCAGAGCTGCAATGGTACTGAATTTCTCATATTTGTAACTATATCTGTCTTTTTGCATTTAGAAACTCGTTCCAGTCTTATGATGGCAGGGTAAATCAAACCCACATTCGTCTGGATCTAAATGTCACAGTCTCCTATTATTGTTTTATCCTAGAAGTTCACAGTCTTTTCTATCTATTTTAAACTTTTAGGATTTGACTTTGCTTTGTACAGTTATTTAATAATATGAGTGACATAGGATTAATAAATAGCTACCTTGCCTAATTCTGTATGTTAAGTATTTGGAAAGGAATGAACACTGAATGCTTGCCTAACAGTCAACCCAGTCTGTCTCTGTCTCTCGCTCTTTTTTTTTCCTTACCTTGATTATGGAAAAAAAAAGACTGGCTGGCTGAAAACAAAACACTTGAGAGCCAATCACCCTTGTCCCTAATCACCTGTTTTTCTCCTATTAAAGCCAGTGCTAATTCAATTACATTTTGCATGACTTCAACAAGGCACACAAATTTTTTCTTTTTGAATTAACAGGGCACAACAAGTTATGTATTCATTATGTTATTCTATTTTCCTATCTGTTTTTTGCATTGTGAAGTTCATATTCAAGTTCAGCTTTCTCGATCTGCTCTATAATGGCCTACTGGCTACATGACAAATAGAAATCACCCACTCTGAACCTTCTTTTGCAGTCCTAAGCTTTTATTAGTCAATGCATTGGACTAATTAGGCAAAAATGCCTTTGTTGCAGACGTCCATCTCTTGATGGATGAGACGGAGGGTTAGGATCGAGGGGTTAAAGAGCAGAGATCTTGGGGCTTAAGGGTTTACTGTGTGTTTGTTCATTTGTAAAAGGTAAACCTGTTTTTAGGAAGCTATATTTTGAAGAACGGAGCGCTAAAATCTTCAGGCCACTTAAACAGGTTAGGTCTGAGTGATCCAGCTTTTCTCCACAGAGGACTAGCCCTACTGAGGGGCTGCCGAACGTGACAGCAGTGCAGAGCAAATCGCTTGTCCATTGTGTGGTCAAACATTGTACTGAACAGAGTTCAAAAGCTCGTCCTAATTGGGTCTCACTCTAGGGACGTCTACTCCGTGTCGAGCGTGCAGTGTCCACTCAGCGGCCGAGCGGAGCAGAGGGTGTCTGAGGCTCAGTGATTAGCACCCTGCTCAGTTAATTTTAGCAGGGTTTGGAACGGGACTAATCAGGAATTAATAGTCGGCATCCACCCTAAACCGCCTTCTGTACGCATTTGCAGGGGGATACGTTCAGGATGGGGGGAAAAAAAAAGGCAATTGTCTGGTGCCTCCGATTATCCCCAGGAAAGCCTATAATCTGGCTGAAAGTACTTAAGGAGTCAAGCAGCAAAATAAACAACATTGATTATCATCCACTGTTCTTTTTCGTGGCCCCTCCCCCCACCCACCGACGGACGGATCAGGAAGTTTTGGTGGCTCCTGCCCCCCTCGCCACCATCTGCTTCGGCAAATGTTAAGGCTGGATAAATACCTCTGAGTCCTCTGTTCAAACCAGATTACCAGCTATTCTAAGATGGGGCCGGCCTCTTATCATCTCCCAATCTCTTTTGCGAACGTAAATCAAGAATGCTGTACTGGATTACCCGGATTACGGTGGCCAGAGACAAGGCTCTGGGTTGAGTCTGCATGTCAGCGCCGTGCAAATGTTCTCAAACGCCCAGCTGGCCACAGCTTCCTTGAAAGGCACTGAGATGCACGAAGCTTTCCTTGGACGACGGCAAAGGTGTAACCGTTGAATTTGTTAAGGGGTTAGGGTTTATATGAAATTATTATATGGATATTTCACACAGCATTATGGATTGAAAAAGAACAGTATTAATACACTGTGTTTAACAGCTTTATTAGTCCTTTAATAGCTTTATTAGCCTTTTGATAGTCCTTCTTTGACAAAATTTTGACTTTTGGCATCAGTAAAAGTGGTATTCATTCTAGAAGTCTTCAGTCAAGGGGAGGGGATGTTTAAATAAATGGGTAACTTATGTCCTGAAAGATATGTCAGGGAGACACACACACACACATTGCAAACAAGCGACCACGACTACTGCCACAGATAAGATACCCAAACAACATCTGGATAGTAAATTGCAACTGACTAAACTCCAGCTACTAACAGAACAGCCAGAGTAGCAGCAGCCAGCTGAGAAGAGCTCTGGGCTACCAGTGACTACTTGAGGTTTTTCACCATTGTCTAGAGAGGGAGAACCTGTCTGCTGCAGCAAGTTCAATTTGCTCTCTATCTCTAAGCAACTTCCATAGATTAAACAAAGTAATCATCCATTGTTCAGAAAAATAAATAAATAAATAAATTCAGCTTGTTGCTATAGCATGTGCGTAGCATAAACAGACAGATAATCCTATTCCTAAATAACATACAATATTATCACTGCTGTAGATAAAACTATGATGCGTCAGGTAGGTGAAAAGTAATCTAAGCTAATTCCCTCACCTCAGGCTCAGGCGAGTTAGATTTCCAAGGAGTGGTTGCATCTTTCATGTTTTGGAAACACTGAGATAATGACACTTCTTTTCACTTTACAGCTTGGTTGACAACCGGTTAACTGTGAGTACAGGTCATGTTCATGTTCCTCCAGAAGGAAAATCTGACAGCACATTTTTATACGTGTATCTTTGTGTATTTGTAACACTGTCCTCTGAATATTTTGGGACAACAGCACTGTTTCAACAGTAGTGAAAGCTGTAGTGAATACTGTTTATTAGCACTTCTGTATTTGTGTCTCATTAAACCAGTCGTACACAGGGTATCTATCTGTCTACAACTTCTGTCTGTGGATGTGATGCCGCAGTGTTTGCATACACAAAACTCTGGACAATGAGATGTTATCAACTGATATTACAATGGCTAACTTTTGTTAACCTGGCTAGCACCTGGCTAGCACCTGGTTTTCCGACTTGTTGAACTGGAATGTGGTCAACTCAGGTCATTCCCAGCTCCAACTTCCCAGTTCCGAGGTAAAAGGAACACAGATTCAGTAGAACACTACTCCAATGCATTGTGAAAGTTGTTATTTTTCAAAAGTAAAGCTCATGAAGACCTCACTATGAATAAATATGTGAATTTCGTAAGCTTACGGTTCGGCGATTTGCCTGTGATTCACTTTCAGGAAGCCTAATAATTTGTACATGCAATAACAACAGTGAATCATCCCTTTAGCCCCTGTACAGTAAACTAGAGTCACCTAACTGATGTTTTGCTGCTAGAGAATAAAACTTATTTATTCCTGCATGAGTCATTAGTGCAACCAAGCAGAGGGGGAGGTCAAAATGACCTAAAATAGTGAAACAGTCTGATATACTAAAGCATCGCACTGATGCAATAATGACTGACTGCATCCTTAACCTATATTGAGGAAACAGTAGGGGAGAGCATGGCCCAAACGAGCACATTTTGTTTTTTTGCAACGTTATTTTAAAACGTCAGTGAGCAGAATGAATGATACACAATCAACTACAAATATGAGCATAAGCTTTCAGCACCCACTGTTTGTGAGCTATTCAGTATTTAGCGATGTTAAAAATGTACCCATTAGGGTTAGTATTAATGGGTTCTTAAAATAGTTGCTTAAAAGTCTGGTTAATTGCACACAATTAATGCACTTCTGTTTTGTTTGAACCAGTTTTAATACCTAAATGCATAATAAACATGGAAAAATCTACAAAAAAAAAGTCATATGTGGCATTTTTGATGACAAAATTACATTGTGGTACAAATAGCTTATTCTTTTGCTATATAAGAGAAGGTATAAAAATGTACTGTTAGTAATTTATGAATAGGCATATGGACTTTCCCTTTTGTTTACTTGGGAGACTTATTTGTTATATCAGGTTAAAAGACTGTACTTTAGCCTGGCTAGTTGATTATATGCTTGAAAACGTTGCTACGTTACAGCCACAAAGACGCCACATTTATGGTAGAAAACTGCTTTCTGGGTGAAAAAAATGTAAAAGAATATCTGTCCAATTATTGTCCCTTAATATACAGAGAAAATGTAATGTATTAAATGTACTTGGCTTCAAATGTGTACATCCTATCCATATGGATTACATTTATTAATGCAGTTATTGCCAAAAGTAAGTAAGCGTTGCCAAAACGGTGTCAGTGTGATTCTATCAAGTCTGTACATTACTTTCAGTGTGTTAAAGACCTTGACAGCTTGCTGTTCAGTGCTGCACTGCAGTCCTACATCCTTCCGTGGCAGAGACCTGATGCTCTGCAGTTAATTCGTAAGAGGAAAAACAAGCTATCGGAATTGAATTTTGATCCCTTGTTGTCGTGGAATATACTTCTTCAAAAGCTTCCTAGCTAAGCTTAATGTAAAATAATATTCTCTCTTGAATTGCATGTCGAGTGTGTCATCCTAAAGAGGTCTTTTTTTTCCCATCAGAGAACAGAAAGCATCGACAACCTCCTGATCCCCCATGTACAACCGTGATCAAAAACAATTCTTAATCTCTGGAGTTCAGCAAACACCTACAACAGCCATAGATAAGCTTTTGTGTTGTCTCAGGTCAGGTCTAAGCTATTCAATAGGAAATGTTTTTTGTTTTGTTTTTTTCGTACCCTTTGGAAAGAAAGATGCTATTTTTACGTTATCACACTCGTCGTCGATATTTTCTAATAACTACCCTGGCATAAACACATCTGTCAAAACAGTGTATAATGAGTAAAATATTCCTCTTCCAAAGAACGGTTGATTTATCTCCTCCGTCGGAAACATTTGTATATCTATAATGTAACAATTGTATGGAAATCTATGCAGCCCCCCAAAAATAGTTATCACTGTGTGGCCCGGATGAATATTTATACCGCCGCACTTTTTAACCAGTGGGCATAATTTCAGCCAGGCAGAATCAGCTGTGCAGACACTCAGTGTCTTTGAGAGGGTCTTCGCTGGCTACAGCACTGATTTGATTGTTGTACACACAGAGGTACACGGCGGCAGAAAAAGGATGATTGAATTATTCAGTTTGGCAGAGATTTGGCAGGCGCAGCGTGCAGCACTGCCTCGAGTGCAAGAAACAGCCAGAGTCTCCCTGTGTCCTGCACCGCTGCACCTGCAACATGCACGAGTAGAACTGGTCCGAAGCCTTGGCCGAGCTTTCGGGCCTCGACCGCATTACTCTCACTCGGCACTTAACTGCCCTGCTAATTCCCCAGCGCGGCCGATCATTTATAATGACACACGACTTTGTCCTCTCCGCGCTTCCCTGGCCCCGTTCCGTCCATTGGCGTGATGTAACACGGAGGACACAGGATATGATCGATATGAATTATGAATATGATCTCAAGACGTATGTTTTGTTGCACTTTCTCAGCAATCTGATAGCAGCCTGCCCTCCTCAAGATATATTTTGTCATTCTGAAGTCCAACCCATTTATTAATTCATGACTTCTCAGAATTTATACTGCAATACCCCCAAGTCAGCAGCACCTGCTGGAAAGAAACCATTCTAAAGGCCTGGAGTGAATTCTAGGTCATTAATGCAATCTCTTACTAGTGTTCACCTTAATTTCACTAAACCCAGAGAGAGAGAGAGAGAGAGAGAGAGAGAGAGAGAGAGAGAGAAAATGTTTTATAGCACAGTTTTAGTCTGCATGGATTAGCAAAGGTTTCTTAAGCAAACCTAATATTAGAGCTCTTTTCCCTCTCCTTAACAGTAAAAATATTCATCATAAATGAGTTCAAATCAATAGTAATAATTCCTTTTCGAAAGCAGCCAATACAGTGACTCGCACATGCATAATAATGACTTACCTGAGTATTTAGGAACAACTTTGATTAGTATTTGCTAAAGAACATTCTATTGACATAAATAGAGCGTTTGTTCCATTTATAACACAGTGTTAAAGCATCACTCCCATGAAATAAATTGCCAAAGCAAAAAGTCTTGTTAAGAAAAAACATATATCAGGTCGGTGAAGGTAAATATCCTTTATCACTTTAGAATCTACAGTTTGTAAACTACATATCAGGTTTATAAGTTCTATATAACAGTGTTATAAATAGAGGAAATGTTCACCACTTTAGTTTAAGACCTCTTAAGACAACATGTTGTCTGGTGGTCGGTTAGTGCAGTGGGTAACATTGCTGCCTTCAAAGCAGGAGAGTGGGGTTCAGTTCCTATCCTGGGTACCATGACACACCACACTACACCAATAAGAGTCCTTGGACATACCATACTACACCGATAAGAGTCCTTGGACACACCACACTACACCGATATGAGTCCTTGGGTGAGAGTCCTACCACCACATTTACCTACATCTGTGACACACAAAAAATTAGCTTTGTATGAAAATGTCTGTCTAATGTAAAGGACTTGGGAATACCGACATAAGCTGTTCATAAATACTCAAGTATTGCTTTTCAAATACATCATTCAATCCTTCTGCAGGCGTCATAAAGCTGCTATGTAGGCAGTCTTCAAATAACCAATACGTCATTGGATTTGTTCCCACACTAAACTCGTGTTCCTTATTTATGCAGGGATATAGTGTGGGGTTACAGTAATCTTAAGATAGATTGCAACTCGGCCGCCACTGCAATCATTTGAGTGCACACATTAACATTTTCAAGGTTGCACAGTGGGGCTAAGCGGTCATTCCTTAAAACCCCCGCCATTATCTAAGCCATTACATTATAGGCTTCATTAATCAGTCTCCTTATCAGCATTTGCTGATTATGAGCGAACCTATGAAGATTCAGCAGATCCATGTTGCACATTACATGCACGCCATCTGAAGCCACATAAATTACTGCCATCTGTCCTTTTGTGTTCACGTGAAACATCAGATAGTGTCAAAATCCTGTACTTGATTGTAAACTCTGATAATAAACCTTGGATTAAAAAGCCCTGCTGCCTTACGGATTGTTTTAAAAAAATCCAGGTTGTATTAGACTTGTGTGGGTGGCAGAGAGTGTAAGAGAAAGCGAGGAATAAACTCATAATTAACATTACAATGTACAGCATTACCTTCTTTCTGGCTTGTCGGATGAAAACGTATACACAGGCCTCATAAATAATGCATGGGCGTGTCAGCAATGTAACATTCTAACAGCTTTTTGCCACTGACATGCAGCAACTGTTGGATAACCTCTGAAAGTCACCTTAAAGCAGATAAAATCAGGTGGAAATGTACTCCACTCACTTACAGGACAAGAGGATGGGACCCTGACACAATGCCCCGGCGTTTATTTAAAGAAAAACAATAGAAAATTACGCATTGTATCTGTATGAACATCCCCTCCCCATGAAAAAAGGAAAATGTTTGCCAGAAACCCAGATGGAATCCAATCTGGCAGAACATGTAAGCCTGTTTTTTTTTTTTTATGTTGAAAGTTCTAATGGAAGATTTTAAGAACAGAATCCACCGCGTAGCCTATAGGGACAAAGATGCATTAATTAAACACGTTTTATATTTAACCGGTTATACAATCTGGTGCGAAGGGAATTGCAAGTGAGGTACAGTTCCAGTGGAGGAAGTCTTGTGATTTAGCCGTAGAATCAAGCGAGCTCATATGGTAAAGTGTTACTGCAACAGTTTTACTTCACAAATGTGCCGAGCCGGTTGATGGTACTTAGAGAGAGAAATGGAGAGTTTCAGGTTTACATTAAGCTATTAATAGCAGTCTGACATTTGCACACCCTCTTGCAACAAAAAAAGAAAAGAAAAAAAAAAGACGAGCGTACTCATCGCCGCCATGTGCACCATTTTCTCTAATCACCAAGGACACACTTCCCTCAAGGGAAATGATTAGCTCTCCAGTCTTGCAATATAAAGTAACTTTGATAAGCAATTAAATTGTTTCCCATTGCCTCTCATCCCCCCTCATATGAACTCTTGGAAAAGCTGCTGCTTCGAAACCACCCACAACACCGTGCTTGCTCAGACGAGGACCATTAAAAACAACCAGGTCTGAGTAAAAAGACCAAACAGGTTGTACAATATTTTACTACAATGTAGCCTAGTTGTGGCATTAAGTGCTGCAGGTACCAGGAACTATGAACAGCAAATGTCATCTACAATTACTTATCCCAGTCATTAGGTGTATAATAATACACTCAGCCCTGACGATACTAGGTCTGTAGTTCGATATTAAGAGATTATAAAGATATGAAGAAACAAAAGACTACTCACTTGAGGCATAACATGCTAATACGATCAGAGGTATGAGGACTATGCTGCACGACATAAAGGCATTGGTCTAAGGTTCAACAATGCAGCTGCATTACATATATCAAAAAAATCCTGATTCTCATTGTCACATTTTTTACATTGCAATATCACTGTTTGATGCATTGGTACAGCCCTAATAATTACAACTTGGTCACAATTCTAATTCATCAGCATATGTCCTCCCTTGGTGTCTTATTTTGTGTGATAGTTCCAAGTTGTATTAAACAAGAAAGTGTGAAAATAGTGAATTGCATTGTATGTCAACATAGTAAGATATTGTACTGAACTACAGATTAAATGCTATTTCTCTCTTGAAAATAAAGGTACCAGCAAAGGTTCTTTGGTCTACTACCATTGAAGAACCACTGTTAATTATTTTATAACTGTGATGAAAGTGTGAAGAACCCTTTTTGAGACCTTACAATTAAGACAAGAACAATTAAAGTCTTTCTCTTTAGAAGAATTCAGACTATGTTGGCAGTTAACATTCGCTCTAATTGGACTCTTGAGGTCATGATTCCAGTAGTGGCTCCTGGAATTTCAGCTTATTAGTATGGCATTGTATATGTTATATATTGGTACAAAAATGATTCACCATATAGCTACTTTGGTGCTCACTAATTTGATCAGCTACATTTTTATTCTTGAGAAATATTGAACACTGTATGGAGGTGAATCTCCAGAAGGCCACTGATCTTCATGAATGTATGCAAAAAAAAGTCCGTCCAGTCATTTCATGCTATGGGACCAGTATAATAGCGAAGCAATGCAATGCAGTGTGGCTTGAGTATCGCATGGTGTTGGAATGAGGAGCTGAAAGACAAAGGACTCATGGGAAATGTGCAATACAATGCAAAAGACTTTAATAAAGTTCAGAAGCTCAAACATACATTAACAAAACATTTATATACAGTTCACACATTGGCAAATAAGAATACAAAGATAATGTAAGGTGCATATTGTACTTCACGTTTGACGTAAGTGATGGTGTTCATCTCCTTCACACAAATCATAGCGCTTATTTTACCCTCCCCCCCAACCCCCCCCTGGAAAAAGAGGAAATTAAGGTAAACTTCATTTTACACAGTGCTACAGTTCTATTTATGAGGCATACTGTGTTTCCTATGTCATAGCAATAGCAACACGTTCAATATCTTTAAACCCTCTGACACCTTTAACGTGACGAGGTCAACACTTTGAGCCCAAAAGCTTCTTTACCAATACCAAAGCAGCCCGTAGGCCTCAGTAAATGATTTACTACTGCATAAAGGTGCTATCCACGGAATCAATTCATTTGTGTCATATTAAAAGGTTGTATTAATCTATTACAGAGATGTCAGACATGAAGTGTTACAAAAAGAGAATTTCTGACCAAGCAATCCGGTAATAAGAATTCTCTTGCCTTTTTGTTTTTATTGCTTTTTTTTCATATGTAAAGCCTGAATAGTCTGGTCTATCTTGTCCTTCGAAAAAGAAACTGTGTTTTTTTCTCTCGCGCGTCTTATGTGGAATAAATAGCATGTCAGTTTCAGAATGTGTACACACCTAGGTACTTTACCTAAAGCCTACAAGACTTATTACGGACTGCCTGAGGTTTTCTATATGGAATCAAATAAATACATCTCACAGGTTATACTGACTCGGAATTTCAAAAGTCGACTATGACAGACAACATATAAAGGTCAGACTGTGTTTCTCCGCTACGGTCATAAAAGGAGCTTTTGATTAGAAACCACGTGTTCTGCTCTCTGTGATTATGGATTAGCTCAGAGCATCAGAGTTTCTATTTTTTTTTTTCCCTATTTCTTTTCTTTCTGTCTTTTTTTTTTAACTCCTCCAAGCTCCCAAAGACATATTGAGGCATTTAGTGACACAGAACACTGTGCGTCGCAGTGATACCTCCTATGGAGGGTCATGCATTGAAACGTTAGCCACACAATTTACTTGCATTAACAGTGTCACTAGGGGGCAGAGAACGGAGGCAGTCGCTCAAGAGAAGGAGGTACAGTGTGACACGGCCAGAACAGTCACCAAAGGCCATGTGCAACATGGACTGCAGCATCAGATATTTTCAATCAGTCAGTTGATGTGTAAGTTGAGTGGTGAAAGCAGGCACAAAAAAAAAGAAAGGGAGAAATTTTAAAAAAAGAAAGAAAGAAAGAAAAAACAAAGCAGCCACCAGGCACGTCAAAGTCTTGCGGAACTCTGTCCAGTTGGTAAAATCACGGCAAACAAACAAATAAATAAATAGACACACAGACATCAAAGGCTGTGCTGTATATACATAATACGTATCGATATAAACATCATGTACAGAACCGGCTTTCTTACGCCGTTCGGGTGAGCAGGGTTAGGAGAACCATTCCAAAGAGTTGTCTCAAGCTTTACTTTGGGGAGGCTAATAAATGAGGACAAAGGGATTTAACAAAGCATTGCAAATCGCCTACGAAAAAAAAATGGGGAAAAAAAAAAAATCACTAGCAGAGTTTTTGGATGAGCTTCAAGCAGGCAACAAGATGTGTCGTTTTCGGTTAAAATAGTCTGGCGCTCCTCGCTAGGTCTTGTTTGAGGCTGCAGAAACCTGTACAGTACGCGTTTTTTCCCCCTCTTCAGTCAGTGCCTTCCTCTCCCTCCCTCTCTCTCTTTAGGATATGGCAGCTAGAGATTGATTTTTATCCTGTGGGAGCGAGCTGTACCTGTGCCACAGAGTGTGCCATAGAGTGGTGGTTTCAGTGCCGTCTCCTGTAATATAGAGAGACAGACAAATATAGGGAGAATTGTAGTTACAATATCATCTGGGTAGCTGAGCTGCAGCATGTACTGTGTAAGACGATATGGCAGCATATGAAAATCCCTCTCTCTGGACATATACATTCTCATGCATACATAAAGAGAGAGAGAGGGAGAGAGAGAGAGAGAGAGAGAGAGAGAGAGAGAGAGAGAGAGAGAGAACGAGAGAGAGAGAGAGAACGAGAGAGAGAGAGAGAGAGAGAGAGAGAGAGAGAAAGAGAAAGAGAACAAGGGAGAGGGAGAGTGAGCAAGCAAGAGAGAAA
>JBBPCY010000032.1:6323114-6346113 GCA_037974405.1 Brachyalestes nurse | reverse complement strand
GAGAGAGAGAGAGAGAGAGAGAGAGAGAGAGAGAGAGAGAGAGAGAGAGAGAAAGAGAGAGAGAGGGAGAGAGAGAGAAAGAGAAAGAGAGAGAGAGAGAGAACGAGAGAGAGAGAGAGAGAGAGAGAATGAGAGAGAGAGAAAGAGAGAGAATGAGAGAGAGAGAGAGAGGGAGAGAGAGAAAGAGATATAGAAAGAGAGAGAGAAAAAGAGAGATAGAAAGAGAGAGAAAGAGTTAAAAAGAGAGAGAGAGGGAGAGAGAGAGAGGGTGAGAGAGAGATAAAAAGAGAGAGAGGGTGAGAGAGAGGGAGAGAGAATGAGAGAGAGAGAGAGAGCATTCTTCAAGGTCCAGGTCTACCAATAAGTCATTTTCTTTTTCTTTTTAGTGGTCAGGTTTACCTTGAAGAATGCTGCATGGTGTATTAGCTGGTCAACGTGACTAATCAGTGCATGCAGATACACCCAGTTACTCCAAATGCACGTTTACATCCACCACACTACAGCATCAATCATTCTCTGGCAACCTCAGAAAGCCCGTCTTTTCTTTTAGATACATATATAGATTGCTATTAGGTTTGCTATAGGTTTGCTATGCTTGTTTTTGCTTTTCCCCTCCCACAGGATAGTAGCTCGAACTGTCGCATATCCACAAGACAGCTAGTTAATGAGCTGCTCAACACAGAATATGGCTACAGTTTTTTAAGCTCCGTTGTTTATGACACTTGGGACATAGCGCTTGCGGCATTAATTTATGCCTAGCCATGCTAAGTCTGATGATGTAACTGGAGATGTGACAAAATGATCCGTTTCTGCATCTGTGTTTGGACGTAGACCAGAAGTGGGCATGGCTTTTACTAGAAGTCACGCTGAATTGAGCTGACATATTTTTTAACACATATATACAATATTTCTCTCTCTCCTGCAAAGTTTCTGAAACGGCACCACTACCCCCCGCCCAGAAAAGGAAAAATAAAAAAAGTTTTTATCATTTGTGAGATCCTGTTTTGTATTGGAAACAGAAAAATATCTTTTAGTTGGAGGGAGTAATCTTAAATTCCACCGATGCCGCGTTTCTTGTCGTGCTATTGCAGTTTGCTAGGGAAAGGGGAATTATCACTTTACAACCGTAATTACATAACAGAAATACATGAAGCCTCCTCCTCCTCAATGCCAGAGCTTCCCTGAGAGATAGCTGAAACAGTCAGCTCTCAGTCTTCTGCCTGCTTCGGTGGGGGCGACTACAGACTATAGGGATCACTTCAGCAGTGTGTAGTAAATGAAATGACTTTTGCCTGGATGTTTAAATGTTTAAATGAAGGAAATTAGCCCATAGAGCTAAAAACCACAGTAGACTGGGGGGTTAAAATTCTATGTCCTATCATAGTGCAATTTCGCAAAGAAAAATGTATCTTGTGACCATCCACATGGTTTAGAATCAACGTCAGTCTTTTTTCCCCAGAATAATTATAAGCAACTTTGGGTTATCATCATCTTATTTGTTCTTTCCTGAATGTTAAATTTGGATTCAGGTGCATTCCTAGTAACACGGTTTTGTTTCCAGTTATGCCAGGTTCACTGATAGAAGTAGCTCTTTAAGTTATGTTTTTTTCCACTGCTTCTGTAAAACAAGTCAAATCCTCCCTATAGGACAAGATGTTCACGAATAGAAAATGGTCCCAGTTGGTGTGAGACCTTTGTTTCCTTCCTAGAAGACACAGGTCACTTTTGAGGTCTCTCTTGCTGCAAAACAATCTGGTGAAACTTTTTAGGTTTTGTCTTTCAGCAGTAGCAATTGGCTGAGCAACACAGTTCCCACCTTCCGCCAATAGCAGAACTGGCTTGGCATGCTGCAGATATACAATACACTGCTTTCAAATTCAACCCACACGGCCAGCGCGGCGTTTGAGCTGCGTCTCTCTCAGAAGGAAGAGGTTTTGTATGACACAGTCGGCACATCATGCTTCTGGGACGTTAATAGACCCTGGCATGTGAAAGCAATAAAAAAGAGAATCCCAAAGAGCCAGAATTTGTAAGACCAGGGGCAAAGGAGCCCTACTGCTGCACTGCCAGGCACAGCCATTGCATAAGAGAAATCATAGTGAAATTCAGACAGTAATACCTCGCAATATGCGGCAGAGTGGATGCCTGACTGGCACCAGGCTGCTAAAGCTGTTCGAAAGTGGAGGCCAACTTAATCATCTCCACAGTTCAACAGGAAAAAAAGTGTTGGGTTTCTGGAGACCATCCTTGAGATGGTCTGATGAAACATAACAAACTGCCACTTAGGCCTGTCCATGTAAACGGACCAATCTAAAATATCCCGCCTCTTGCTCTCATTAGTGGAAACGGTGATGCCTCCTCGGGTGACAAAAAAGATTTTTGGTCTAAGGACCACTGCTGGATGTTGTAGGCAGCGCAGGCTTCGAGGAGGGGATTTCATGCACTTTGAGTAGGCACTGGCGTGGGCAGAGACACCGGAGGTTTTCCTTGCCTTTACTCGGTCTAAAATGCATCTTCCAGCAGAGTGTCAGGTGGACTGAATAAAAATCATAACTGTGTGACTGAGCCACAAGTGGCACTCTCCCATCATGGCTAAGACAGCCCAAATATCTGCCCAGATGTCAGTTTCTGCCTTAGCCCTTGTAAGAGCACCCGACATGTTCTCTTGTAGTTCCGCCAGATATCCCTGTAGCTGGGTAAACCAAGGTACCGGCTAAAAAACAGGATCACTGGCCCGATGCCCAAGCTGATGGACAGTAACAAGCAAGAAGTGAGGAGCTTTTCCATACGTGGGCGATGTCCAAATCAACTCCGTGTGAGGAGATTCGGCACTTGATTTTCACATTGGAAACGGCAACAGAAATGTAAAAATAGCAGTTACTAGCAGAACCGAAACACCACTGCAAAACAGAGGAAGTCTTAGTCATCCCTCCTCATCCTCAGATGAGTAGTCAATACTCTTCTACTGTTGACTGAATAGAGACCAATGCTGCCAAGGCTGTGAATTTGTCCATGTCCTGAGTTAAGTGTGTTAGCATAGAGCAGCTGTCTGACAAGGCACCAAGTTTACCAAGTCAGAGGCAGCATCGATCACGAGGCTAGAAAGGCCACACACACTGGGTAAACTGAAAAAGAAAAAAAAAAAAACGCTGGGAAGAGCTGTTCCTCACCATATAAATTCAAAGCATGTTCAACATGGACGACAAACTCACAAATGATCTGAGAAATGCGACGCAGCCTTTTAATCTTGATGAGTGCAAGCAGTGGGGTTTAAGTTAACACAAACACAACAGAATGAGGTGCAACAAAACTTTGACTTCTGAGAATAATATTATCTGTGTTTCTCTATTAGTTGAATACCGATTTTCCAACACCGCCACGTGAACGAAAACGGAAACAGCTTCCATTGTGGTTTCATGCAAACTGCAATTTCTGGTGCGCATCTGCGAGCTACCTGATAATCGCGAGACTCATAATCGCCGTCGTGTGCATACAAAGTGATCTGGTAAATATGTGGTGATGAATCTCACAGAAATATTTCACCTGAGCTAATTTTATACCGGTGTACTTGCAAATTTAGGAGGGTTTCATATATCAGGCCTGATGTGTTCATTTAATTATCCAAACCAGCTTCCTAGCTGAGCAAGCCAAGCAGTAAAGTATTCCAGGCAGCAGTATTTAAATTCAAATCTGTTCTAGGAGCCGGATTAGCGCAGCAGTGCCCTTTGTTCGAGAGGTAAGATACTGAGATTCAAAAGCGAAGGGACGTTTCAAAATACGAGTAGATGGACTGGTACGAGTGCTTAACTAGGAACCAAAATCAGTGCACATGGAGCAAACTACAAATACAGAAAATATACACATATAATACACAAAATGCATATAATGCAACTGTGTAAGAAACCTCAGAAGCACATCTGAAACAATTTGCAAGGCAGACGCTCAGATTCCAACACCATAGACTAAACAGGTGCTAGGATGCAGACCAGAACGCTGAAAAAGTGAATGAAAAGCGGAGAAATGAAAAGATGACAGCGTGACCTGCAGAGCAAAACGCAGTCTTTTCTAAATGGAAGAGTTTTCAGATAACACGTTTGACATGGAAGAGTTCCAGAAGATTTTGAAAAGAAAGCTTCTTCCGCAGATGGAAGAGCTTCTGAAAGCAATAATTATGAAGGTGCAGCAATTTGGGTGAGCTGGTTATGAGCTGTTTTTCACTGTCAATATGTGAGTGCTCTGAGTGGGTAAGATTAAGCGCGCGGTCTGCTTCTGCCATGAGTCCAATTTCAACCTTAGTGTAGAACACAAAGCTTATTTTGCTTTCCATGTGTTCGCCTGTGTTTGGCCAAATTTCCTTCAACGTAAGCTTCCCAGGTGACTCAATCCCTTAATGACACATGAAAATTGAAAATTACAGCTACAGTTCTGAAGGAGGGCAACGCCTCTGCCTTTTAGCCAGCTGGTGCTTCCTCAAATCTTGCCTGCAAAGTTTTTTCAGCAAATTATGCAGAGGAAAAAAACAATCTTCAGCTTAGTCGGGCAAGCAACGAAAAAGAACTTTAGTATGAGAGCAGACACAAAATATACTGCAAGTGAAGTGAAATCATCCTAGATTTATGCAATCCTTCTCATTTTAAGAATGATGTAAGAACACTATAATATCTAACTTCTTTTGAAATGGTCTTATTCTACTGGTTGATCATTTTGCTTGCATTTTGTCTTGAAATAAGCAAAATTGCCTGCCAGTAGAACACTATAAACTAAAAACATCTAGGAACCACAATGTAGAATAAGGAGGAATAATTTTTTCTAAAGATTGTAGCACAGACTGTGTTATCATAGGTGAACAGAAAATGTAATGGAAATAAAAGGCTTCATGTTTTAAAGCCTAAACTTCATAGTTCAAAATTGAGGCACATCTGCCCTGTGCCCAGTGAGACTCAGAACTGAAGTCAAATTTGAATTATTAAAACTCAGGTTGGTCGGAGCACAAACCAGAGACTCAAGGACATCCTCGCTCATATTTTATGATGTTTCTGAAATGCTGAATGCACCATGAATCTTGATGCAAAGTAAACGGCCAGTGCTGCATGAGCTCCGATAAATCTGCGAGGCAATCTATATTAATGATACACACGGTATGCATGTATCAATTCTACATGGTTATACCAAAACAAGCTAAGTCACAAGAGCTTTGCATGACAAACAAACTCACCTCAGAGACACCCTTGGTCTGTCTTTATATATAGACCAACAAAGATCTACTTGGCTTTTATGCTAATGCATATTCATAGCTCTGTCTGGGAACAGTCAAGTAGCTTGGTGCTTATTTGATCTGCCGCAACCAAAGCGTGTATTCCAACACAAGCTCCCCTATCACGGGGGGTGGTGGTGGGGGATTGACCTCATCGGCTGAGAACCGCGAGAGCAGAAGATAAAAGAGAGACAGTGTGAAAGGAATGAGGAAGGGAGCGAGGGAAAGAGGATCTCGTGCTGCACTGAATTCAGCAAATGGACCTCTTACAGTATTATGGGCCATATGGTGCCATAAATATGTTGCTTCTGAAGTATTCTGACGAACCATTCTGTATAGCCGTCACAGCTCTAAGTCCTGTTAAATATCCAATTGACCTTCATCTGCAAGTGTCTTCTGAAAGATAAACACATCTGAACCCTTCTATGGATGCTCTCCATTATCCCGTTCTGCTTTCGGATACTCCGATTTTCAGCTATCATGATATATCAGGATATATTTTTCAAACTTATCTACAAGTCTAGCTACACAGTGCCAAATAAAATCTGTTATTTCTAATACTGGTAATATTTCGAAATTACTGTGTAGCAACATTAATACTCATTATATTAATGGGGATAAAAATGGTTACAGAAAACAATAAGAGATAATAAAACAATCAACAGTCTAAAATCAAGTTTAAAATCTGCTTTAACAAATTCATCAAGCAGTATAATCCAAATAAGTAAATGTTTTTTGGTCTGGACAAACTTTCTATAATGTGCTGCTCTGATAGAAGATGTTATCACTGGTGTAACCCTCAATTTCATTACATAACATAACACACGTTTGGCCAAACACACTAAATATAAAGACAATTCTGGCTACACTAAACTGCAAACTCCCGAATGCATTTGCTGTTTCATTTTCTGCATGTTTTCTCACAAGTGTGAGACTCATATGTTACCTAGGTGGTAAAGTCAACAACAGGAGACAAGAGAATGCCAGAATAAAAACTGATTTTAAAGTAACGGAAGCAGGTAGGGGAACTAAAATAAACTGATCAACAAAAGCATGGGGAAATATGGGGTAAAACCTGTTCAAAGGGTGTCAAAGGGTGAGACCCCAAACAAGAAACGTGAATCCAACCGATGCCCAACACATCCATAGGAAATGACAACTGAATCCGACATGAACAGTCAGATCCAGTCAACAAATATTTCAAGCTCTGGTATAAACCCAACACAAGTTTATATGTTTATAAGTGCAGCTCCCCATGTACATTCTAGGCTTCAAAAGTGACTAGCCTTAAGCAGTAGACGCTCCAAACAAGCCAGGAAGCTCGGTTTTTGTACTCTGATTGTCCCTTAATAGGCTCAAGCCAGAGATTTATGTTGTAAAACAGAAAAGATTAAAAAATGGATGTCCTAAAGGTGTACACAAGCTAGAAAATAAAAGATTGCCCCCTAGAAATACACCACTAAACTCAGTGTGGAATATGAAATATATTCAGCAGCTGCTTTGGGTGCGCATTTTTATTAGAGTAGGCTGCATCGTTGAAAGGAAATGTGGTCCAGGTACTTTTAGTTTACCTTGTTTTTGGGTCTGTTTATCACAGACATGGTTCACTAAATTCTGACAGACTACTTCAGAAAACCCTAGACATATTTTTGCATGTTTCACAATTTTCTGAACATGAACCAGTGGAAAGCCAGTCAGACAACTTGACAACAAATAAACCTAAAGTGAATTATGAAGAGAAATTATGTGTTCTTTAGTAATCTGCCCATGTAAGTAGGCTTATGTATAATGCACCATGGCAGAGCAATGCTTTTAGCTGCATTCTGAAAGAAAGGGCTGATGGCAAAAGGGACTATCAGCTGTGTGTGGGTGTCACCTTAAATCATCATGCACATAATATATCAGAGTGGATATACTCTAATTTGCAGGGAATATGCAGAGAGGGATTTTCTGCATTAGGGACAGGCACGGAGGCAGAAAACAAATGCCACGACAAAACAAAAACAAAAGAAAGTATCTCCCTTTACTATCTTGAATGACAAGAACCCTCCAAAAGGTAGTCAGCAAATTCAGGAGACGGATAGGGGGAAAGAGGAAAACAATGAAAACAGGCACATGCTCGATCATAATTATTTTTCCCCAAATCTGGGTTTTTGGAAGAACTTTCATCAAGTACTCTCAACATTAGACAGCCTGGCCAAGAAAATGGCTTTGAAAGTGGTGAATACAGCACAGACTCTCTGCCTGGTCATGAAAAAAAAAAACAAAAAAAAAAAACAACCAGCTGACGGGGGAAAATGGATGGTGCTGAAAGCTATTAGTGAATCTACTTCTTCTATTTAAGTCTCCAGGTCCCAGAGCTCTGTCTTCACCTTGATCTCCCTGACCCACAATCGTAGCGCTCAGTCTTCATCTCCACAAGCAAGACCCGTCACCACCAGGCCACCTCCCCCTCCACCCACATTTCCATTTATTTCCCTCGTCTGCTTTTATTTATTAGCCACTTTGCATTTGGCACATCTCGCTGGGAATCATAAGCTAAAATACACCAGCATTCAAATGAACCTTTCTCTCATTAATGCCGGTGCTTCCCCATTGAGACAACTTGTAATGGAGTGCGTTTTGGATTGTGGTGGAAAAATAATCAGCCGTCCTCCACAGCTTTACAACTTTCGGCTCTAATGAGGTCTATCAAGCATTTCTGTAGAAAACAATTGTTTCAGCCATGTGCATCTGTTCAGCTGTGTCTGTGGAATGCAACTCTATCTTGTTTGGTTTGCTGTCAAGCATGCTTGGTTTTGGTATGTCAATCAAGAACAAACATCGCTGTAATCTCAGCGCCGAAAGCCAGAGTTTTCTCGTTTGTCGCTTTTTTTTTTTTATGCGTCTGTCTAATAATTACTCTTTAGAATGGAATTTCACTCTAGGAGAAAAATAACTTCATTCGCATTCGCAGACTTGATCAAATCTTTCCTTCCTACAGGCTGACAAGAGCTGATATTACTTTAACCCAAACTGTGACTTTTTCTAATGTCTACTTGTAGGCTTTTGTCTATTCACCAATTGTTCAACGGTCTCTGCTACATTTCCCTTTTTTCCTTTGAAATAGAACTCTAAGGCTCCTTTTTTGTTTCATAAAGCAACCAACCAAAAGTGCAACAGATGCCTGCTCCTTGGGTGTAAGTTTTTTTTCTGTTGTTTTTTTTTTTTTTTCCACAGCTTTCGCAGGACTCAGTGCTGATAAGCATTTATGCATGTTTGAGCTTTTACAGGCTTGAATCCTTGCCCAAACCCTTGCCACCCTCCACTCAGAGTCTTTCCAACAGAAGGGCAGTGAGACGGGGGGCTCGAGCAGGAGCAGTGAAGGGGGTTAGAAAGGAAGTTGTGAATTACCTGTCGG
The DNA here is from genome assembly GCA_037974405.1 of Brachyalestes nurse. NCBI lineage: Eukaryota > Metazoa > Chordata > Actinopteri > Characiformes > Alestidae > Brachyalestes > Brachyalestes nurse. The sequence goes on along the minus strand of JBBPCY010000032.1, from coordinate 6,337,459 downwards.
GTGTGGATTTGCCCGGGTGACTTGAAGCTCCCTTGACAGCTGCACTCGGAGACGCTGTAGGGGTCGGAGCTGCTGGAGGAACATTTGGAGAGTGAGTCACAGCCAACTACGAACGTGTTGTCCAAGGGGAGCTCCTGAATCACATGGTGCTTTTTGGGAGCCACTGGGGTCTCTGGTTTGATCTGAAAGGTAGGCTGGGGAGAAGCCGATTTGTAATGCTTGGCTAAATCAGGGCTGTCAGGTTTAAAGGTGGTCGGTGTGGTGGCCCAGTTATACTTCCCCATTGTCTGCTCCTCAAGCTCAACCGGGAGGTCCAAGGTGCCATTGATGTGCTCATGTGTAGGGTCTTCGGACTTGGATTCTTCAATTGTCACAAAGTTCAACAGCAAGCTCTTAGGGGACCTCTTCTTTTTCTTCTTCTTCTTTTTGATCTGGCGGCCCTCCTGGTTCGGTGACACCCATTCGCCACTCTGCTTGCCCTTCTGAACGACTTTGTGTCTAGGCGTTTGCCGACAACGTACCAAAGCAGTCACAAAAATCACCAATATGACAGTCATCGTCCCAGCAATTATGGCTATGACAACAATCACATAGCCATTGTTCTGAGGGGTCACGTCATTGTCCCCAACATTTCTGTCCAAAGGAGTTTCCATGCTTTTGCGGACTTGCTCTTGAATGAATGTGGCATTGGACACAGTATCGTTCACAAACAAGTGAACAAGGGCAATCGCATGCAACGGATGTGGATGGCCTAAGTCTTCAACCTTTACCACCAGTCTATGGAGGCCTTGGTCAGCATTAGCAATCTTCTCTTGTAGGGTAATGTTCCCAGTACTTTTGTCAATAGCAAACAGTCCTTTTGGTGACCCTCCAATGATGCTGTACTGCAGCTCTGCATTCATGCCAGTGTCGTTGTCAATTGCAAACACTCTGGTCACCACAGAGCCAGGGCTTGTTGTGAAAGGGACGAGGTCATAAGAGTAATTGGATGAGGGGATGACAAAGACGGGCCGATTGTCGTTGATATCAACAACATTTATGGTGACCTTGGCATATGAAGTTGTCTGAATTTGTCCTCCATCAACAGCCTTAACTACAAAGGTATAGGAACTTTGCTGCTCCCTGTCAAATGTAATATTTGGTTTGATCACGCCAGTTTTGGGATCGATAATAAAATTGTCCTTCCCGTTTATGATTGACAGACTGACCATGGCATTTTCTGCTGCGTCTGCATCTGTAACTGTGATCAAACCAACTGTGCCATACAGAGATAAGTTCTCAGGCACGTAGAAATTGTATTCAGGATGGGTGAAGGCTGGACTGTTGTCATTTTGGTCTTGGATATTTAGCCTCACAGTGACATTGCTCTGCAGAGGGTTCGAACCATTATCCCTGGCAATGACTGTGAAGGAATAGTTTTCCTGTTTTTCTCTGTCTAGCCTCTTGCTAACATAGAGGACACCAGACCGTGAGTCTACGTTAAACCCATCAGGTGCATCTGGTCCAAGGGAATAAATAATAAGAGCATTAGAACCACTGTCTGCATCTGTAGCACTGATCTTTATCAGCTGTGTGCCAGGCTCATTGTTCTCTGCGATGGTCAGCTGAATATTTTGTTGAGGAAAAACTGGGGCATTATCATTCTCATCCTTGATTTTAATGAGGACCCTTGCAGAAGTGTTCAAAGGAGGTTTCCCTGAATCCGAAGCAACTATCTTAATTGCATATTCTCTAGTAGTCTCATAATCTAAGGGCGCCGCAGTTTCCAGCAAGAACTGGTCGTTAAAAACAGGCTTCAACCGAAAAGGTACGTCATGATCTGTATAACATGTCACTTTACCATTCAGGTCAGCATCTCTGTCAGTCACAGTAATTAGAGCTATTTTTGTGTTTAGAGGGGCATTTTCAGATAACAATACAGTGCCATTAACAGGGTTCATAATATACCGAGTGTCTATGGAAGGAACGTTGTCATTAACATCCGTTACATTTACTATCACAGTAGCTCTTGAAGGAGTGGCGCTACCATCACTGGCAAGAACAATAAGCTTGTGGACTGGGTTGGATTCTCTGTCCAGTGGCTGCTTGACGGTTATCAATCCAGTGGTACTGTCAATAGCAAAGTGTCGTTTGGTAACTGGGGTGTTTTGGTTGCTGAAGGAGAAGTGGATCTGGGCATTGGAGCCCAAATCAGCATCAGTGGCATGAAGCTGTGTGACTGATGTGCCCATTGGGGCATTCTCAGGCACGTTCACTTCCACCTCACTGTCCTTGAACACTGGACGATTGTCGTTCACATCTGAGACGGTGACCTGGAGAATGGCTGTGCTGGACTTTGGAGGGTTGCCACCATCTTCCACTTTGATTTTCATCACAAAGGTGTCCTTGGTTTCCCGATCCAGGTTCTGCTGGACTATGAGTTGGGGCCATTTGTCTCCTTCTGGAGTTTCGATGATGTCCAAGCCAAACTCGCTCACACTCTGAAAAAGAGAGACAAGAAGGCATCAGTAAATTTATTATTTATAGAATGGGTAAAAAGACATGTTATGTTTTGCTTTTAAATTCAGTTTACCACGATAATATGCAATTTTCTTTACATAGCATTTAGACATTCAAAGAACTCAATCCCCCCTTCCTGAGAAATGGCAGAGGCTGTAGTTTATTTTGGCTTTAAATATATGTTTATTCAAGCTGCAGCAACAAACCTTAGGGTTAAAGTTCTTTAATCCTGTTAGAAAATGCATAAGGTCTTGAAAATATTGACTTAAAAAAAAACACAACCAGGGGATATGATCCACTTATAAAGCAAAAGCTTCTGCAAACACAGGCTGCTGCATACAGGGTAAACACTCCCATGAAGCACCTGGAAGCTAATATACACAGATCAGCCATAACATTAAAACTACCTGCCTAGTACTGTGTAGGTCTCCCTTGTGTCACAAAAGCAGCTATGACCCAATCATGACTCCACAAAACCTCTAAATGTATGCTGTGATATCTGGCAATAACATGTTAGCAGCAGACTCTGTAGGCCCTGGAAGTTGAAAGGTGTTGCCTCGATGGATGAGAATAGATTGTCCAGCACATCTCACAGATCAGATTGAGATCTGGGGAATTTAGAGTTAACACCTTGAACTCTGTATTAAATTCCTGAACAATTTATGTCAGTATGGCACGGTGAATTATCCCCTTATGTGGCTATAAATGGATGTACTTGGCCTACAGCAACGTTTAGGAAATCACACTTCCTCCACCGGCTACAATGCATCTTTTCCCCAGGTAAGTGCTACACACATACCAGTCCATCCACATGATAAATTCACCAGAACAGGCCACCTTTTCCATGCTTCACAATCCATGTCTAATGTACAGGTTAGCATGGGCACTCTGACCCATCTGCAGTCACATAGTCCCATTCACAAGCAAGCTATAATTGACTGTGTCTTCAGACACCTTTCTATCAGAGTCAGCATTAACTTCTTCTGCAATCTGTGCTACAGTAGCTCTTCTGTGATACTGGATCAGTTGTCTAGCCATCACAAATTGTCCTATGGCAGACTCTTACGGTTGTCCATTTTTTTCTGCTTCCAACACACTGTCTTCATAGAACTGACTGTTCACTTGCTGCCTAATATATCTCACCCCTTGACAGGTGCCATTGTAACAAGAAAATCAATGTTATTCATTTCACCTGTCAATTTTCATATTGTGCCTGATATGTTGCTCAAGTTAATCAAGTCCGAAATACAGTTAACAATCAAAAGCATTCAGGAAGGGGAAAAGGAAATGAGATGCCATTCACAAGTAGAAATTAATGTACAAATTGCTTTTTAGTGCCATTACAGGAAGTCTCATTACCGTCCTGCACTTGGCCTCATTCACATTTCTTCCTGTCGTCCTCATGGCGCTTAGGTTTATTTCACAGCTTTCCAAAGCTAAAACAAGGTTGTTCTGACATGTTTGCTGGATTCGAGGAAAGTGGCAACTTTGACATTCAAATGCAGTGTCCCTGTTGTGGAGAGTACAAAGCAAATGGAGCAAATCAATTCAAGTTACAAAGCCATGCTGTCCAGCGCCATAGCGATACTTTAATGAAATTGTGGATGTAGTCTCATTCCCCCTCCAGTGCACTCTGCTATGCTGCATCTGAAACCAGATTCTATTTTACCTTTTCACCAAGCGCTTGATTTGATGTAGTGGAGACAGTTCACCTGGTTTCAAGTTCATATTGTTAAAGAATCAGCTGAAAAGCATGCAGAAGAGATAAGCTTCCATTTTAAATATGCTGCAAGACCACCGTAGATTAAAGAGAGGGAGAAAATAAAAGCTGCACATTTTAAAAAGCCTCTCTCCCAAGAAGGGCTAAATCTAGGTAAAGCCTAAGGAAAAGGAAAACAAATGCACATGTAATCCCCATGAGAAACCAGCTTTGACTGTTCAAAGTAATTGCCTTCCCTTCAAAACTAGCACTAATATTTACGATTACAGATCAGGCAACGTGGAGCTTGGCAACGTATTCCATCCTTCCCGAGGAAGAGCAAGAGAGGGAGATAGAAGGAGAAAAAGGGCTCAGTGCTTGAATGAGAGTCAAGCACATTTGAGAAACAAAGAGGCTCTTTGAAGCTCTTTCAGTCAGAAACATTTTCATGCTAAAACAAGAAAACGCATCTTCCTTAAAAGATAAGCTTCATGGCGCACATAATGCCGGGAGAGATTACTCTGTCTAGGCACATATTTCAAAGACGATTAAGATATATGCACGTCCCATGTACGGGCTTCACTCCGCTGATTTCGACCGACTTCAACAAACCACAATTTATTGGCACCTTGCTTACACCATAAAGTAATGTCATGCTGTCATAGCAACAGGCAGCGTATATTGTTGTGTCGACAAAATAAGCTTTGCGCACTTTCAAAAAAATGCAACATATCTTCTTTGGTGGTTCTTGGCACTGGCTGCCGTTTCACCATCTGTAGTCGGCTCAGTACTGTAAACACAAAAATGGGTTAACAAACCCCTTGGAATCATCAAAAATAATTGATATTAAGCACCTACACTATTACTCTCACACTGCTTAATAAGCGTGATATTTAGAATGGAATTTGAAACTGTTCGGTCTACACATAAATGGTCACATACCCAAGCCAGTTATATCAACTGAGCAATAAGCAGGGATATGCTCAGAAAAAAAAAACTAGTATTAGATGAATGCATTACTATAGTAAATCATGCTTTAAAAATGTGAAATATGCATTTAAAAATAAACACATGTGATCAAACATGACCAGAAACACCATGTGACCATGTAGTCTCACTAATAGTAAGATTACCCATTTAAAGTATTTATAAATGGGGTAGTGTGTTTATTAATGCTTTATTAATTAGGTCATAAACGTCTAAAAAATCTGTAATAAGCTGTCATAACACTTTAAAAACAGTGACCTGGTGCATGCCAAATTGTGAGCCCACTTTCATTTGTACTGTTGACTCAGGTCTTGCGGGTTATTTCCTTATTTTTCTTCTCCATCAGTCAGCATTATAAGTCTGTACCAGATATGTATGATATTTATAGTCACTGAATCTAGCAAGACACTGTTAACCTTTTTATTTATGTTATATGGTCACTCGTGATTTTTAAGTACTGATAACTATTTATGACCTAATTAATAACAGATAATACGCTCATTTTAGGCCCTTTATATATTTCTAAACCTCTCCATGTGTATTATTTGCAGTTACCAACTAATATCTAGTTTGGCTAAACAATACTTAATTGAAATAAATGTGTGCTGGTGATGAAAACAGATGTTTGATGACATATTTATTGTACTCCACATGAGCTGGCGCCGGGCTACAGAGTTAAAATGTCTGCACTGTATTCCTTTCACCGCATTTGTAATTATACCGAAATAATACAGTTACTTCTCTGTTATGCTAATCCAGGTAGATGCCATCCAAAGTTTAATTCTTTATAAATGTTTCTGCATCAACATTGGCATTTGGCATCAGTAGACATGTACGTGAATGAAATATCAGATATCGGTATCAGCTCACGTCGCTTATCGGTGCATTAATATACCGAGAATGTACACTCCTAGTACTCCCTGGAGTAATACACACTGTTTTGTAGTCATGATGTTACAAAGCATTCACTATAGCCATGGGTTATAAGGCGTGTGAAGGCTGGATCTCTTTGACTAAATGTCTATGTTTAGTTTTGTTTTACATGGGCAGCTGCAGACAATACACAGAGGATCTAATGAGCTATATTTTTCTATGGCCAAAGGCTGTATGACTTATCAATCATCACTTTTGTTCTAGTCTGGCCCATATGAAATGAGGCTGGGGGATTCTGATTACCTTCAGGCAGGCTAAGGAAGAGTCAAAAGAGCATGAATCACCAGCCCAAGGGAAGTGACAATCATCTGAAAGTAATATGCATGCTGCTCGAGAATCTCTACATATTTATACCCATTGACCCGCAGCTTATTATGAGAAACGCACGAGGTGAGTCTGCTTCTTAGAAGGATGTGACTGACGGGAGACAACACCAACACGAGGAAGTGCAACCAGATGTCCTATATGCACACAGTGCTGCAATAATCAAATATTCCCACTGCTGCATATTGTATAAAGCATGTGTATTCTACACGGCTAGGAAATTCCTATTAATAAGTGAGTGTTGTTATTTAAAAAAAAATTGATTTATATTAAAGTGCATTATTAAATTATATTACTTTTCCATCACTTTTGGCTCAACTACTATCAGTGAGAAGGGAAGTGACTATATTTCAGATTTTCAAATAGCTCAGAATGAACTTTTTGCCTGAGCACTAAACTCAGTGGTATCTGCTTAAATGCCAGATACAGAACAGAATTGCCTACTGCTATGAACAGATAGTAAGCTAACACAGCATGCTTTCATTACTGCTCTGCACTGAGAGCATGCTAACTAGCTAGCAGGACGGCGTTGTAGGAAAGTTACATCAATTGCACCTGCAATCCCAACTCCAACAATTAAATGATGTAACATTTCTAAATGATTAAATTAGGGCTGATATGAACATCACTTTACAGGCTTCGGATGCTGGTGGTCTAGTGGTTAGGGAGTTGCCCCTGCGATCAGAAAGCCACAGGTTCGAATACCAGGATCGCTAGTGGCACCACTGAGGTTCCCTTGAGCAAGATACCATCCCCGCACACTGCTCCCTGGGTGCTGTGTTCCTGGCTACCCGCTGCTTCACTTAGTGAATGGGTTAAATACTGAGAAAGAAGTCCAGACTGTTCACACTGTGTGCTGTGTGTTCATTCACGTATGACACTTGACAAAAATGGTCACTTTACACTGTTTTGGGTTGAGCACTCAAATCTCCATTCTCAAACGAATCCTGAAAAACGATACGACTTTTATAACACTTTATAACGTACTATATGTTAACTTCGTAATTAACTTTCAAAATATATGGAGTAGGCAGCAATGGTGTATTCATATTTCAGGATGAAGCCCACCTACTCAAGCTATGATAAAATCCACAATTTTGTTTTTTTTATGAGTTTTTGTTTTTTTATCAAGTTATATTTGGCTAGAAATGGAGGCTGACCTCAGTCATGGTCAGGTTTAACTCAGACATGCATCTCACAGTCCACAAACTCAAAACGTCACTGGCTAGAGTGGCTGAAGTAAACTTCACTCCCACACCAGACTCATCAGAGTAACCAAAACACCAGCAGAGGCATCCACCAGCCACCCACCCCCGCTTCAGCAATGCCAGAACTCACCACACAAAACAGATTTGATGCTCTAAGCTCCCTGCTTATAGCATTGTCCCACTAGAGCTTTGTAATAAGCACCGCTTTGATTACATATCTTAGCTTAAATGGCCAGTGGGAAAAAAAGACGCTTCTGCATACTAAACTGACCAGCATAATGAACAAATACTCCAGTATTCAGATTACTGTGGCCAGCCTTAATTCATTTTGATCAAATTCAGTTGTACTTAATAAAACGTCATTACAACAATCTCAGGAAGACAACAATTTTGTTTCAGCTTGCACAGCACTACTTTAGAGACTCTTTTAACACTGCAGATGTGGATCAGGCGACGCGTTTAACATTATGAATCAGTGAGATGACCTTGTCTGAAGCCAAGAGCAAGTGAAATCCTATAGACAGCACCTATGTATGTAGACCACAGTGGCCTATATACTAATGCGCTGTATATGGAGCTCAAGTTTAGCGCGACAAAAGCGGCTGTTCAGACACTCTATTTCTCAATCCTCTGACCATGTTCTCACTCTTTCTCTTTTGCCACCGGCTGTGATCAGATTTAAACCATTTGGCCGGGACCAGAACACAAGAGCTGTCTCCTTGGACCAGTCCTAGCCCAAGCCCCCAGCCAAAAATCAGCCACAAATGAAATCTGGAACCAAATGAAAGGGAGCAATATGGCTGGAAGCTTCCTCTGTTCCTCCACTGTCCAGTGCCATCCAGAACACTAATAGAAATTAGTCAGCCATTTCCATCTACACTCACACTTCATCCACTTTGTGCATTAATTCATACCGAGCAACAAAAAAGAAATAAAGAAAAACAGTGAAATATTACATTTAATGACCCATCCACAAGCTTTTACAGCCCTTTCTCGCAACCTAATTGCTTCTAGGGAAACAAACATCTTTTTGATAGAACAGTTACAATTAATTACTTAAGCATTTATTACAGTCAGTGGTTGGAGCTTCTGAAGTTTATACAGCAACATTACGGAGGTCCCGGGTTGTCAGTCTGTTGTCAATTCTTGATCATTAGTACCTTAATTATTTGCCTCTCCTCATTGGCTGCTGAGATAAGGCAGATAGCATCACCAAAAAGTAGTTAGACTAGCATGTAAATGTATCTAAATGTAAACAGAAACGCCGACTGTGTTTTCTTACAGTCCTAAACACACAGGAGGGTGAAATAATAATAAGAGCTTTAAATCCGACGCAGGCGTAAACATGGTGAAAAGGGCAGGAACTGGTATCTTAATGTGGGGTTAGAGTGCTTAAATGGTGGAGTGAAAATAACAATGTGTGGGGTGGAACCCACAACAGAAAAGTCAATATCTTCATCCCCTGAGCCTGATCTGATCCACATGCCTCTAGACAGAAGTTGTAAAAAGGCTCTCTTTAAGTGATAAAATCTCTTCTAATGGAAAGCCCTCCTCCAGCCATGCATGGTATTACTTTCCCCAGGCTGACCTTGATGGTGTCCACAGGAGCTGGAGAAGCGTCGTTCCAGGTGACATAGCAACACTAATGCTGATGGAACAATTAATATGGCACCTCAATTAAAACCGGGAGGAGGCAATAATGCCCCTCCGTGTCATTTGGGGTGGGCTTCCTCTTTGCAAGACATGCCCTGAATGAGCAAAGAGCAGAGATGCGGATCAGCAGTGGGGCTCTTTTACAGCAGAGCCTCTTGCTGCTCGGTGCAAGCAGCTGCCGTGGCCCACAATGCTAATCATGCTTCGCCGCGCTGAGAATCAGGCCGTCTCTCCGGGTAAACTACTACCGTGTGGGAGCTTCAGAAACGATCTCTCAGAGGACTATGCAAACACAGTCCAAGAGGTGGATTCACGGCCAGATGCTACTCGAGGGATTTTTGCACCAATCTCCAGGAAAAAGAAAAAAAAACAAAACAAAAAAACACCACATCCTTATCCCTGTGTTTTGCACCCACTTAGACCCACCATCACATTCCGATTCATAAATGAGCAAGACTGCTTGTGTACCAAATGAATAGACGGAATTATCGAACCCAGAGGAGAAGTTGGGCAAATTTATTGTAATATGCAGCCTTGCTGTAACATTAGTTTGGTCATTTTCCAAGCACAAGCAATTGAGAGCGGTGCACTAGAGAGGCCTTGGCAGTGAAGGCTCTTTAAAAATGCAAATTGGTAACCTAATCAGACATGGAAAGCAAGGATTCTGCTAATTCTCACAAGAAAAGGTACAAATTACTCTTTCACGCATTAATGACACTCTTGACTTCTTTGTTTCACAGTGTGCTATAGTCTTAATCAAAGCACAAGGCAAACTTCGGCACACATTCGCTTGGTATATTCGCTTGATTCGTTGTACTTTATTATAGAGAATTGTATTGTGACTGGCCGGGGGAGAATAGGTGATCTGCTTTATGAGATGAATTTGTCCCATAACCTGAGTAATGCAGTGTGTTCAGCTGTTATTATACAGCATAGGCAGGATCAAATATGCAAAATGAAATTCATCTGTGACACATTAGGAGTCGTACATAGTGTAATGGAATGCATTCCATTATCCTACTTTCTGGTTTAGGCACACTATATTAAGGCACAGAGAATATTGTGCTATTTTCTAGGAGAACATCAATTAGTTGGGGAAAATGCATGGTCTGCACATTGCTCCCATCCTTCTTGCCACAATTAACAACTTACCTTAAACAAAACACAGTAAATTACTTTGGGAACCTTGAGCCAAAACATTCGCTATTTTTACCGGGGACATTAACCATCCCTTCAATGGCAATGGCACTTAATGAATCATAGGAGAACAGTGCACTCACCTTGACAAGTTCATAGTGCTGGATCCCATTGATCCCCACATCAGGGTCAAAGGCAGAGGGGACTGGATAGCGGTTGTTGATTGCTGTGTTTTCGGGAATGGATATGTTGATGACGGTCGACTGGAACAGCGGCGCATTGTCGTTGATGTCTTCGATGAGGAAGCGGATCTTGACCAGTCGGAAAATCTCATCCGGGAGCACGGCCACCTCAATCTCGTAGAAGCAGCGCTTCTCGTTGAAGACACCAGAGCAGAGCTTCTCTCGGTCGATTCGATTAGAAGTGGTGAAGATTTCCCCTGTGCTGGCCTCCACCCTCACCAAAGGCACATCGCCTGTCTTATAGACTGGTTTGAACTGCAGGGCCGAGGACAGCTTAATGTTGGGGTCCAGGTTCAAGTCCAGGTCCTTGCGCAGATTTCCAATGCGCACATTCTCCGGCTGCTCCTCCTTCACCGTGTAGTCCTTCTCCTGGGCCCGGCACAGCGACGCCAGGCAGGTGAGGAAAAGCACCAGAACATGGGCCTCACTCGCCAAGTCCATCGCTCAGAGTGGGTGGGGATCTCTGCTTGTAAGGTGTGTAATTTCTATGGTAATAAGGGAAGAAGAGAGAAAGGGAAAGATAATTGTTGTATCCACAACCATGTAACACACAATTACACATTTGGCTATAATTAGCATCCTTTTCTCTCTGGGGGTTTTGTGACCGACCTTCCACATCTTAACAAGTGAGGAGCAAGCCTGCTCCTTAAATCTATGGGACAGCATTTAGTGGTGTTCAACACAATTAACCTTCGGTGCTCCCCATCAAATGCTCACTGTATGGACAAGGGACTGTTACGAGTTCACTTAACTTTCATAGTCACGCTAATTAAAGCTGTTAACCACCTCAAGGAACAAGCAAATTTATAATCAACTGTTGTTTTGTTTTTCAACATATTTTTCACAGGCACACCTTTTAAAGTGGCATAAACATGCACTGCTGTGTGAGATTTGCTTTAATGCATTATCTATAGCCTTACCATTCTACAGTGTCCTTTGCAATTATCCACAATAATGAGTTCTTTGATCGTTTTAAAGAAAACAGGCCTCAAAACGGTCATAATTATTCCATGCTAGAACACAAAGCCATATTTCTAAAGCCCGCTGACATGATTTATGAATCAGCATTTTGGCGTCTGTTGCCAACTCAATGGCTACATCAATCCTGTCAGGGCATAATATAAATAAAAGTTGCCAGAGGGGGCTGAGGCCTTCGCTATGTGCCAGCAGCTCAACTAGGTCATTGAAAACTGGTGGGGAAGATGCCTAGCACTTCCTAAGTCTGAGTATTGTTACTTTACAGAGTTTCATATGCTGTGCTATTTCTGTACGAAAATGTGATTTCTGTAATTTCCCCAGACACACTGAAAAGCCATTCTACCCGCTTTCTCTTTCTTTTAATCAAAGCAATGGTAACAATATGAAAGTTTAAAAAGTACAATCTATGCATCTTTAATTTGCTTGACTCCAAAAAGCTTTGCCCCAAGAGTTGACAGATTCTCACGCAGCCTTTTTTGAAGGAAGGCTACATTAAATATAGCTTTAGCATATTAATGACTCTAATATGTGACAGTAGAACAAGGGCAGAGAGAAGAAAGTGCTCTTTTCTGAAAGTTTCAAAAAAGCATGGAGAAATATTCAACAGAAGGGGGACACAAATAATAAATCTTCAGGCTTCACATCGCTGATGTGAACACTTATTTGCATTTGCACATCAAACTTAAGGAGGTCTAATGAACAGTTTGCTCCAAATATTTCCAGTCTTGGTGGTGGCAGAGTCACACAGTGGTCCAGGCTCAGAGATCCACTTCAGATTTCAAAAATTAATCATCGCTTTATGAAGAGAGTCTGACATTTACCGTCAATATTCCACGAGTTCACTATGAAAGGGTGACTTCTTTAAATATAAAGGGTTCATGGAGACTATTCTGATGTGCAAGAACTGCAAACAGAGGGATGCTCAGATCTGTGCTGTCAGAGCATGCTCTGTATCTTGCGGTGAATGTTCGGTGGCAGACCTCTGGAGAGACTCATTAAAGGTGTGCTGGACAGAAGAGCGCTGCTCACGCTATTTACATGACAGTGATCAATGGGTAGCTTATTCCTCACACTGAATCGCAAACTGGTCGCTATGTGTTGTCCTTTGGAACAACAGGGAGATCATGATTTGCTTTGCTTTGATGTTTAGACCTTTTTTTTTTGTTGCAGTCGAAGCCGAGCAATTACTATTCACCTACTGTACTATGATAAGCTCGAAAGAGTCCTAGGCTGTGCCCAACAATGCATAATGAAGAGAATTCACTGGCTAAGGAGTACATTGCAGAGTGGTGAATAAAAGATGAAAAGATGATCTAGATTTTTTCGACATACAGTAGCTCTGTCTCACATTAAGGATGACGTGGGAAGGCCTTTGCTATGCATTCAGTATGAGCTGCCACCCCTTTCAAGTTCTTTGTTGTGAGAAAATTCCAGTTTGATACCATCCCATGCCTGTTTATTCACAATACTGAAAATATCCACTAATAATGAGATGTACAATCTTTCTGGAAATGAGCCCTGCTAAACTTACGCAACCCAAAATAGAACAGAATAGTGTACACAGAATAAGCATCAGCTCAAGTGAGTGCTGTCTGGCATTTTGTAAGGAGCTCTGCTATCCAGGGACATGGAGCTAGGATTAGACAATTCCACAAGGGAGCCCACATGTCATTCCTCACCATATTTAGGACAGTTTATCTTGTTGCAAAACATGTATAGCCATTTTATGCTCGGCTTTCCTCTTGGGACTAGCTCTCTCAAAACTATGCTCTAGATAGATTTGTGAGGCTTTGAGCTTCAACTTTCTCAATCTTCCGAAAAAACTTCCAGTTTTTTTAGCGCATTGGGAGAACGCGCCGAGAGAAATCACATGTGCGCGTGTCAGTGAGGACATTTTTCCTGCTTGCACTGGGTTCCAGTGATCTATTTTGAGCGCTGGACCATGGATTCCACAGAGTAGGCAAAAGCCACCCTTCCCTCCGGAGACGGAGCTGAGGAACACACCGAGTGTGGATCACTTTACAAGACAATGTGATGGACTGAGCTGCCTGTTTTTATTATGAGCCGAGCTGTCAAGAAGGAAAATATCTCGCCAGCCCAAGCATACTTCATCTTACATTGCAATGGGAGGCTTACTTTGAATAATTGTCTGTATGGATCAAGAGTGTCTAGGACTGCCTGTGAAACACGGGTGGGGAATTCTTGGAAGAAGGTGCCTGATATTCGCAGATTAAAACCATGGAGCCAAATCAGAGCTTTAATTAAACCGTGAAGGCGTTTCACAGAATTATTAAGGGTGCTTATGGAAGTTAATCTGGGACAAGTGCCTAAAGCATGTCACTTACTGTAACTCATTCATTTTCATCAGTCAGGCATCTCTCTCCCCGTTGGTTTCAGGGAACCTCACGAGTGCGTGTTTCTTTGACATTTCAATGTCTTGTTTGAATTTGCCCTCAACCTCCTGCCATCAGCAGCTTGAGGCCCATGCCCCCCTGCCAGCTGTTCTGCACCATCCCTACCTGCTCTCCCTCCTCTCTAGCCAGAATGTCAATCTTCATTCGCTGAGAACGTGCATTATTGTAAAAATTCTTTATCCTTCTTTAACACATTCGGAATCTACTAGCAAGTCTACATTTCCATCCAGAGCAGAGTGCTGGGTGATCAACACTGATAAAATAATTCAGC
>JBBPCY010000032.1:6298755-6309658 GCA_037974405.1 Brachyalestes nurse | reverse complement strand
AGAGACGGAGAGAGAGAGAGAGAGAGAGAGATGGAGAGAGAGAGAGAGAGAGAGAGAGAGATGGAGAGAGAGAGAGAGAGAAAGAGACGGAGAGAGAGAGAGAAAGAAAGAGACGGAGAGAGAGAGAGAGAGAAAGAGACGGAGAGAGAGAGAGGGAGAGAAAGAGAGACGGAGAGAGAGAGAGAGAGAGAGGGGGAGCAAGAGAGAGAGAGGGAGAGAGAGAAAGAGAGGAAGAGAGAGAGAGAGAAAACTCTGTGTACTCCCATCTGTATTTTCAAATGTCACTGGCTGCTGCCATCAGGTGCGTGGTGTGGGTGTGCAATCAGTAATAAGCGGATAGTTGAGGAAAAGAAGAGCGAGGAAAAAAAAGAGGTTTGATGCGAGGCAGTCTCTCAGGGCATGAAGCTATTGTCAGGCCGCGCTGGTTTTGTGTCTGGCTGTGCTGTTTTACGGTCTCAGAGATGCACCTTTTGCCCAGGCGGTGAGGCTTCTTCAATAAGACGCGATGAAAAGATTGTATGAACGCTGGCTCGCAACGAATCACCAGGCGTAGGTCAACCTGGTAATGGCTCGGGTGAAGGATAGCTGTTTGTTTGTGCAGAACTCAAGGTTTGCCACAGACAGGCGGCGGAGGATCCGTGCCGCACCTTCGGGGGCTATGGGGGGGTCAAGAGGTCAAGGAGGACTATGACAGAGAGGACGCGTTTGACCCGAAGTCTACCCCCACATATCCGGGCCAAAGCACCACGTATTCTCAACAGATCAACTGCGATTATTGTATCTCGTATCATTTGATCCGCGTCGGGGGCATTAGAGACTACATTTGTGGGGGGAAAAAAAAAGAAAAGAAAAAAATTCTGTAAAATTAATGAGTTTTGCTTTGATTGTCAAGTGTTAATGAGAGACCAATTATGGCATGCCCAGAACACTCGGGTTCACATTGTCATGCTCTGTCTCCTACTTCCCTCAACCGCAATGAGCCTTGGAGGATACTCTGTATTTCTGAACACATGAATTCATTAGCAGGTCTGCGGCTGACGCTTCGGATGAGTTGTCTTGTGTGACCGATTGGGCTGTAGTCTTTAGATGTATGGAGCTGTGTGCTGCTGAATTATTACTTCATACATAAGAGAGCTAAGAAAAGATCCAGAGTCGATTCTAGATGGGGCATTTGCATACGGAGTCTCAAAGAAGACCACAGAACTGTCAGTGGCCATGAAGCAGACCATCATGAGGCTGAAAAAATGAGAATAAATCACTCAGAGATGTAATGAAAATGGTAGGGGTGTCAAAATCAACCAAGGCAGCCCAGTAGGCAGTCCTGTCTCCTCACAGCAAGAAGTCCTGGGGTTCAGATAATGTGTGGGAAGGCCGAGGGTCCTGTCTGTGTGGTGTTTGTATGTTCTGGCCATGTCTGAGTGGGTCTCCTCGAGTTTCCTTCCACAGTCCAAAGCCACGTATGTTGGAGATGTGAAATTGCTACCCAAGTGTGACTATAAATGTGTTTGTCTGTGTGTCTGGCAGCCAGTCCAGGGTGTTTTATTCTAAGAACTCTGGGATTCAACTCCATACAGCATTGGTTAAGGATAAAATAAAAGAAAGATGGATGGAAAATAAACCAGCATAGCAGTAATAGACTCTAGTCCTAAATAACGGTATAGTGGCTACACTTAAATTACACTTTTAAAGGGACCTTCTACTTCCGATTTTTCTGCATAATTCAATGATTGAGACATAAACAAAGTCACTCAGACTGGTTTGATGTGAAGTTTGTTGTTCTAGAGTCAGAAACGCAGTACTTGAATAGATTATGAATAAACTCGAGGCCTGAGACATTGTTCGAGTATAATTTGGACATAACATTTTGGCGTAAAGCATTATTTTATAAATACATACATTGCAGAAGGGTTAAAAGCAAAATAGTACTTCAAGAAAACTTTTGTCCAGATTTGCAACCATTTTAACATCATCAACATTACATTAATCTCAGGAGACATGCAAGTTCACTGGTGATAGTAAATCATTTGGATAGTAAATAAAATGGCCATATATTGCAGTGGTGAACTTCTGGTTCCATTCACAACTGTTAGGACTTCTGAGTCTAGACGTCTCTCTACAATCAGTGATTTCTCATCAAACCGCTATGAACAACTTCATGTCTCGGCTATAAAACTGCAGAAAGTTTGAGAAATGAGTAGAGATCTTTAAGAGTGTGACAGTTACAGGGTATGATCATTGCATTGGCTGATTTCATTGCTACACATTTCATTTTAATATGCAACACAATTTCCTACACTCTTTCAGCTCATGCGCTTGTACAGACAACGCTGAATAAAAATTGTCTTCCAAAACAGTGAGTTATATTAGCTGATTTCTAAATCTGGGGGGGTGCCAAAAATGCAGCTTATTACTGTGATATTAGCTTGCCGCGCCGCGAATGAGAGACACTGTTTGTCCTTTGCATTGCATTTGAATAAGAAATAATTTTAATGTGGTGCAGTCGTGCTGCTTGTCCGCGTACATCACCGCATGCAACATCTGCTTTCAGTGACAGAACAGAGCAGGATCAATTTGTTGTGTGCATGCATAACTAATTCATCACATTGTTCCCCTGTAGGTCTGAAACACACACACACACACAC
This sequence comes from Brachyalestes nurse, assembly GCA_037974405.1. Lineage (NCBI taxonomy): Eukaryota > Metazoa > Chordata > Actinopteri > Characiformes > Alestidae > Brachyalestes > Brachyalestes nurse. Next base: position 6,307,016 of record JBBPCY010000032.1, on the reverse strand, counting down.
ACACACTCACATGCACGCACGTACTTTCTTTCTTGGCGAATTATGTTGTAACCTTAGATGGAAATTAAACCATTTGGATCGGAATATGTCACATTACAAAGACATTCTCTATTGAACAAAAAGCTGCTTCATTTCAGCATTCCAGGTATTTTCCTTTTCTTCTTACAAAACACCTGCTGCTGTTTTTTGCCATCTGCTTTCTGTGAACACCGGATCCTGGAATACTATTGACCACTGACTAAACGGTCAGATGGCCAGATGTTCTGGCTCTATTGCAAATGTGAGCAGAAAATTCCACACATAGTATTTATTCATGAGTTAAGCAGCAAAAGCATGAGAGGGAACGCAATTCACAGCATATTTGGTTTGCAGAATTGTACTTTGTTCGCTTCGAGGGAGATCCGGTTTGCTCAGTTGCCGTAGCTGTAAAACCTGCCTAGGGCCAGTGGAAGGTTTGGCATGTGACACAGGTTCACTGTCCCACTCCTCTTCAGCAACATGGGTTGAAGGTGAAATATGAACTCTTAATGAAATGTGTTTTTCTGGCGCCTCAGTGGTGCAGTGGGAGGCGCTGTGCCTCATACCTCCAGGGTTGGGGGTCTGAATCTGGGTCCTGGTCTTCTGTGTGTGGAGTTTGCATGGTGGCGTGGGTTTCCTCCGGGGTCTCCGGTTTCTCCCACAGTCCAAAGACATGCACGTCAGTTGAATAGGGGGTTCTAAATTAATTGTGTGTGTGAGTGAATGGGGTGTGTGTGTGTGTGTGCTGCAGTGGGCTGGCACCCCGCCCACGTTGAGTCCCTGTCTTGTACCCACTAGCCCTGGGATAGGCCCCGGGTATCTGCGACCCAGGTGAGGATGAAGCGGTTACAGACTGTAAGTGTTCTGGTTTTTCAAGTAGAAAATCAGTCACAGTTAACTACAGCATTTAAAAAAGTTGTTAGCAAACCGTGATCAGTGGAATTCTACAGAAAAAGCAGCATGGTTTCTCAACTAATCAGATTGTGATGTTGGAACAGTTGCATAAATGGATGTCTGATTGTAACTGAAACTAAACAAGAGGTTTTCAAACACTTCTGTAACTTTTTTTCAACGTATCACAGAATTTATTGAGCTCTTAGGCTGTCTATTTCGGTGTGTGTGTGTTTCAAGATTCTTACATAACTCAGTGGTTGAGATGTAAGCTAAAGTCGCTTTTGTACATAGTTCTGTCTTGCCTCTACTCACTTTCTGGTACCTGATACCTCATCTTCAATGCAACAAATACAACAGCAATGGGGAATACAGTGTTCTTGATACTTGATGTAACAGTTCTCTCGAACTCTGCAGTAGTCTGCAGTGTTTTCATGTCGTGTTTTGGTATCTACTCAGCTGGTTTTGGAATCATGATGGAGTAGGTACAAAAATAGTACCAGGTACTAGGTCCTGGGTACTTGATTTGCCTAATGGAAAACCAAAAGGCAAGTAGAGTCAAGTACAGCCAGTTCCAAGCTGTGAAAGAGCAACTAAAGCAATTCAGTGTGGTTTTCTGTGAAATGGTTCATTGGAGAGAAATCTACCATCTGGGCTTTCTCTACAGTGGTGATAGGAACCAGGGGCTGGGATGTCTACAACACAGTATATAGTCATTTTATTTACTACCCAAATCCACCTACATGTCAGCCTATATGTATCTTGTGAGTTTATATGTGATCCGTCCATCCATCATCCTTTACTAGGGTCACGGGGGGCTGTTGGAGAATATCCCAGCAGTCACAGTGCAAAAGGCAGAGAAACACCAGTCACCAGTCGATGACAGGGCAGATACACAAACACACTCACACACACACCTTTGGGCAATTTGTTTTATCTAATGATACTGGTAAAATGGTTGTAAATCTGAAAAAGTGTATCTGACTATATTGACTGGTTTTAACATGTTTTAGGTTAAAAGCTTCATTAAAAGTATCCTTAACTTATGTCTCAGGCTTTTTTTGAATACTCTGTGTGGTTTAGAGACATTAAACTGTTTACATGTCTGGTTCCCACCACCTGAACAATTCTGGATCAGTACGTTTCTCAAGAAAATTTCACATCAAACCTCCCAGAATGACTCTCTTTAATCTTTACAGAAATTTGGGCTGCTTATGTTATGTTTAGCTGTAAAACAGTGTTTGTGTGTGTGTGTGTGTGTGAGACCTAGCAGTGTGTGCGTGTCACTGCCGCGTCTCATCTAGATGGAGTTGACATCACCCGCCTTTGCATAGGAAGGTCACCGAATTGATTTCAAATAAATTTTTATGTGGTAAAGATACCAATCTTAATGACCAGCCTTTGTAAGGTCAGGGATTAGAGTGGCCCCGGCGCTAACAAAAGCAGGTGAAATAAATTGCATATACTATGTGAAGGCTCCGTGTCAGCCAGCACTCAGGCCGGGCAGCCCAGGCTGTGTGTGAAATTTTAATGGAGCCCTTTCTTTGTTGTTTGGGGACAGAGGAGACGGGCCGGACCGGGGCAGACAAACAGCCGCGTGAAAACCTTAGCGCTCCGAGGTGCTCCTTCACAATGTATCGGCGTAGGTGAGACAAAGTGAGCGCTGCTATAAGACAATAAAGGACCAGTCATTATTTGGCAGTGCTAATCTCGCACAGATGGTCCTGTGCTTGATGTTCAAATCACGTTTTGTTGCATTTTCACAGCCTTGAATGAGCTGTGTACACAACCATTGTTTGATGAGGAAAATTGAAGGCAAGCCTTGTAAACTGTCGGCGCCTGATGCCAGCGACGGAGCTCGGCTGAGACGGTTTGAGCAGGACATTCTTCTTCTTTTTTTTTCGGTGCCCTTTTTTTTTTCCACCGAGTCCAGCCCATGAGCTAAGCTCTGTCTGCAGATGGCGGGTGCATAATGATTGTGTTATGAGGTGGGATCATGACTGCAGTGCAGCTGATGGGCAAGCCGTGGAATGGCGCGAGGGAATAGACGAAGGTTTACATGGATGAGACCATTCCTCTTCAGGGTTTTCGCTGTAATTTAGGTTGAGCAATGCCCCTCCTCTGACAATTGAAACGAAGGCTCTATGTAATTAACCTAGAAATAGGATGAAACCCCACCTCAACCCTGCGCTGCAGCGTAACACTGTCATCATCTTTTCCAACAATTCAATTTCATCCTTTCCCTCTTTTGAATAAACAATTTAATGAAATCACAATTATGCACAACCCCTTTATGGGGTCGACCCTTTTCAAAAGCTGGGTAATATCCCAAGAGAGGAATTTACTTTTATATAATTCTTTATGTGTTTAAGCAATTCTCATAGAGTTTCTTACACAAGAAGCCTTGCAGTTAAACAAAGAAACACACAGTAAACCTTGTACTGAGCCTTTTGCGTCAACGTTAGGTGCAAATCTGACACATCTTTTATTGCGTTATATGCAACACTCTCACTTTATAGCAGGGGTGTTAAACTCCAGTTCTGAAGTTTGTTGAATTCTTCTCCTCAAACACATTCACTAACTTTGGCAGTTAACCGGTGAGGTGAACCAGGTTTCTGAGCAGGGAAATCACCAGAACATGTTGAACCACGGCCCTCCAGGACTGGAGGTCGACAGCCCTGCTTCATAGGCTACCTGGTGAAACGCAAAACCTCTTTTCATGCGTACATGTGATGAAGGGTCACTCGAAACTTGGGAGAATCCTGCAGAAAGTGGGTGGAGGTATTGCATGGAATTTCCTCCATCGTTCAAAATGGTTTGTGTTAAGGTTTCAAAAGATGTTGTCATGAGACTTCTAACGATGCCGGCAGATCCAGTGGTGATATGGAGATGAACTTTAAATATGTGATGAATATGTGACCCTGTTTAATGTGTGTGAAGACACAATTTCAGAATGTGTCAGATGTGCAGATGTTTTTGTAAAGTCTTTACAAATGCTTTGGTGGGAAACACTGCTATCTCTCTCACGGTCACTGAACGTTCCATTTTTGCTTTGTTTTGTTCTATATTGCTTTGTTTTGTTTTATATATTACTGTGTCTCTTAAACCCAACATCCTGCAAGCAAGCAGTTAGTCAGCGGAGCTACATGGAGCTTGCATAATGAGTTGCAGTTTAGTTATTTTCAGGCACATCATTGCGCAATTTGCATTGCACCTGTGCTTATATGTACTTCGGGCCTCAAAAACTCCAGCTATGTATTATAATGTGTGTATTACTGTATGCTTTTCTTTTCCTTTTTCTATACTGTTATTATACTGGAGATCCAAGTTTTTGTCCTCATAACATGTATAATAGCCCGTGAGACATGGGTGCATTCGGCAGTTTTGCATAATTGTGCTTTAATACAAGCAATGCTTACATGCCTCCTCACCAAGCCTCTGACAATAGGTTTGCTTTGGAGTTGGATGATGAGAAATATTCTTACCTTATGACACACTTATATGCATCTATTCCTGATGACATGGTGTGCATTGTACCAAAAATAATCATATATATTTGCACAACAAAGCATGTGATGCAATGCAAAGGTGGTATGCATTAGAAATGTATGAGGAATGTTTAATAGATGAAAGTCCTATTGAAGGTGTCACTACTAGGTTATATTGATTCCTAGAGCTTAATCCAGCACAATCTGTGGTCTGAAATCCATCCAGCCCCTGTTCATCACCTGGCCTACTTTACACTTTTGTACATTTTTGACGTTATAATACCAGCAACACCTAATACCTAGGAAATATGCAAATTCCCTCTCCAAGGACAATGAATGCTCGCACTGTCTGAAACTCCTTTCTTCCTTTTTCCATTTGATAGTGAGGAGGAGGATGCAAAATGTTTGTGGTAAAAGAATTTGTAAATAAGGTCCCCTCCGAGAGATGTGGAAAGATAGACACAAACGGAAACATAATAAAGACATACAGCCAGAGAGTGGAGCCGCATACATTAAATTCAGGCCAGTTGGTTGTTTAAAAAAAACAAAGCAAATAAACAACAAAAAAAAAGATCCTATTTTATTTCATTGTAGATCTCCATTACTACAGCAGGGTCATTCAGGGGCCAGCAAATCTCACTGAACAAATGATAAGGAACAGTTTTCACACCCTCTCGAGTGGTGTGCCATTGCGGAAAAATTTGGCAGTGTTTTTATAGGACGCCTCATCGGCATTCTAGTTAACGTCAAGCATTCTGGCATCGTGACAAGCACTTTTCAGTCTGAGTGACAAAATTCGGCACGTCTATCCTTCCATCGTGTATAAAGTACCCCAGAAAACAGGGCTGATTGATCGAGATCTCCCTTAAACACCAGTGAATGGACATCCAGCAGTGCGTCTTGCCTTTCATCTCTGTTATTACCTACCCCACCCTCTGAGTTCATTGACACCTTTGCGGCAGTGCAGTGCAGGACCGGTTGGTTACAGGCTGCTGGACTCCATACAAAGTGACCGCCTGAATCACCTTCATCCATAGCTTGATTTGCTGAACCATTGAAACTTTTCCAGCCTGTGCTCATTACCTGAGGGAGTCCCTCTCCAACTGTGTGAGGAGCTTGAAAGGCCTTCTTCAAAATCCGCAACTGTTATAGGGCGGTCTAAGAAAGCACTGCACTACAATGATGGACCCTACCGAGCTTCCAAGCTTGTAAATGCACACTATTTTTTACCTTTGACTCCTCAAAAGCAGTACAATGTTTCATATGAGCAAGTCGGTTCCATCAAATGTCTGAGAGTAGATGTCACAGATAATGTCAATAGACTATAGATCATTCTTAGAGATTATCTTAGTCAGAAATGATTCCACACTTGTATGTCAGGAACACGACTATTTTCGTTTCTAGCATATGCCGATGACATTGTGCAGCAAGTCACCCTGTTAAAATGAGAGACCTGAATGAGCTTAATTTTCCTTCCTGATGATAATTGCATTTTCATCAGGAGGACGACTTTTTTTTTTATTCCTCAAATCTGCAGTGCCTTTAGGCTTCCTTTGTTTTTATCATCAAAGTCTGAGGTGATGCATGTTATAGCTTCACTCAGTACAGAATCATTGCCAGTTACAGCAGGCTCTTCTTTCATTAAAACTTGTGAAATGTTCATTACCTCCTGAAGAGCTTTATCATTCAGGGAACGGAATCATAGTTTCTATCTGAACTGTTTCAGGGAGGGTTCTTCCTCAAACGCTCACAGAAGAACAACATTGCGCTGCTGTTCAGAGCACTCAACCTTATCTTGGGTGCTTGATCAAGATGTTTATTTTGTGAAAAATAAGATGTTCATTTTGTCATTGCAGTCATTGTGTAGCTCTCTGTTATATTCTACATTCTCAACATTGAACCACTTATAAGTGTTGCCAAAAAGGGTCCTTTGCATGATCCTAAATGTTCCCTAAAGTCCCTTTCAGTAGATTGTTCTTAGAAGAACCACTTTTATAAATGAGAATGAAAAAAAATGATTGTGAAGCAGTATTCTTTTCTTCTTTCACTTTCAGCTGCTCCCGATTAAGGGTCATAACATCTCCATTTCCTCCTATCCTCTAAGAACCTCCATGTAATGTATAGGTCCTAGGAAGGACCACAAATTGGTAAACAACCTTATACATTGTGTAAAGGTTTTCACACCTCTAAAAGGTTCCTAACTCTTACTCATCATCTCTTCCGCCACTCAAAAGCCCTTTTATTTAGGAGAATAGGCAGCTGATCTGATATAGAGCACACACTCTCTCTGGCTTGTGTTGGATGAGCCAACGTTTCCAGAGCTCCTTAGTCATAGGCTTTGTGCTTGACACATTCAGAACAATAGCTACAGCTGTAGGTATAGTATATCAGCTCCTCTGCTGGATGCACAATTAGAAGGCCTACTTATCGTGGTCTTCAGGGACTGCGTGTCTTATTTCTGACACCACTTTAGCCTCTCTTATGAATCATTTGGCTTTAAAAGAATGTTATGATGTGCGTCTCAGAGGAACAATCATGATGATGCTTAAAAGTCTCACAAGAGCCATAGATGTATTTTAAATGAATCAGAGTTAAGAACAGATGCTCCTAAATAAATATCTCGTTTGTCACTGTGGCAGCCCATCAGTTGTAGGTGACGATATGTTGCTCCATCAAATATGTTGAATGCTGAAGAAGAAAAAGTTGAAGTAGGAGTAGGAGTAGGAGGGAAAAAAACAATATATTTCTCACATCTCTGAAAGGCAAAATCATTTTATTCAAGGCATTTTCAGACCAACTGGGCCAATTTGTCATGTTCATATGGTTTAAATACACATATGAAAACAAAACAAGAACAAAAGAATTAAAAAACACCTCCCACACACACAAGCTCTTTTTATATGTATATATGTTTATATTTCCATGTGTATGAAAACAGTATGATATGAATGAAGCTGTCAATGTTTTACAGTCATGCGAGCAGTCCAGTTCAACCGAGGACACCTGAGAATTAGTGAATAGATTCATGCTGAATGAAAATCAATCCACATCCAGAAAAAAAAAAAGCTTGCGCAATTTTATTTAACGAGTGAGAAACAAAAGCTCGGCCATGACCATTAACACTTGACTTACTGCATTAAAAGGATTCTGTTTGGCTGCACACCCGGTGCTTCATGCAGTACATCACAGCCTGTTTGGCCTGTCTAGCTGCCAGTCATGCTGTTATCCTGCAAAGGCATAAATAAAGTGCAGTCTTAGCGAAATAATTTGTATCCGTCTATCAGCTGCACAATGCTCTGTATTGATTTCATGTCTGTGGGCTATAGAAAGGACAGCTGGGAGTGATAGGCGGCGACTCTCCTTCGCTGTGACACGACATCCTAACTGTTCACAAGAACAGGCAGGCTTCAAGCATTCAGGAAAGAAAGACCAGGTGCAGTTTTGACTAGAACTCTGAAATGCCACTGTGGTCTTAACAGGAAAGAAAGACCAGGTGCAGTTTTAACTAGAACTCTGAAATGCCACTGCGGTCTTAACAGCAGATAAGATTAAACTTACTCAACCCTTTCATAAGGTTAAGGAAGGTTTTCTGTCCGTCTTTTCATAAAAGTTATTTTTAATCATCCATGCTTGGAGAAGACAGGCAGGACACACATTAACTCAGTTCTTTTGACATTTTTTCACAAGTCTTACACTTTTTGCAAAAACTGAACTATCAGGGTTAGGCTGGTTGAACGCACACTAGTGGTTGGTGGTGGCCTGGTGGGTAGGATACTTGCCTCTGGATCAAGTGGTCATGGGTTTGAATCCTACCTTCAGCAAACCACCACTGGGTTCCTGAGCAAGACCCTTAACCCCAAGTTG
>JBBPCY010000032.1:6272239-6292188 GCA_037974405.1 Brachyalestes nurse | reverse complement strand
ACTTAAGTGAAATTTGACTGTATGACTTTCACTTGTATTGGAGTAACATTTGACTAGTGGTATCTGTACTTTCACTAAAGTAATGAAGTTAGCTACTTTGTCCACCTCTGGTCAATAGTCACCAAAATCTATAAATACGTCACTAAAACTTTTCTCAACCTGCTCAAACCACATCCAGCTCTTCATTAAGGTTGTGCAGACTTGTGGTCAGGGGTTGACATGTTTCTGTTCTAGTACGCTAATGAGGACCTACATGAATGAACTGGTACTCACCAAAATTAAAAAACTTCCACCTCACTATGTTAGAGTGATATACTGTCCCAACTTTGATCCCGAGGCTCCTCAAAAGTACATCTTGTACAAAATTATGGAATGGCTGTGGGTGTTGTGCTTCACTGAACTCAAGAAGGAACATTTTCAAAAGTTTAATTTGTCTTTCCACTGATCAAGGGATGCCATTGGCCTCCCATCTTGGCGAGCCTTTTCTCGCTCCATGGCCTTGAAGCAGCGGTTCAGGGTTCGCTGCCTCAGTCGTTTGTGGATTTTTCTCTTAGACCTGAACTAATAATTGTTCACGGAAACCCCTGCAAATTCGAGGAAACCGCAAATATCCTCCACATTTTGTTTTTTGCTATTTGCGTGCCAATATATTATTTTTCATGCATTTTAGTGCTAAATTTACACATTTTGTATTAATGTAAATTCAGCTACATTTCCATATATAATATAACTGTCACATCTCTGGCAGACACAGTCCAGCATTCTCGCATCAGAACAGATTCTGATGTGGTTACCTTTAGGATTTAGACTATAAAAATAGGCATTTATATGCATTTTTTTTTACCACATCACAAATTCACATTTTTTTCACAATTCACGGGTGAAAGTGAGCTACCTTAATTCTTTGGCTTTTTGACTTTCAAATCTCTATAGGTATCTTCCACCTTCGAAGGAATTACCCTATTTCTGACCATAGCTGAACATGAGGTGTCATGATGCCCCCTCTCTCCCGAACGAGGGCCAGAACACACGAATGCATTCATGATAGGTTTCTTGCATTTATTTCTCAAAACACCAAACAAAAGGGTACGAGGATACAGGATACAGGATACAGCTAGTACAAAGCAATGCTGACGGAGTTTAGATGACGGATAAACGACGGTGGACCGACACCCTGGTCGGTCCAAACAGAACTTAAATACTAAACCTCCTCAACTCAAAACCCAATAAACAAACAATCACTTAACATAAACTGAACACAGCTGATAATAATCAAACTCATTCAAACCAACAAAGTGTCATAATAAAAGCACAAACATAAAAGAACAAACTAAAGAAAGGGTGACCCCTAGTGGCCACCCACTGTCAGACCCCAGCCCTAACATGAGATTGTGATTTATTCGATGGAAATTTACTTGGACAATGCACATTTCTGTGAAAAAAGGTTTAGCCAGTGTGGCAGTTTTTTATGTGTAGCCCCCAGACTATCATTAAAATGTCAATTATCATATATCATCTGATCTTATTAAAATTTCATTTGGGGTAATTTCGTGGCTTTGGTGTTCTGTCATGGATGATTAAATGGATGTTTGGGGGCTCATCTGGGATTGGCAGTAAACTGGCACACACATCCCCGATACACCTGAGCTTCAGTCTCAACCTCCTGCAGACCTCATCAGTGAATTTCACAGTGAATGCTAAAAACTGTTTGCTGAGCAAACACCTTGGCTAGAGGAGTGGAGAGACACCCTGGAGTTTGCACTACTGGCTATTCATCACAGACAGAACGCAACATATGTTTTATTTATGAGCAATTACGTCTTTGCATCTGCTCCTGACGTCGCTCCCCATCTCTTTTGCTCTTAGACACTTCTAAGAACAAACAACACTTCATCGTCTATATAGACACTTCATCGTCTATTTTTTGGTCCCTCTTCCTTTTACAGAAAATTCATCAGTCACGGCTGGTGGAACCATTTGAAGAACTTGTTCTCGCCAATGCTAATTTCGAGCAGGGCCAGAAAGCGGATGGCAATGTGTCAGCTCAAAGAGTTCAGATATCTCAGCTGCTTGAAATGGTTTCCTGTGATAGTTATTGGTTTGCAGACAGTCAAACAGGTATGCTCCTCTTACCCCAGACTCAGTCAGCCAAGCCATGTTTGGTATCTGAAGTGTGTAACAAGGGGTCATGGAAGCTTATATCCAACACTATCATAGGACTGTATTCAGTACCGTGGAAGATGTTGATCAGTCGGGTTTAGTAACGAAAAACAGGAGTGGACAGATTACTAAATTTTGAGTTGGGGGTGGGGGTTGGGATACTACATGAGAAGAAACTAATTTTGCTTCAAGATGTGCAAGACTATGAATTTGCATGATAGATAGGGGCAGATGAAAATGGTCAAAATGCTGTTAACAGTTACGGTTACAGCATTTAGCAGATGCTCTTGTACATCAGCGCCTGAAGTAGTCCACGTCTGTTCTTCATACCTGCAAAGCTAAACACAAATCAACATCTGCCTTTAACCAAATTACTACAAACTAAGTTGGAAGCGTTAGCAAACCCTGTCAAAAGAAAAGAAAAGGAAAGGAAAGGTGCGGGTTTAGCACAAAGTTAGCAAAAACATGGACAAGCGTGAAGTTTTTTTTATATAAAAAAAAAACAAAGATTTGATTCAGTGATGGCTTGCTTACTTGTTACTAACAGCTACTAAACTGGAAAGGTATTTTGATGTGTTACTTGATGTCTTTGCCAGTATGACATGATGGAGCTTGTGTTATTAGCATGTATGCTAGCATCTAACTATCAAAAAAATTGTTTGCTTGACTTTGCGTGTCATTCTAGGTAACTTTGGGCATTCAAGTTTAGTTTATAAAAAAAATGGAATAAAAAAGTTGACCAGTCAACTCGCCAAATGAGTATGGACACTGTGGTGTGAAACTGCATCATGCATTTGCCTCGAGTTAGCAGTCTTAACTAGACATGCTTATGTGGTTTCTGACACACTATTTATAAACTTGGATAAATGAATTCAGTAAAAGAAGTAAAAAGATACACCCACTTACTCCAGGCCCTTCAATTCAACTGCGTTTTGCCCAGAGGAGTGCTTTGCATAAATCTATAAGATGAAGTGTTACCATCTCTGCTATCAAAGCCAGTTTTCAAAGCTAATGTTTTCGGAGTCGTCGTACAACAGCGTGTTCATTGGATTTCACAAAGAGTAATGCGCTGAGGTGCCAGATGGCCCACATGGATGCATAAATCAAGATTAATGGCTGCGCTCTATTGACTGCCATGTACATCCATTATTCTAATTCAGAAAAGCCACAAATCAATTGTCTCTGCGTGAAGAGCGAGGAAACTGATAAGTCAAACGGGCACCATGAGAAATGAGCGTTGCAATTAAATGTGTTTGCCAGATACTTGGCAAGACCGAAGATTTAAGAAAATAAAAGAGGAAAAAAAAAAACAATTATAGGCAGCGGAGTTTTACATACCCAGATGCTCTCCTGTATATTCCTGGCCTGAAGATCTTGCCTTGGACATATTTTTCATCATTTTAGCAAGTATAATGGATCACTGGTTTAACACTGACTGTGAAGATCTGTAAAGTTGACCGTATAAAACACTGGCCTGTCAGGTACCAGATGCCTTGAGTTCCACAAGGATGTCTGGCGGTGAGAAAACCTTTATTTCAGGAACCAAAAGACTGGGATCTGACTGGGTGAAGCAGCTCCCATCACTTCTGTCAGCTAGTCTCAACCGCTCAAAGAGGGAATCCCATTTGATTTCATGCCCACATACACTGTGTGGCTGTAATTTGCTAGAAAATGGCATACCCTTTCAGAACCTGGGTGTCTTCCATATGAGTAGCTGTGTGAGTGGAAAGGATAGAGATAATCACCAGTAATCACATGTAACCACCACCATCATCCCCGTGCCGAAGTCGTCTTCATTTTCCTGTCTCAGTGAATATCGTCCCATTGCTCTCTCACCCATCATCATGAAGTACTTCGAGAGGCTAGTCGTGAGGCAAATAAGATCACAGCTGCCCCCCTCACTGGACCCCTGCAGTTTAAAGTAAAGTGGCCCCTTAAAGTCACGGGCGAACACACCACAGCACACAGTGTGAACAATGTGAAGCAGGGGGTTGCCACCAACAAGGAGTGCCCGGGGAGCAGTGTGTGGGGGCAGTATCTTGCTCAAGGGTACCTCAGTGGTGCCACTAGCAGTTGGGATTCAAACTCACAACCTTCTGCTTGCAGGGGCAACTCCATTTACATTTATCAGACGCTTTTATCCAAAGCGACTTCCATTCCCTAACTACAGGAGGCAGTCTCCCTGGAGCAACTTGGGGTTAAGGGTCTTGCTGAGGAACCCAGTGGTGGTTTGCTGAAGGTAGGATTCAAACCCATGACCTCTTGGTCTAGAGGCAAGTATTCTACCCACTACGCCACTACCACCCACAAAACCTTATCAGTGTAACATCTGTTGGCTAAAAGATTTTCACGGTTTGATGCACACATAGTTTGCAAAATCTAACCCATATTTATGTTTTCTGCTTTGTCAGATATATATGTTGCACAATAAGCTAATTTTTACCTACACCTAGGTTTGACACACATTTCAACACCATGTAATGTGACATTTAACACATGTACCAGCACTGGGTCCCAACAAAAGGTGCAGGAGGCGCTAATAATGTGGCAACAAGCAAGACAGAATTGACATTGTAAGCAATCTTCATATTTATAGAAGAAAAGGATGCATACATCCATACAAGCAAGGGAGAAGCTTGTGTGCTTCAAACGTAACTATTTTAGTCCTGATGAAAGTGGAGATGTAGACCGTCTCTCCAGCAGTGTAATGTTTGAGCTTTGATCACATAGCTAATAATAGCGAAAACATTTGTTTGACAAGCGCGTCTGAAAAGACATGCATTTGACGATGACATCATGGATTTTGCTTTGAGGCTAAACAATATTTACTACGGTCCCACTGATGCAACGGGCCTGTGAAGATGTGCAATAGTGGTTCCTTGATACCACAGCTGAAAAATCACTTTTAGTCAGTAAAATCCTTCATGTCTAAACATCAATATCAATATCACCCATTGAAACGTAAGGAACATGGTTCGCATTCCAAAATCAGAATCTTTTTTTTTCCCCATTTCTGAACTGATTCAGACTACTATTCAAACATGGTTTTTTTTTCTATAGTGTGTTTAGAGACGCCCTCTTCACTGTCTCCCGCACAGCATCAGCTCAGACCAGTCAGAATGCCATTAATGTGACTAAGGGGTGGAAATCCATCTCAGTCAGAAAGGGTTCATCAGTTGCAGCCTGGGGTACCAAAACACCTATTAGCCTACTCCCAGCAATTTCACCCCACCTGAAACGAATACAAACAATCTCGCTGGCACTCTGATAAAACCCAAGGTAACGAGCAGAGTGAATATGGACTGAACTCCAGTGAACTGGGGAATACAAGCCGAAACAAAGGGAGTGTGGAATGGCAGCAAATTTCTTCTGAGCACAGAAACAAAAACGAGAGAATGTGCATTGCACTACACCTGCAATGCACCGGGAGAAAATATTCTGCATAAAAAGAAAAACTGTACGGGTTTTTGAATCATTGAATCATATTGGCCATTCTGCAAAAACGCATGAACGCATGAAAGGTGTGTATATTATGATCCAAATTAGTCTGCCACTCTTCCAGGATGGCCCGTCTTGCAAAATAGAGGAAAAAGGCAATGAAGACGGAAAGGGGTTTTAGGAACAATGTGCAGATGTGAGAACGCTTCTGTGGTCGTTGGCCTTAAAGGGCAATTCCACCCCTTTTTGAAAATCTCTGCAAAATTCAATGGCTAAGATTAGAGCAAAGTGTTTCAGAGCAGTTTGATATGAAATGCTCCATTCTAGAGAAAGTCTGATTTATTCATAGTAGTGAGGATATGAACCAGACATCCAAATCACTTAATGCTGTTAAAGTCTACCAGGCAGAATGTTATTACATGGAATGTTTATGAATATGTTGTTTTGACTTTATTTTATAATAGTTTTGAGGAAAACTGGCACACTGTTGTAGCATTAAAAATACATTATCAACATTAAACATCATCATTGCTGGAACAAAACTTGGTCTCATATTTTATATTTGATCATATTTGAAAAATCATATTTGTTTAAAAAAAAAAATAATTTAAAGTCTATGGATGTGTTTGTATACAGTGTTGAATTGGCAACCTGTCCAGCGTGCTTCTCCATCTTTACCCCTGTGAGAAGTGGGATAGACTCCAGTATCCCCCAGTGACCCTGGTTAGGATAATTGGCTTGGACAATGAATGAATAAATGAATAAATGAATAAAAAAAAAATAGAAAATGCCATCTATTTACAAACTGATGACCAATGGTTCAAGCTAGTTTTGGTTCAATTTTTTAACATTAAGTTACACTAGTATTTTTCCCCTTTCTGGCGGAAAGCTACCATGTTACCTGGTCATTTTAGTAAATAAAACATCGTATCATAGCTTTCCTATCAGTACTACTGTAAGGACGATCTATACAGGGAATAAATTCACATCAAACCTTTAGTCGCTGAAGCTTTAAGTTGCTTATTCTAAGCCAAAAGAATAAAAAATGAGGTCAGTGTCCAGTTACCAGTGGAGTCCACTGTCGTAGTCATAACAGTCGACCTGCATATAAACCATCATCAGTCAGCTAAAAACAAATCTGATTATCAAAGTACATCAGTATCTGTGTGTTCTGTATATACACCTGTGATCTTCTATCTCATTACCTCTCATTGTGTTGCCTTGTTCTTGTAGGACCTATAGTTAATCAGGCTTCACGCTCTTGTTGATTTGACAGTGTTGCCATTTCTATAGCAATTTCTCAAGCCATCAATCAAATAACTTGCTTTACCTGCACCACTGAATCTACACACTGCAGGCCAGTGCCTTGTCCTCATACGACTTCAGGGAAGCCTCATCTTTAAAAATAAGGTCCGAAACATAAGACAACCTTGTGTGGCTTCAGGATGTTCCGAATTAGCTGCAGTGTGATCTGTAGCGTAGGAACGCTGAATGATTTATATTTCAGAAGTGCCAGTGTTCGTAACAGTGGAGGTGTTGTTTTATTCTGTTTTAGTTGATCAAAATAATGAAAAAGAACAAAACAAATGGAGAAAAAAAAAAGCAGTCTACCTCTGGGAAGGCACATCTCAGCAGGCAGAAGACTGCCCCAGATTTGCCTGTGTCATAGCACTGAGCTGAGAAATACTAGTTTTTTTTTTTGTTTTGGGTTTTTTTTTTTTTTAACTATATCTCCAGATGCAAAGTTCTGGTGCGAAGCCTTTTCAAATGATATAGCATGGCAGCAATGGCTTTGTTTAGGGAAATAGCGGAGAGCATCTTGTTGTTCAAATGCTCATTTGATGTAAAGACATGAAAAGCTGGGGGGGAAACAAAATAAAGCACAGTTTGCTGGGAACAAAATAAACCAGTGAAAAAAAAAATCAGTGCGCAGAAGCACAGGCACCAATATGCCACTTTAATCCCCCAAACAGTCACCGAGTCAGGTTCCTATAGTGCAAAGCAGATGAAGAATCCCGACTTCACTGTTAAAGCGAAAAAAGATCTACCCCAAATAGGCCCGGACTTAGATATACAGTTCTTTGAAGCAACTTTTCAATTTTGAAGAGATTCTTGAAGCTTTAAGAAGCTTTAAAATGTTTTAACATTAACTTACACTAGTAATTCAGTTATTTTTCTTGGTGGGAAGGGACCATGTTACCTGGTCATTTTAGTAAATAAAATGGCTAAAATTGCATCGGATCAGTACAGCCCTACAAAGCCAAAGTGCAGTAACTACATATTTGGTTAAAATTGACTTTAGACTACAAATGGGATTTAGGACATCTCCTTTGTCTTGGGAGAAAATGTCCTGGTTCAAAGTTCTCCCGTTTCAGAAAAAAGATTGTGTCAAAATTGCAGAAACTACAAAATCCATACTAAAACCACGGCAAACCGCAGTAAGTGCAGTTACTGCATTCTGGTTTCTGTTTACCTGGCTTTGATAAGGCAGATACTGCGGTCTGATGCCCTTGATGCCCTCAACTGCCGCGACTTTAGGGAAAATTTAGCTGTGGAGGAGTGACAAAGAGTGAAAAACATGCACTTAGCCTTACATTCATAAGTGTACACTCTCACTCAGATCCAGATTCAGATACACACACATTCAGCACTCTCTCTCTCTCACAGGCACTTACACATATTCAGTACTCACTCCCTCTTCCTCTCCCTCTCTCTCTCTCACACACACACACATTCAGAAGTCACTTCCCGCTCTTCTCTCCCTCTCTTCACTCACACAAGCTTTTAGCAAATATCCTTGTTGCTGTAATATATTATACTTATTTGTTATTTATTATGCTATTTATTATGCTAGTTAAAACGAATGCTGGCCTTTTTGTATTCTGTATATTTATACATAAACAATTAATACACCCACAGTCAACACACCACAGTCAACACCTCCACCTCCCCCTCTACTCCCAGCCCCAGAAAGCGCCAAGCCTGCCTCTGGTCTGGACCTTTAATATAACCTTTAATATTCAATAATGCCAATATTTATTCATTTCTAAAGCAGTGTGATGACAGGGGTATTGTGAAAAAAGAGTATGTCTATATTCACAACCTAAGCATTTATAAATAAAACACAAAACCAATTAAAATCTATTAAAAGCATTGAAAAGATACAAGGAATACAACAACAAAGTGAGATGAACACATTTAAACTGTAGATACTGCGCTTTGCTTTTGCAATAGTGTTTTAGTTGCTTCAGGTTATTCAAAAGCAGAGTGCAGTATCTACACTCACTGGGGCAAAACGCCTTATGAATGGTCATTTCTGGTATTTTTTTTTTTTCTGCAAAATGTTCTTTTACCATAAAGGTATTAAATGAAAACATCGTCACTGCTGTAAGTACAACGCGTTTGGCTGGCCGGTTTAAAAACTTTATATTGCACTTTGGCTTTGTAAGGCAGAGTACTACTGTACAGACGATTTTTACAGGGCATACATTCATATCAAACCTTAAGTAGGTGAAGCTTTAAGTGGGTGATTCTAAGCCAAAAGAATAAAAGAATGAGGTCAGTGTCCAGTTACCAGTGGTGTCCACTGTCATAGTCAAGAATCCAGACTTCACTGTTAACCCCCTGGAATTTTCAAATGCTTGTAGTTCTGTTAAAATAAAACCCCTACATCTCTAAGTTCTTGACTTTTCCTAAAATGTTTTTATTAATCATCTAGTGGATTTTGGTGAGTGTGTGATATAAAGAAAAATAAACACGACCATTTATTTTATCAGCTGTCATTTTTGGCGCCACGCCCCTCCCACCGGCCCGGTTGTTTAGCAACGCTAGATGCTTGTGACGTCATTCGACTTTGACAGCGCACCATCGATTAAAATACTGCGAAATTTAAGACATGGACCCGTACAAAAGATATATGACGGCCAAAGAAGCCTGGCTATTGTACCAGGATCTGAGCGAGGGAGAGTCGGAAAGAGGAGAGATCACTGTCGATGTGAAAGAGTGAAAAACCCACAAAAATATATATTTTAAACACTTATTTTGTCAAGTCTCCATTATTATTTAAAAAAGAAGTTGGGAATGAGCCACTTCACAGCTTCTAGAAATGACATCTTAGCCTCGCTGACGCTATTGCAGTAGGGAGGTCAAAATGACCTGGAATGTACTGGAATGTTGGCGGTTCTAGTGTTAAAGCAAAAAAAGATCTAACCCAAATAGGTCTGGCCTTGGATGTACAGTTGGAACACCTCTTCATTATGGGGAGGTTCTTGAAGCTTTAAGAAGGTTTTACACTTGCATGTCTTATTCGCAGCAAAAGTGGTTCTCGAAAGATTCTTCTCAGCCTTCTTGGCGACCAGAACTGGATAGTTCTTCTGCCAAAAAAACCTCTTTGCCACCTTCATGTTTAAGAGCATGTGTGCAGCCTGCAATTTTGTGAGCGCGTTTTGCACTCGAGTCGAGTCCAACCTTAAAGAGGTGGTGGCGCCGGTGCTTGTACAGCATGTCAGCGACATCTTCGTATATGGCAAAGAGCAGATGAACTGTATGCTTCCTAAGAGAGGAAGAGATACGAGACACTTACAAGAAGTGTGGAGACAACAGAGTGCGATGAGCATTGAAGCAAAAATGCAGCAGGGGAAATCTGTCAGAGGAATCAAAGTCCTGACAAGCTGAAGGGAAGGATTCAAATGCAGAAAACACACACGAACAAACACGCAACCCCCCTCCAAACACACACACACACACACACACACACACACACACATATGCATGCACGAGCCTGGGGGTGGAGAAGCAAAGCTTAATGCATTTCACTTGGCTATTGAACCCCTGCCCACTCACAAGGAAAGCAGCAGTGTGTAGGTAAAGCCAGCCCTGCTCCACAGGTCTCTATAGCCACTGTCTTCTTTCAGCTTTCTTCTGATTTGAGATTACTCAACAGTTTACACAACAATACCCAATACCATACGCTGGAATGGAAGTATGAGCAGAAGAATGTTCATCTGGTTCTGAGGGAGCTGTTTAAGTGGAATTTATTTCCCCGGAATAATACATAGTCGAGCACACCTGGACTGCAGTGCGCTGAGTCAAACATGAGGCTGTTTGGCTAAAGCAAGGAAAAACAGTGCCCTGCCTGCTGGAAAATCTGACAATACAGAATAGTTATCATGATACATGATGTTACAATATGCTAATATACTATATTGTGGGTGTCGCCAGTACTTCTAAACCACCAGATAGCTGCATCAGTAATCAAGTTTAGAGCAGTTGTAGAAAGACTGTAAACTACAATCAGTGTACAATTACATAAGTGGCTTAATGGCTTATTGGAAATCAGTCCATTATGCCATCACCTCATTTAAAAGGCCCAAATCTTATATTTTGGTGTTTTATGGGTTTGGATACCAAAAGCTGACCAAAAATGTTATATTTACATTTCTATTTTCCTCTCTCTCTTTAATCCTTTATAATTAAAAGCATTTTTCTTCCTGTGTTTCAGAATGATATATGTAAATGATTTGCTGACATATTAATGTGAAATGAGTACATAACACCAAGTTGACACACTTATAACTTCAGTGTGTGTTTATACTGGTTTTTCATGATATAGCTCCTGTAATTCCTTTCTTATTTGCTCTTATTCATTTGTAAAGAAGACAAAAAAAATAATCAAGATAAAAGTTTTACACAGCCTTTTTTGTTTCAACTGTGTTATGGTGATCCATTCCGGCTCTAAACTCCTTTCTTTCTGCTTAAATTTAACCAAGACAGTTTCATAATGACACCAAGCTCTAATAGTTATGGGCTGGAGGTGGCTGTTAAGTGCTAGCAAGCTGGGACATTGTTGCAGCTTCCTGAGGCCATATAATTAAACAAAAGGTATCAATTTATTTGACAACACTTTATTTTAGGGAGCATATTAAGGCCTTGTTATTTGTTCAGTAAAGCCCCAACGTTACATTTGTTACGAGCTGTAATTAGGTATACATAATCAGGTATTTTTATGTGGGCATGATTAATAATTGTATTAAATAAAAAGCACAATGTTCATCCAAATTCTCATCTTATACTGTATAGCTGGCAATATTTGATTCCTACAAGTTCTAGGTAAGGCCTCACAACGTCTGGAATATATTGCATTATTGCAAATAAGAATTTAAGTCATTAATATATCAAGATGTATTCTACTGTTCTACAAGTACTGTTTGAATCATTGGTTTTAGTCATTAGCCAGAGACTAAAAAGTGCTAAATAAGCTTTGGTAAATCAATTTACACCCTATATTCTAAAGCAAAGAGTAAGAGATATCCCGATCACATGCAAACCAGGAATATTTTATGCTAGTGGCAATTAATTTTAACATCCAAGTATTATCTTCTTATTTTACTACTATAACTGTATGACACTATTAAATGATTATTATAGACTTTATAAAATAAATAAAGGTCTGTTCATTTTGTGTGATATAACAACAAATAATGCAGTTTTTAGTGATCTTGAAATAACCAACATTATTTTCTGTTAATCATATGTTTTGCTTTTCAGAATTATACACTAATTGAAGGTCATCGTGAATAAACCAGAAGTGTTTAATTAGGGCTTTATTGGATAAATAACAAGATCTTAACCAACCCCAGTAGGTGTTCCTTGAAATAAAGGGTAACCAAACAAACTAAAACTACTCAAACTCTCTTACATTACACACACATCTATCAAAATGTCCCTCAAGGCAAACACGGTGACCAAAAAAAGCACAGTTGAGCCAAGACCTGACCCCACGTCCGACACATCTGGGAGAATTTTCAAGTTGACTCCTTATCACTGCTGTGCTGCTGGTGTGCTTTATGCATGATACAAAGTGATACATATTGTATAAAACTGCTGTTAAATATTTCCTTTAATTGCAGATGGTGGAGTAATAAGATGCTAGCAGTGACAAGGTTCTCATCACACCCAGAAACACACAGTAATGTAAAAAAAATGTTGTTTTTTTAAAGATTGGTTAAAAGTGTGCACTAAATAAAGCAACATAATCTAATGTTCTTTCTCAAAACCTGGCATAAAGCCTGTCAGGGCACTCATCATAACCTCAGTGCTAAAAACCAAAAGATCACTATTAACGATCAGGGGTGCCAAAAGGCTTGCCAAGCTTGAGGACGGTACTCTTAAGCTTAAAAAATATATATATTATATCCAACTCTTGCAGTTTTCTCACTTTAACAAAAGCAACGTATTGCCCAGATGTGGAAAAAAAAAGAGCAAATGACAAATATTTTTCATGATTCCCGCAGGCACGATGACCGTGCCAAGACAAATTCCGCACACGCTGTGGCTCTGGTAGTTCTACTTACCCTGGCTTCTGTTCAAAAATCTGAAGTGTTTACTTTCAGACCTGTTTACCAAAAGCAACTGCGGACTGATTTAGCTCTCGCCTGCACTACGGTGGCCTTCGGAGATGTGCATATTTCAGCTGAGGTGAGGGTGAAGATGACTCGGATGATTTACAAGTGCCTTAATATCACTCACATGCTCGCCACCTTAGGCACTCACCCAGGGCCTGGAATCATCAGAGCAATCATACATTACATCTGATTTGCCTAATAAATGTGTGTTCCGAGGTCTGTTCTGTGACAAATTGGCACTGGATTGATTGATTTTTTTTGTTCTTTCCCGATAAAGACAGGAGTCCCTTTTCACGATTCAACCAGAGCACTATTAGGGCATAAGAATAACAATTACTTGCACACTCTTCGCTACACGCTCCCAGTCCACGATTAATTAAATTTTCATGATCCCAGGGCTTTTCCTCTTCTGTGTCCCATGTCGGACACCCTAATGTTATTCCGATCTTGCCATGCCTGATAGCTGATATAAAAGTCAGTGATATTTTTGTTGGAGAAAATGATCACAATTAAAACTCAGCAGACAGGCAGCACAGATAATGATTGCTTAAATAAAAAGTAATCTTTGCCAATTATTCCAAACTCGCTTATCAGTCATATGACCGGCCAGCTCTGTGGAATGTTGATGAGATCGTGACTCTTTTTTCTTGGCTCCCCTTGCTTCGTCCTTCTCGCGTTTGGCAAAAATGTAAACAGCTCACTTTCTGATAGTCCCTCTCCAAGAATTCCTCTTTCATTGCATAGCACTGTGCTAAGCTTTTAAGGAGATGCAAATAAAGAGAAATATTTGTGTGTGTGTGTTTGTGTGTGTGTAGGAGGCCCTATTTCAAAGGGTTTCTGGGAAAACTCATGCACAAACTATACGTTAAATGATAAACAGACTCTTCCTGTCTGAATAATCTCATTCAGCCCATTGACCAGAATACAGAGTTAATGACTTTCCGAACGAGCTCGGATGAAAAACACTTCCAGCATCAGTGCAATACATTTTCCGCAACACACCCTGGGTTGCACGAACTACTGCTGTTTAATGAAACCTGCCGTGTTAGCCGTAATTACCAAAAATAAACACATGGCCGCTTTAAGGTGAGGCGCAAGGAATGATTTGAAATAATAAAGAAGGAAGGGGGAGGAAAAAAAATAAACAGAGTCGAGCTGGTGGTATAATATACTGCAAATGAACTATATGAAAATGTAGGCACAGGCAATTACTCCCCTCTGGCAAACAGGTCTTTTTTTGGGTCTGCTTCTGATTATCACATTCATCTGGATGTCGGGGAGTATCAGGGGAGGCTAGTCTGGAAGTTTACTACCTGGCAACAACCTCTCCTGGGACTTCCCACACCTGCTGGGCCCCAGATGTGCTCCCTCATGTTTTTTAGGGTTCTGGCCTGCAGAGAACTCCCACAGGCCCTCCCTATTACTGCTGAGTGAGAGTTAGCAGCCGCCGACCAAGAACCGTCTACGTTCCGCCACACACTGCACCCTTCTGTTAGAGCATCCTGAGCGGAGGTGTGAGGCTGCGGGTGATTATGTGAGCCAAGTCAATCAGAAAAAATAAAAATAAAAATTACATCATTATTCAGCGCTAAATGCTTATAGCATTATAGCAAACTGTCAAACTACAGAGAAAAGGTAATGACAGGCCATCATGCTCTATTTAAGGAGCCCCTGCTAAATATGTGCAGAATAAAATCAGTGTGTGAATAAATATTGTTGCACTGGTTTTAGGTAACACCTGAAACCATCTGTGAGCGCGTGCAGAGGAAACTATATGCGAGATGGTGTGCATTTCAGTTTTCAAGCACTAATTCTCTTTTATATCTTCGTAAACTGCTGTAGGTCTCTTCCTAATAGCAAGTCAGGGTCTACAGAGGTGCAAATACACTCAGAGTCAACAGAGAAAACACAAAGGTAGAGTCTCTCCATACAAAAAGGCAGTTACCAGTACATTTATGCAGGATCTTGTGTCTAAAAGCCTAAAAATGTATCCACTTTCTGTGCCGCTTCTCCTAAACAGAAGGTGCCGGAGCCTATCCCAGCACTCAGAGGGCAAAAGGTGGAGAAACACACTTGAGAGGTCGTTAGTCCATCACAGGGCAGAGACACAGACAAACACACTCACAGTCACAGCTAGGGGCTACTTAGCATCTCCAGTTCATCTGACGTGCATATCTTTGGACTGTGGAGGGAAACTGGAGTACCTTGTGAAAAGAAGGGGAACGCACAGAAAGAACCCTGACCAGGAATCAAGTCCACCACTGTATTACAATGAGGCAAGAACACTAACCACTGCACCAGCATAAACTGAATTAAAAAATACATTGACAACCATTGGCCAGGCTGGATGCAGGCTCTGGACCCCAGCCTCCCAAGCAGTTGCTTTCAACAGGAACATAACACATGTTTTCCAATGTATTATACAGAAGATCCCATATTTACATTTTCAAGCTGCTACAAAAAAAAATCGTCTTTAGCCACAAACAGGATGGTAATGCTTTACACTAAGACTATGCCTATAAAAGGTTCAGGAATCATTTATAAATCATTAACAATCAGCTATAAATAAGTTATAGCAGTTGTCATACATTGGTGCACACTCACTATTTTACAAGATCTTAGATCTTGCTTGTTGCTCATCTTGCTTGTTTCTCAGGCAGAATGTAGAAGTCTTTGTTGACATGCCACTACCATTAAAACACCAGATCTTGCCGAATAGTGAGCCTGAAACTGTTTATAACCTGTCTTACTTACTAAACGTAATTAACAACTTATTTATAAACCCTTTATAAGGGTAGGCTTATTGTAAAGTGGTACCAACAGAACTTTGATGTGCTTTTGTGCTTTGTTTTTTTGCACTTTTTCTTGCAGTCCTGTCCTGTCGACACCTGTGTAGTCTTGTGTAGTCTTGTTATATTTCTATTTTTGTTTTCTGTGTTGCACCTTGGTCCTTAAGGAAGGTTCTTTCATTTCACTGTTTAGTGTGTATATAATTAAAATTATATTAAATATCTACTTGACCCGATTCATTCTACTCAGTGCTGGACTGGCATTTGCCCGGTGGGCCAATGGTAAATTTGGGCCGGCGCGGAGTCCCGTCAGCACCGAACCTGAATCCCACCCACCCCCAGAAGCACGATATCGAGAGGGATATCGTAAATTTGGGCCGGTGCGGAATCCCGGCAGCACCACCAACCCCCCACCCCAACACCACCGAGAAAGCACAATATTGAGAGGGATATCAGAAATTTGTGCCGATGGTACATTTGTGCCGATGGTACATTTGGGCCGGCGCGTAATCCCGTTAGCACCGCCTCCCCAAACCCCTCCCCCCCGGATGGGCCAGTCTCAAAAAGATTTTTTGACCCAGTCCAGCCCTGATTCTACTCAAGTGTTGTACAAAACTAGCATTTTAGTGGATTGCATAGTTCTTTTGATTTAATAAATCTATGGTGAGATTTTTTTTATCCTGTAAAAAATAACTGTGATGGTGTCTCCAAGTGGTTTTCTTTGAAGACTACAGCAATACAGACCCAAAAGATATGCTTAAAGAATATTAACCAACACAAATACAATGTTTCTCAAACCTCCTCTAGAGTTCACATCATGACTCCTATATCACTGATTTTGTGTTATAATTTAGCGAATTCTATGTTTTTTAATCTATTCCGGGATTGATCTATCTATGCTTCCCCCGCTCTTTCCTCTTAACCCAGATGCAGTCGATCAGCCTGAACATGTTCAGAGAACAAATTTTGCTTCTTTAGATTAGAACTGGAGCTGCAAGGCTAGCGTTGCTAGCAAACAGTCAATACTCACAGGAATCCTTTTTAAAATACATCCTTAAGCCATCTCTTGACCTACACAAACCGCATCCAGCTCTCATTAAGGTAGCACAGACACAAGGTGGCACAGGCTTAGAAAAAGAAGAAACCATCACTCAAAACTCAAGCACTTTTGTAAACTCTGGAACAACTTTATACTGAGTCAGTGAACAGCACTGCACATCATGGCTCTGCCGTCTGTTTATTTTATTTTTTATCTTTCTGTGAGTGTGAATGTGTGTGTATGTGTTGTGGCTCTAGGATCTGTTTAGACCATTTGAAGTGATGATAGAAATAAGAACTGAAGATACATAGGATGCTTCAAGCATCTGTTCAGGCTTTGTTCAGGAGCCAGCCAAAACATGCTCTTCATGGTGAATCTCTCAAGGGCACATCAATTTCTGTTAAAAACACATCACTGTTTTATTTAGTTTTTCTTTCTTTCTTTCTTTCTTTCTTTCTTTCTTTTTTTTTTTGCTTACTTGGATGGCTTACTTGGTCACATCCACCACTCTCTCCTCTTCCTCGCCGTCTTCTTGTTTTCAAAGGAGAACATTTTGAATTTTTTTTTTTTTTTAAACTGGAGCTTCTTGAAATCCCATTAGTCCTGTGAGGGATTTGACTCGTGTCTCAACTCCTTCTTGCATTTGATATGCCACTGCAGGCTTGAATGACAGAGCCAGGTTCGGAGAGACGGGGCCCAAGGTGAAATGTGTTGGCTTTTTTTTTCTGTTGTTGTTTTATTTTTTTTTTTTCCCCCTGTTTGGCAAAAACAGGGCGGTGTAATGATAATGATCAGTGGAATTGAAGAGCACGTCTGTGGAGCTTCCTGCTTGCATCTGCCTCTTAAAGTGGATGGAGCTCGCACAAGCTGCCGAGTGTTTGCTGAGTGGCCTAATGTTAGATCTCTGGAGCCGAACAAGACGCGCAGAGGAAGCGAACGGGACCTGTCATTTGCTGCGGATGTTGCCTGCAGCGACCCAGAGGCTCCGCTTGTGTAACACACACATAATGCCCAGAGGCCACTCTCTTTTTTCTCATCTCCCCTCTCATTTTATCTGTTGCATGATTTGAAGCCTAATGCCATCATATGCACCCCAGTCGCTCTCTCTCTCTTCGATTGTGTTCACTCAGCTTTTCCTATTGCCACGAAAAATATCCAATTGGTACATCATTCTGGCAAGGAATCGTCTGGAAGACCCACATTTGACACGGTGCGTATGGAGTGCATATGGATATTGGATGGATATTAAAAAGTCATTACAGTCACCGAGGGCACATCCTGACTACATCGCTAACAGGCGTTCTGCTTATTTTAGTGCAGGAAAGATGAAGCAAAGTCACATTTTCCTAGATAGTTAAAGTTAACCAGAACTGTGTGGGCTCACAAATGTATATAAAAAGTGTTCACCAGGTTCTCTATACTATGTGTTACAATCCACTCCATCCTGCTTAGTGATGACATTGCTAGACTTTTAAGATTATACACATTAAACTGCTGATTTTACCACAGAACATTTAACCTCAATTTACATGGGTGCTAGTCATTACACTATATAGACAAAAGCATTAGGACACGCCTCTTAATTGAATTCAGCTTAATCTTAATACTTCAGCAGACCAAGACATTTTGGACAACACCATGATTTGTGGAAGAATCTTTTCTATTCCAGCATGACTGTGCCTCAGCGCAGAAAGACATGGTAGGATAAGGTCATTGTCAAAGAACTTGACTGGTCCACACAGAGCCCTGACCTCAAGCCCATCCAACACCTTTAGGATGACATGGAACCATGGAAACTCCAAAATCTTGTGGAAAGCCTTCCAAGAAGAGTGGGAGCTGGTATAGCTGTAAAGAGGGAACCAACTCCATATTAAAGTCTATGTTTTTGAATGCAATGTCATTAAAGTCTCTTTTTGGTGTAATGATCATGCTTCCCAGAACTTTTGTCCATATAATCCATTATTTTTTTTTTGCATAAGTATGTAAAAGTTTCAAAAAAAGTTATTTAAAGAAAGTCTCAGAGAAACTTCTATCAGCTCAAGGAGGGCTGTAAGTGTGCACAGCCATGATGCCACTTCTGTTACCTATTTCTAACTGGTGTGTTACAATTAGCTCAAGTCACATCTCTACCTATTCTCTCCTATTATCTCCACATCTGAAACTGGCTGGTCCCACTATTCTGGCATGTTCTAGAAGACACTCAGACTGGCTGCTATACACTTTGCTTTAATTGGAAAACTACCGACCGTGATGAGTACATAACCAATTGTAGTTTTATGAACAGCAGTCATTAGCCCTGAAGCAATGTTTTATTTGAGTGAGACTGGGGATAGCTAACCATTAATTATTGGTAGCTGTATTTTTATTTCATCTTAAACTATACTGCCAACAGTACACTCTGAACTCTGAGTTCAAATTAGTTTTGAAACTCACTGGAGCCTTTCAGTTGTTTGTATTATTTGTTGCGTGGAACACATGCAAGCCTATAAAGAGTGTGAATAGTTATCCCTAAAAATATAGTGTTCCATCTAATCGATAGAAGAATACACACACCACTGGAAATCCGAGCAGTCTGTCTGTGCACTGGCGATTCACTTCACTTGCATATGGTGAGTTGGCAAACCAGAAACGGATTTCCAGTGGTGTGTGTATTCTCCTATCGATTAAGTAGAGTTGATTCTTTCACGAAAGATTCAAGATCGAAGATTCAACAGGGGTTTCCAAACACCCCCACTCCCTAAAAGGACGAGACTTTGCACACACGCAGTAAACCCGCCCCCATGGCCAAACCCCGCCCCCACGTGTAGACCGATGTGTCCCCCTCACATTAAAAATGCTTCTGACGCCCCTGGTTTGAGCTCAGGTGGAGATGCTGGTTGATTAGCCCTAATTCCCAATGTCACTCCAGCATATCCCAAAGCCACTGTATTTTGATCCTTTACTCCAGAGAACGCAGCTCCACAGCTCCAGTGCTGGGCTTTGACACCCCTCTAGCCGACACTTTGTATTGAGCATGGTCACCTTAGGCTTATGTGCTGCTGCTCCACAATTTCCAACTCTGGCAGTTCTAGTGTAAAAACACAATCACGGTTAGAATTCAAACGTATAAACTAATATATA
>JBBPCY010000032.1:6214407-6234490 GCA_037974405.1 Brachyalestes nurse | reverse complement strand
GAAGGTGTTTGTGGTGTGTGTTGATGATAAAGTCTGTTCTTTCTGTCTCTCATCTCCAGGTTCCTCCATCACCATCACCATCATCTTCATCACTGTGTGCGTCTGTGTGACTCTGATCTTCTACAAACTGAGATTCAGCAGGAGACAAGGTACACACACAGAGAGATACATGCATACACACACAGATGCAAACAGACACACACAAATACAGGTACTGTAGCGCCACCTAGTGGGGTTTAGACACAGGACACAGTCAGATGTGAATCAGAAGGAAAGGAAGGTGATCGTCGTTTACTTTATTTAATCTCCTCATTGAGGGTGACTCTGTTGTGTCTCGTGTGCGACCCCGGTTTATGCTGCACAAAGAACAAAAAGTCCTGGAGTGACAGAAATCACTTAGTAATTTGGCTGTTATTTACTTCCCTCACCGCCCTTTAAAGGGGGCATGGTCCGTGACAGGCGTGAAGTGTCTAACAGCGAGGTAATAATTCAGCTCCGGCATGGCCCGGCCCTGTTTCTGAGCCATCAGGACCAGGATCTGCCGTCGGAGGTCCGGTTTCTGCAGTACAGGGCGGACGTGAGGACCTCCTTCTCCTTAAATGTCCGAAAGGTATATTCCTCACCCTCTGTCCACGGGACAAGCTTTGGCTTACCCTTCTTGGTTAGATGGGATGGGGGGCTGCAATGGTGGAGGAGGATAATCGACAGTAATATCCACAGCCATCAGCCACTGGAAGGTAGCCAGGGCTCTGTGTAAACTGAACAGAAGCACCCGGAACTGCCAGTGAACGTGGGACATGGTTAAAGCTGTTTTCGACTTAGCCTCCAGTGCCAAGGCCAACACCTTTTTGTCAGGTCAAGTGTTGAGATAAAGTGGGCTTGGCTTAACCAGTCAATGAGGTCATCTGCTCGGGACATGGGATAACAAATTCTGAAACCTACGTCCGAAATCGCATACTTTTCTACTATATAGTATGCGAGGCGAGTAGTATGTCCGAATTCATAGTACTCGAAAACCAGTAGGCGAGAAGTACCCGGATGACCTACTGCTTCTGGCCGAATTCTGTAGTAGGCATTGGATGGACGCTACACTATCCCATAAGGCAGCGGGAGAGGCGGCGTCATATTCAAAAAATGGCAGAAAACTGGACGCGGCTCTTTTCAAGTGTAAGTACCTTAAAGAAATCTTTGTTCATTGTGGTTAAATTACACTTGAGAAAATGCCTTCTGTAAAGGTAAAAAAAGAATGCCATTGCATTTTCGTGCTGTTGTAACGACACATGACACGTGACATCAACACAGCGGATGTAGTACGTCCGAATTCCATATATACTACCCTCATTCATACTATAAAGAACGTACTGTTTTAACGGTACAGCAGTACGTTCAAATTCAAATGCAGTACCTACTCAAGTAGTATGCGATTTCGGACGCAGCATTGGTCTCTCCGTTCCTCCACCTGCTTTGCTGTCCGTGGAGCCGGCAGCAGTGCTAGCTTTACCTCAGACCTGCTGCGTCTCCGGGGCGCTTGGCCTTAACTTCACCTGGTTCTGGACTGGGTGAGAGATGATCTTCTGCCACCTTTTTGGATGTGAGAAACCAAAAATGTGCTAGTGATACACTCTAGCTTTTGCTTGGACTCACTACCAAGTGATTTAGTACGACTTCGTTTTCAAACTCCAAGTTTCGTTTTTTCTTCTGTTTGGTGCGCACATGGCTAATTTGCATACTGACACAGGATTGGCTCTTATTGCGTGTTTTGTTTGTGTTCCCGGCAATGTATGGAATTCAGAAATTAGAGAGGGGATAGTCTAACATGGAACAGAAAAATACCGCCGTGTAATCCATTTATTTCAACAAAGTAACTGCAATCTGATTATCACATATTTAAACAGTAACTAACGAATACAGTTACTCAATTTGTATTCTGATTATGTAAGGCTGGTACATGTATTCTGTTACTCCCCAACACTGTACTATATGGACAACAAAAAACTTTGTTTTCTGTTTTACTTTGCAGAATAAACGGTAAGTATATAACCATGAGCCCTGAATCATTTATCAAACCAGACCGCGAGTTGGCTGTAACGTTCTATCCATACAACACTGGTAAGCAGGGTCAGTTTTTTTTTATAATTATTGTCGAAATCCCAGTTCTATATTCCACCTTTTTGTTCAAAGCACATACTGAAAATGTTTTCCACCCCAGTGGTAATTTTAATACTAATATGTGAGTATTTATATGTGAGTGTTTATATGTGAGTGCAGACATCCCAACAAGGGCATGCCAAAGTTTGGAGCTTGCTATTCTCAAGGTGGTACTGTCAAGTAATACCTGGAATTTTGACATGTGTGGTATTGATTTGCTGCTAAGTCTTTAATAAGTTATTATGAGTTGCTCAAATACTAATTTGTATTAAAAAACATTATGGAGAAGCTGGGTATCCCTAATCTCTTGATGGTCGGTGTCTACCGTTATTTGCTTGGCAGATAAATTATGAGCATCTGTCCGTCCATTTTCAGAGCGGCTTATCCTAACAGGGTCACAGGGGGTGCCGAAGCCTAGCCCAGCGCTCGTGGAGAGAAAGCAGAGAAACAACCTGAACACGTCACCAGCCCATCGCATGGCAGAAGCATGAACATGACACGGCATAAACTGAGTCCAAACAGAAGAGTTAATTCTCATCTAGCACATCAGTGACATCCAGCTGTTTTCTTCCTTTAGCTGGCCATGACTAGAGTGTGACAAGCTGTTAAATGCTAAGCTCTGCTGCGCTAAGTAGCTCCGGACGTTGCGTGCAGGGAAGCACAGGCTTAGATATCAAGCTCAAGCTGCCGTCTCACCTGGACTAAAGTCAGTCGAAAGATTAGTGGAAGCAGAATGGTGAGAAGCTAACAGATCAGGGTTTCTGATGGTTTAAATACTTTTCCATTTTTTTTTTCTTTTGCCTGATCAAACAGTCCACTGCCCTGGGCTGTGAACTTATATTTGTGGGGGGGAAAGGTTGTGAAGAAGCAGAGCCCCCAGTGACAGCCATGCAACTGAGCATTAATGCGCACAGTCCCAGCTTTAGACAGGAATGAATGAGTGGCTCTAGCAGAATGTTAAATCATTTCCAGTTGATGTGTGTGTTTATCATTCTTAGCATGGCGGAGTTCAGTCAGAGGTACCGGGGGCAAATGAAGGGCAGATGAGCATGTATGCAGTGGGGACTTGTCATGTTTTCATTACTTTGACAGATGATGCGTCTTGTCCAGAACAGTTTGGTAATACAAAGCAAATCACCTGCATTATTAGATTATCGGACACATTCCGTTTTGGATATTGAAGTGGTATAAAGCATCTGTGTCACAGAGTATCAGCCACAAGGCCGCCTGAGATTAAATTCCCCACAGCACTGGCGAGCGCGTATATGCACAGACACAGAGGAGTGGTACACAGACAGCAGCAGAATACAGCAGTGGAATACAGACAATAAAAAAATTGCAATGTTTTTATGTAAAACTGACAAAGTATGTTTCAAAAAATGAAATGTATTCATTTCATTTCCACTTTGATTCATCAGCAGCCGCATGGTTTTTGAGAAATAGAAACTAATACAATGTTTAATTTTATAATTTTATTAGTATTATGATATAGTATTATTATAACTTTATCGATCCCGGAGGAAATTACTTATGTAATGACTGCAAAGACACAGAGACAAGAACAGTAAAACATGTAAAGTCCAAATAAAATGTAAATGAACAAAATTTGTAGCAAAAACAAGAGAAATTCAATATGAAATACACTATGCTGTATGCAGAAACGCTGGGTATAAATACTCTAGATGAGTAACACAGTAGAGTTAAATCTCCCGACACAGATGGTAGCTTGGAGTAAGTTAGTGCACTTAGAAGAGTACTAAAGTAGAATATTGCAAGAATAATATTAAGGAATACAGGTAGTATTGACATAAGTAGTGAATACATATTATAGTTATGTATATATTATAATGTATATACATATATATACTAAAATGCTAAAAAACAGACCCCTGAAATTCATGGGTGTTCTGTACCAAGAGCACCTGCGAATTGTGAAAACCCATGAATTTATAAGCCTATAAATGCTTAATTTTATTGTGTAAACCCTAAATATGCCACCAAATATGCTCCCAAAACACTTTCATTTCATTTTAAAAAACCCGTATACGTACTGTACAGTTTACAGTGAACTGCTGTCTCCCGCAGTTAATTCATGCAAGACCGTTTTCTTTATGCGCTGTTGTTTTCTTTGGTATATATTTGGTATATCTTTTCAAGAATAAAAATACAGTAAAATGTATGGATAATCACGAGTGAATGAATGACGAGGATTTACAAAACATTGGATGGCGCCTCTTCTTCAGGCACTTCAGGAGGAGTCAAGTTGTGATGACTCACCAGTTAAAGCAGACACTGGACAGCGACTGAGGAGCTGCTTTTTACTAAAGTTTTCCCTCTAACAGGTCAGTACTCACGCTGCTAAATGTTGAACCAGCACTAACCCGATTCTCTGTCTCACTCGATCATCAGCCACGCCCACACTCACACCACACACGTACCCACTCAAACTTTATCTGGCATTTAGGTTCATTGCCAGAAGCCCTAGAAGGTGCAGGGCGTTTGGGCTGCATCTTAGGGCTTTAAGAAGAACAGAATGAAAAACACGAGAACAAGAAGACAGCAGCCAATATATTGCTTCATGTTCTCTCGAAAGTACGAAAAAATTTATACAGTTACACAGTTACATTAATATTTGTGTTACAAAATTAGTAAATTATATATTTTCCTTAATAATTTAGAACTAAAAACCATGAAATTATTACCATGAAAAATGAAAAAAGAAAATGCGGAGGATATTTGCAGTTTCTGCAAACAATGATTAGTTCGGCTCTAAGAAAAAATCAGCAAACAACTGAAGCCGCAAATTCCGAACCGTGAATTCGCGGGTGGTTACTGTAGGTGTTATTGCTGAGATATACAGTATATAGTATCCATAATAACAGTAATTTCAACTGGGTTAAAATGTCATTCAAATGTCTGTGCGTTTAATAACCTCAATCTCACACTAAAAGCATAAAAAATATAATCTTTAATTGAAGTAAGAGATCAACCCCTATTTGAGACTCTTATGTTGAATAAGACTGAAGAACACAGAACAAGCAATCTGAAACCACTCCTAAACACAGAATCTCTCCAGACCCTCCAGGTTCCACTCTTCCCATCAGCTGCCCCAAAGGTTTTCTGTGGGGCTTAGGACAGGGGACTTGTGTCAAAAGCTTGACTCTGTGGTCATTGGACCATTTTGTGTGGATGTGGATGTATGTTTTGGATCATTGTCCCGCTGGAAAATCCAGCCACGAGCCAGGTTTAACTTTTTGGCAGAGCCAGAAAGATTTTCACTTAAAGTCTCCTGATACTTCCCAGAGTTCATGATGCCATGCATTTCAACAAGGTTTTTTTTGGACCTTTGGAGGAAAAAGAGGCGCTAAACATCACAGATCCTCCACCACACTAAACAATGGGGATGAGTTTCTTCATCGTTGTCTTTCTTTTTACACAAGACTCTCCTGTGTTTGTGGCCAAAAAGCTCCACTTTGGTCTCAAAAACGTTCCAGTAGCACTCATTAAAATGTATGTCTTTAAATAGTGTATTGGCACGGAGGTGAAGTTTAATTAAGTCCAAAGACTTCCTCACTTAGCATATGGGTCCTACTCTTCCAGGCAGGTGTGCGACAATTCTGGTTGTTTCAAACTTCCTAATTACTGTCCTAAGTCCTGATATGGACCTTTTAGGGGCGTGTAGCTATTTTACAGGCATTGCTTTATTTATAAAAGTCCCTTTTGTCTTATTTCATTTTCTTATCGTCCTCATGTTAATATGCGACTACTAGAATTTGGCTTTTGTATCACCTCATATTTATACCCCAGTGAAACTCAAGGGTGTTTACTTAGGCCTTCCTGGACACTCAAGTGGACTTAAAGCAAAAATATATATAACTAAATGGCAACATACTGTAATTTGCTCATAAGTATTTGTAGGGTTGCTAATAATTAACATGTGTTTCTGTTAAACTGTTTTTGTCTGTTTTCTTACAAGAAGAAACCTTTAACTATGAGTAATACAATATATTTTTCTCATATTTTCCCATCTTTTCCAAGGGTGCCTATAATTATGGAGTTGAAGGTATGCAAGAACATATAGCAAGATTATCTGGCTTGTATATTTCCCCTTAGAAATGCCACTCATTGATGATTTCAAAATCCATTTACAACTGACCTTTGGATCAAATAAATTATTTACACAATGGGGATGTACGAGGTATGCATAAACAGGTAGCATGTTTGGCTGCCCTGCAGTCTTCCAAGGTCTCCTCACCTCTACCGAACTGAAAACACTGAGACAGCGATTGGATTTTCTTTTTTTTAATCAGTAGAGACATCTTGTCAATTACAGTCCACACAGAGATGGTCACAGCGCTTCCTGTAGGAAAAAGGTCAATAGCTGAGCATAATGAGTAATTGACTCAAGGCAGAACAGCTCCCTCTTTGTTCCGATCAAGTACCAAATGTGATTTATTTCCATATCATTTTCTCTCTCAATTCAGGGTATTAGGTGGAGAAAGGAAAATCTGTTCTGATTCAGTTACCACTGTTGAGATCAGTCTATCATAGCAAGGAATGATTCAAATAGACTTATCAAAAAGGTGACAGAAATAGGGCTGGCTTGCTTATTCATTTATTTATTTGCAGAGTTGTACGTGTCTGACCCCAGTTGCAGTCAATTATGATTACTTATTAGGCAGTTCAATGCACCGTGGCCTTTCACATTTCAAAACAATTCTATTACAGAGTCCAGAGTTATTAAAATATGCATCAAGTAACTGAAGAACTAGGGCTTATGACATATGGGCAATAGAAATAGAATACAATGGAAATTAAATACGGACATTAAAACAACGCATTTAGCATTTTTGAATTAAAAAAAATAACGAATCCTTAAAATGAGAGAATATAATCTACTCCAAAATATCTGACCCCAATAAATGACTCATTTAATTTAAAGTTAATATTATAAACCATATTTCAAATTAGGTTAAATCTTGCAACTTTTACTTAATTACATGTTAGGTACACATAATATAGAGTTAAAATTGCATATAAATGAGCATATTCTTTTTTAAATATTACAATGAATTCAAACACAATGCACTTTTGTTTCCGTATATGTATTTGTTTGTTTGTTTGTTTATCTAAATGCATGAGCCAACAAAGGGAGAAGTTTCCCTCCGCAGTACAAGATGAAGCTCAGTCTACTTGCTATAGCCATTAGTGGTAAGGCCCACTAAGCCATACTGAATGGAGCAGACATTAAAATAAAGGCTTATAGATGGAGACATTATGTACTTCTGAGCAGTCCTAATTGACATTATTATGAGTCAGGCAGAGCTTGATTTCCACATTAACGGCTTTTGTGGTCAAACTGGCCAAAATGACTTACAAGGCACTTTTTTTTTTATTACACCTATGAACCTCAAGCATTGTGTGTTAGAATGTATTTTTGCAGTTGCAGGGCTACTTTCCCCCCTAAAAGCTAATTATTGCACTGATCCGGAGTGAGGCTATATGTGAAATGCACGCAGATCTACTTCTGTTGATCTGTTCAAATACAGGCCTGGTTTGAACTGTGTTCACAGTAGATGGTTACTTAGCAACCTGCTCTTATTCTCTCTATCATGCTCTCAGGGACGCACAAACAAACGGAGGAAGCTTATGTGTAGCCAGCTATAGTAGTGCTGGCCAATGCAAAGTCAGGCCAGGTTGGGGTGTGCTGCAACACACACACACACACACACTGGTGCTGTTGCGTCGGGTAAAATTTCATGTAGGCGAGGTCACATCAGATACCACTTTCAGCACAATTGCGTGCTGACGCTCTCCTTCATTGTTACTCTTTTGCACTTTTTAATGTCCACCAGCACCTGGTAATATATGGACTCAGGTTCGGGCTTGGGTAACGACTTCTGGGTCAGCAAATGTACATGATGGTGCGCACTGTTAGCAAACACCCCAAACGATTCAATAAATAGGCAAATAAATACATTTGACGATATGAGAGACATATTGCAGTCGGTTGCTGCAACCAGCAAAGCAAAGTACTTTCCATTGTCCTCTTTGTGTCTACAAATGTTCTTCAGGGTTGCATTCGTTTGAGAGTGTTCGTTCTGCATTATATGAGGGGGGGCCCCATGTATAATTCTCTGTGAAGTGTACGGTACAGCATTCTAAGTGCTTTTGACAGGTCCCAGCAGGTGAAAGTTTAGAGTGCTGTGGGCATGTGGAATTCAGCTGGTTTTAATGAACAGCTAGCCCATCTCTGAGGCTTTGGCGAATGCAAATATGTCCATCCAGCACATACGCTATGCGACGCTCAAAGCCGTGGTGTAATGTCAACTATCATTACAGAAAATCAAACGCTTTGCTCCACAAGGACTGGGTTTATATGGTTTTTAAAAAAAGAAGAAGAAGTGCCTGCTGTTGGTGCTTAGATTGAGCCAGAGTTTATGGCAGACTGCAGCGGTAAGTACCATCATGCCTGAGTGGACTGTCATGTTTCATATTATATTTGAGCTCAAGAGGATACTGTAACTTTCCTTGCAAATTAACAGGCTATAATGCCAGACAGCGTAAGCTTCATTGCATGGTTTTATAATGTCAAACTTATAATTGGCTTACAACCAAAGTCATATTGAAATGAAAAATCCACAACTTTTCAGTTTCACAATCTAATAGCATTAAGGTCATATCCATTCTCTATGCTGCTAACCTTATCCCACAGTGGTTTGTCATCAGAAAATTAGACCCAGTCTGCCTGTTTTATGGGTTTCCCACGCCGGAGTGAACACGTTAAATCAAATCTAACCTGAGAAAACGGTCTGCAAAAATGGATGCTCATTCAGGAATGTATTTGTGTTATGTGTCCAAAAGTATCCAGATAGCATTTCTAATTAGTCAATTCAGCAACTTTGCTTGCACAGGTGCCT
This sequence comes from Brachyalestes nurse, assembly GCA_037974405.1. Classification (NCBI taxonomy): domain Eukaryota; kingdom Metazoa; phylum Chordata; class Actinopteri; order Characiformes; family Alestidae; genus Brachyalestes; species Brachyalestes nurse. The sequence goes on along the minus strand of JBBPCY010000032.1, from coordinate 6,225,422 downwards.
GGATTGTCTATACACCACCATAATCTGCTTCGAAAAGCATTGCCAATAACATGAGATGTTCTGGGGCTGCTACACATGAGCCTAAGGTCACAATCAAATACCTTAGGGATGCCTTTTGTGATCCACAACTAATAATACAACATCACTGACATTTACACATTTGGCAGATGCTCGTACCTAGAGTGACTTACTATTAATCCTATTGCAAATACAGGCAAATGTAGTATTCGGAGTCTTGCCCAAAGACTATTATTTGTGTAGTATGGTGTGCTTGCCCAGGCAGAGAATCAAACCCCTGTCTGCTGCGTGAAAGATGGTAGTGTTAACCATTACCCAGTGCTACACCAAAATTAGTACCCCAATTTCGCATTTGGTGATTTGCAATGGCCATAGCATGACACCATCTTCATGATCATGAAACCATTCAGTGGGTGGGGGTACAGTCATCCTGGAAGAGACAACTCCTAGAGACCACCATCGTAGGATAATGGTGTTCAGTCAAAACAAATTCACAGGGATTCACAGTGATCATTTCTGTAAAGGGACAAGTGGACGCAAACCATGCCAACAAACTGACCCCTACAATCAGACCTGTATTTTTCACTAGGTGCCACACATGCACTCACCCACTCGCAAAGTGTAAAAAGTGCAAAGCGGCCATTTATGTCATGCATGAACACATCACATCACACAGAGTGAATTTTTTTCTCTGCAATTTAGCCGAAAACACTGCCTGGGGAGCTCAAGGGGACACTGTGGGGACGGTATCTTGCTCATGGTACCTCAGTGGTGCCGGGATTCAAGCTCACAACCTTACGATCGCAAGAGTAACTCCCTAACCACCAGGCCACCGGCTGCCACTTCTTTAGAACATGGAGAGGAATGACCATGTTACTTATTTCGTGTCTTTGTAGAGCAGTGTTTATGGTTTTAGCACACTCAATTGTGCATTCATCTTTAAAATCATAGGGTTGCATTACATTTTCAGTCACATGAGGAACAATCGCTACATACTGGCCTCATACACAAGCATCACAACCACCAGATTTTTGTTTTCTGCCCCTTTTTCAGCCCTGTTTATTAATGTAATACTTTAGCCACTGTTGTTGCTGAAACACTATCTAGTTAATTCAAATTTTAAAACCTTCATTTGTCCCCGAGGGGCAATTTAAAAAGCACAGTGGAGCAACGCACACACGTAACAGTTTAAGACAACAGATGACACACAATGACAGAAAATTTTTTTTTTTCAAGGAACAAGCAGTGATTGCCAAGGGACAAGACTGTGACTTGTACCAGGTGCAACTGGATTGAAATTGCATGGACTGTATATGTATGTATTTTCATATACAGTTCATATATAAGCAGTCTTCCTGACTGAAGGTTGCTCCTCACCATTTTTATGCATCCCACAGACCACGGTAGGCTGTACTGGATCATGCATTCATCCAGGTTTGCAACCAAGAAGTCTTTACATGTTAATATTTACAAGGATGATTTCTATCTACATAACACAATGAAACGTATTATAATCCTCAGCAGAATGATCACAAACACTTGTAAGTTAATAGCACGAAGTTCTAAGAAACAGGTCTGTCAGGTTTCTGAAGGCGTGCCCTATCCGCAATGCTGTCGGCTTACTGCAGAGGAGCTCGGGGTCATGGGTGACCTTGTAGCTGTGTGTTATGGGGAGGCTATGGACGTGCTGCTTCCATTGACATGCTGTTCAGCTCATCTCCAACCGACACTGCGCTCAGTGGCCATTACACATGACCTTACGCCACACAGGCTGGGGAAGGTTATAAACATCCAGCTTTGTTCAATCAAAGCACATTCCTCTTCATAGTTCCTCCTGAAACGTAAAGGGGGGGAAGGATTGTAAAAGCATTTGGAATCACAGAATAAAACAAGGCCTGACTGAGCATATATCACAGATATCCCAGTGTTTCCACTTGACATTTTGCCAGCAGTTGTTGCTCTTTCCCCAGATTAATTCTTCTGCCAGTCATCTCTGAAGCACGTGCATCAGAATGTCTCTACCGGTCAGCAGATGCCTCCCATGTAATTCTGCACTCCTTACAAAGTCATTAACTTTTACAAAGGTGGCAAGGCTGAATCTTCACAGGAAGAAAAAAAAAATGCAAGAATTTCAGCAGAGTGGACTGCAGTGAGCAGGTCTGTTCTCACAGTTTCTGCAAATGAAAAGAGCAGGCAGCCTGCTAAATTATTAAATATGAAATAAGAGGCTCCGCCACACTACATGACAGATGAGACAGAGGGGAAAATGGAGATACTTTTCAGCAAAAGGCACTGCATTCTTTTTATTTATATTTCACTTTGGCTCAAAGTATATGAAATATGCAAAATATTGGATTATCGGTTTCAGCCTTCTGACACATAAGAACATTCGGATTATTGTATAGAAAATTGTTCACTGCTCATCTCAAGGTTGTTTTCTTTTTCATCAGTGTGAGGTTTTGAATGCTTGAGAGTAGCATAATAATACGGATTGCATCATTTTTGGTGGACAAATAGGCAGTTCGAGCCATGAAACCTACCAGAGCCTCTTGCATTAGCAAGACTATATATTAATTAATAACAGTGAAATTGTGTCCATTTCTGGAAGCATTTCCTCTCTAACAAAAAATGCTGGGCTTTGTGTTTAGCAGAAAAACAACTTTCTGGACTCTTCTCCTGCATAAAATCAGGCTTTGACTAGTCAGCTTATTATAGCATCCTGGATATATGAGTGGGTATATGAGTATACAGCNNNTATATATATATATATGTGTTTATAAATCCATCATAAAATATATATTTTATTGCAAAATCACTGTTTTAATTATTTCCATATTAATAAAATGACTTCTTGAAGGACATTTCCATAGTATAGAACAATAGACACAATAGCATATTCTTAAGTATATAAGAATATTAATGAGAAAACTGAATATTAATGACAAAAATGACTTAACGAAAGACATTTCCATAGTATAGAATAGTATACACAATAGCATTTAATTGAGTATATACTATAGTATAAGAATATTTATGATAAAACTGTGAATACAAAATACGATACTAAAAGAAAATAACAAGCTAAACTGTATTCTGAGTGTATTTTGTGTATCTTCATAGCTGGTACATCCAGACATGAAGCTATAAATTTAAATTTCCTTCGGAAAATTAGAAGTTTGCCCCACTGAGAACACAGTGGAAATGGTAACCAGCACACAATGAAGCCATCTATTGATTCCCCTGTCGTTTGTTCTGTATTTTATGGTCTTGATCATCAGTAACGTGTACAAAGGCAGGCACCATCTGCAATTGGTCTGAGAGCCAGTTACTGAGGATGCAGGAGAAAGAGTAGATTAACTGTTGTTTAAAACAATGAAAGAGCTAATCCTTCAGAATCTATACTGAGCAGTTACCTTGCCAAGAACGAGATAATGGCTCTCTTGTAAAGTATGCTCTGTGGGGAACAACATTCATATGTCAATTTTGAGGCTGTTGTTGTGGCTTAATTAAGACATGCACAGAAAAGCCTGTGTCCTCAAAGCTCTGTGTAGCAGAATGGAGCCTTTTGATTAAAAATGGAATTCATTGAAATGGATTTAAAAAAAATTAAGCATTCCATTTTTTTTACACACTGATTACTAACCTGCATCAGGTCCAAACTTGAACACTCATGAATAGATGGAGGCGCCCACTGTGATTCAGGCAAGACATGGCAGGCATAAAATAAAGTGTTGGTCTTTGCTTACAGTGTAATCATACAAAAATGTCAAAACTCTCCAAAATGCAACTAGCATGCCAGAATCGAATTGGACGGCAGTTTTGAAGAAGACATTTTCTTTCATTAAGAATCAAAAAATGATTCATTTATATCAAGCCCCATTCTTAATGATATGACAAGAGGATTTCTCAATATATTGCTAATGGCTGGATTTGCACTATCATTTTGCACTACAAAATGATTCCATATGTTTTGTTTATTGAACAATAATACAATGAGATTCAATGAATGCATTATTAAAGCACGTGTCAATTGCAAATACTTTTTTATGAAAACTTCAAAGGCAACCAAATTATATTATATTAATTATAATTATATTATACTGTATTAATTATAATACTATAAAACATATATTTGCTGATTGGCTCGACAACAAAAACAAATCTACCTTCTGTTCAGTACCACTTCCTCTCCATTATAAGTGAGAAGCTCAACCATTTGCAAAAACGTTTGATAGGAAGAAGGAAAGTAGGCTCTAGGCTGTTTTGGCAACGTTTGTGTCGGAGGAGGTGTCAGTTCCGAGGTAGCCGGTGCCATTTGCATTGGAGCACCAGATCTCAACAAATTCAACAATGCTGCGGCTCCAAAAAGAGATTGCCAGTGCCAAATTGATGGTATGACAGGTGCCAAACGTAAAAAGCACAGCTATAGTAAGTGCAAACAGATAACAAGGTGAATAGCACCATAGCATTGCTACTTACTACAAAATACAAGGAATAAATATGGATAAAAAAAATGGCAGAAGAAAGAGACTTTAGAAATACTGTTCCTAAATGAACTAGATTGAGCACCGACTGAAAAGAGAAACAAGCTTGTGCAGTAGATTGCGTCCTGGATCCACTCGAAGGCTGTTGATGTGGACCGACATGCTCTGCTTGTCTTTACTCTGTGTTTATACACTCCCATGAATATGGATGTCACCCATTTCCCCCTCTTTCGAGACAAAAGGGATATTTGTAAAAAGCAGAAGCAATCATCTTGAACATGCCTCTGATTGCATCCCTGTCAATTGCACTGAATGTAGCATGCAGATAACAGACTTTCAGTTGATGCCACAGGGGCCTTACCTAAGCAATCATCAGAAGCCCAGCAAGCCCAGGACAATCGTAGACGTGACGGCCATCACAAACAAAGTGGGATACACTGATGTGGACATGGTCGACTCAGGGCCACGGAAGTTTCTCCCACTGAGCTTCAAATGTTTAGCCACTGTGTCATTTATATAGGGTCGCGTAATCTACATCTTTATGGGGTTTGCATTAATCTTGCTTTCTTCAAAAATGCTTTGATAGGCTTAATTAAGTAGCATCATCATATTAATGCACATTAAAAGCACATTGCCATCTCGCAGCGCACTGCCAAAATAAGATTTGTAAAATGAGATTCGCTTCGGCAGGTGGTTCCTGTGCCACCGGAGCACGCTGGCCTGACAGCCCAATGTGCTATCCTACAGAGTTTTGCTTTTTGCTAAAGCAGACCTGACTTTGTGTAATGCAAATGCAAGTGTGGCTGCTGTAGAGAGAAAAGCAGTGAAATCAATAAATTAAAAGTGCTCTAAGAGCTTCAGAGGTGGAGACATCTCCACACTCCAAAGTAACATGCAAATACACTTTGAAGCCATAATACCGGCATGGCCACTGCAATGTTCGGTGTGAAAGGAGATTATCTTTGGACGTTTGCGTGTCATTTGTGCTGAGATACAACTCTGGCTTTGCCTCAGCAGAGCCATCAGAGTTCATATCAGTAAAGGCTCATTAAAGCTGCTATCCAACTGGAGAGGGGGGATTTTTGCAACATTAATTTTAACACTGCCAATCCAGTAAATAATATTCTAGTTACAGCCTTGATTGCCTGCGAAAAAGGGGCCATTTAGTCTAAATGGCATTTTGCTCTGAGGCTGGCTTTGAAAATTGTGGCCTAAATGAGAGGAGATGTAAAGTGCTCTGTTGCTGAAATGGCACACTGAGACATTACCATTAGACTCTAGCCATGTTCTGAAAAGTATTAGCATGCACGGTCGCCTACGTTCATTCCCTTCCCTATATCTTAAAATGGGGGGATGCAGTGCTCTTTGTGTGGCATTTTATGTCAAGATTCGGTGCTGCAGGCATTGTGAAAGGAAAGTAAAGGAGCAAAGCACTGCAGTAATATACCTACTGTAGCCAGAGTAATGCTTGATTAAGCCTTTGCTCTCTCTATTTCAATGATCAGCAGCAACATTAAGACTGTCTGCCAAACAGTGTGTCCCCTTGTGCTGCCAAAACAGTTCTGACCTACTGGGGCATGGTCTCCACATGACGTCTTAAGTGTATCCTGGTGACGCACACACACCCGGCTGAACATGTGATGTAAAGGAAAACATGATTCTTAAATCAAGTCGGTCATCTATTGTAGATGTTTATGGAGATACACAGAATCAGAATCAGAAAACTTGATTGATCCTAGAGGAAATTGCACAGGGGTCAGCATGGGTACTCTGACTGGTCTGCAGCCTCATACACAGCATGCTCTGACGGACTATGCGTTCTGACACTGTCTTATTATAGAAATCATGAACTTTTTCAGCAATAGCTCTCTGTGGGATCCAACCAGACAGGCTAGCCTTCATTCTCCATGCACACCAGGGAGCCTTTGGCAACCATGACCCTGTCATCAGTTCACTGGTTATATCTAATTGGATCGATTTTGGTTGGTACTGAATACCAGGAACAGTCCTGGCAACTCGTAGAGGCTCTGACCTTTCAACTAACCATCACAATGTGGAACTAACTGTTCACTTACTGCTTAATATATCCCACCCCTTGAAAAGTGCCACAGTAACGAGATAATCAATGTTCACTTCACCTGTCAGTGTCTTTAATGTTGTGGCTGATTAGTATAAAACCATATCTGTGCATTTGGATTCCTCATCCTGCCATGCGATTAGCTCCCTGTGTTTATATCTTTCCTGTCAGTCGATGTCATTGAGATGAGGAAATTGCTAAAAGAGCACTTGTGAAGATGCATACAACTGGCTATCTCCCAATTTTAATCAAACTTCCCCCTCACTGCATAAATCAATGGCATAATTAATGCGTTTCAAAAAGGAACTCTGAGTGTCATAAGTTTCAAATTAGAGCAAGGTCAGTTCTATTCCTAATGAGTTTTCTGTTTCAACAATCAACATAATCTGACTTCTTCTTCAGCATTATTTTTTGCCCGTCTAAATCGATAGCGTGGAGACAACTGTGTACATTATTTATAGATATCGTAGATATTAAATACACGGCTTGCAGCCTCTGAAAGCCAATGAAACATTCACAGGCATCAACACCAGTGCGGTGCCGACACCGAACAGCACCCCGATATATATGTGAAAGTATTTCTGAGTCTCTCTCTAGAGCACCCACTTTGTGCTGAGTTTGCAGTGGTGGAGTTAACTAGGATAAGTGGGCCACACCGGACCTAAAGAGTTCAGTGAGGAAAGACAGAACAGATGTTAATGATTATAGATTTCCAAGGATGGACTTGCATGTATAATAAGGCGTCCCTAATCATACAGTGCCAATACTAAACTTAACACTGTCTCTTACGGAAACACTAGTGTCGAAGCTGTAGGCAGAAGTGGACTTCACTCAGAGCACTTTGCCTATTCTGCACTTCTCTGAATAGAGAGATGGGAGCCATGCTGGTTAGTTTCAAGAAAATATGGTATCCTGAGATTAAACAACAAATTAGCATAATCCGTTTAACTTGAACTTATGGGTTCCTTGAACTAAACTGTTTATCTCTGAGCTCGGCTCTTGGTGTTGATGTACCAAAAAAAAAAAAAACTATGGATGTATATTTGCATATTTAAACACAGAGATCTACCCGATTTCGATGAAAATGCCCACCATCTGGTGTGTTAAAGCTTCTCACTGGCAGAGGCTTCAGGAATCCATTTATCTCAAGATCACAGTCAACACACAGATGTAATGGGCTCCCAAGTGGAGCAACCGGCCAAGAGGACCGAGTCTGACCCTGAACCCAGGCTCTACCTCTGAGAATGCAGCAATGCTGGCCAATCAGGTATGTCTGTTAGGTCACATGCCTACACTGGTCAGCACCATTGTCTAGTCACACTACAATATAGAAATGCTGATTAGCTTCCAACATTTTTCTGTAAGTTTTACGTTTTCATTGTCTAATTGAAAGTTTCAAAACCTAAGTACACTTATAACCCAAGGTGTGCACTTGATCCAATCCAAATTAATCCAAGTGCCTCAGGCCAGAAGTTCCATCATCAAAAGCTAAGCTATTGTTAGATTTATGCACGTTTCGGAGATAACACGAAAACATCCTGTCAAGTTTCAAATGTTGATTTTCTTTCGCATTTCAAACCTGATGCGCTCATGACAGTGTTCAGTACTGGAGAATGAAGCCATATCTTAATGCAGAACAGATAACCAGTGTATCCGATGTAAACAGATGCTAGAATTCAAGATTGTGGATTTGTCACATGCATAGTTATACAAGTACAACACACTGAAATGTATCCTGAACCGCTCCTTTTTTTATCACAGTAAAACTACTTAAACAAGAAACACAAGTTAAAGGTAAAATACAGAAGCTAAGTTAGATTGTTTTAGGTTATAAGTGAAGCAGATTGACAGATTGACATATGTACAATGTGCAAATGCATTGTGCCATATTAGCACAGCAATGTAAACAGGAGTATGGACCTGTATAGCAGCATGTACAGCATGAAATATGAGAAGTAGCTGCAATAACAGAGTTATAAGTTAATTGAAATTTTCTCATTCTCCTACACAATGTGTTTTTCTGCCTTTTTTGCCTGTGTAAACCAGAAATCACCACTGCTGCAGTAATGCTAATTTCTGCTGGCTGTGGAGTTTCAGTGTCATATTAGCGCCAAGCTAATGATGTTGAATCTTTACTTTCCCACACTGGGTTTAACACTACCCTATTAAAACACAAGATGAGTTTGGATATCTGGGTGCTCGGATAACTGCAACCTTTCCGCCCATCCCTCTCCATCGTCAGATCAGAAGAAAGAAATATGGCATTCTAGAAAGATTTCCATCAACACTAATATAATCAAGCTACTGCTTTTCCAGTTTATTTGTGTTACAGGCGCTAAAGTTAGGGTGAAAGAGAGTTGTATTCCAAAGTTTATTTTATTGCAGTGTTGTGCCTGCCCACACTCCCTCTCTAATGGTCTGAAGTGGCCCTTCAACTTTTGAGTATTTTTCAAGCTTGAACTCAGAAACCTACCTATTAGAATAGTAGAGGAAATCAACCAGAGCCATGTCAGGAATTTAAGCTCTTTTGCTTGAACTAAAATTTAGCTAAAAAGGTTTGTTCAGCTGTTACAAGCAACACCTAACATATAAGTTCAGCTTCCATCAGGTGACCCGGCCTCTCAAGCATCAGTATGCCAACCTCCTGTAAGTGCCTTGCTGTAATGTTCTTGCTAGATTGCCAGTTCTTGCACTGTAATTGTTTCCAGGAACGCACGTCTGTTCTTCACGTTCTTCTTGAAATGAAAACACCAACAAGAATGTTCAGATGTACCACCGGGTAAGATCAGTTTGCAGAAGAGCATGTGATAATTTGATCATGTAATATTTTTTTTTTTTCAACTTAATGAGCTGATGAGGAGCGACCAGTCACCATAATTGAGTGAAAGTCTTTCTATTACTGTAGGAAAATAAATAATAGATGTAGCTCTGCCATCTTAATAATTGGGGGAAAAAATACAGATGGTGGCAATTAAGGACATAGAAAATGTTACCACACCGGTTCGGTTTAAAAAATGGTTTGAAAATGATTAACATTTATAGCAGAATGGATGCTCTGGTGAGCACTGCACCCTACTTGACTCTTCTTTTTGTGCCCACCCACCCTGCGTTTCAGCATTTGAAACTAAGTTGACACTAAGCTCTTTAACACATCAGGCTCTGGCAAATCTGTGCGTATGTGCTGCCACAGAGAGAAGCAGAGAGTTTGTATGTATGTGTGTGAGTATGTGCATGATTGTGTATGCGTATGTGTGTGTGTGTGTGTGTGTGTGTTCATCATGCTTGTGTGAGGTCTAAACAATTATTGGTGTTTGAAACATAGCCTTTTGTGGCAGTTGAAACAGCAATTACAGACATTAATTGTAAAACTGTATCAGTTCCAGCACCTTGGCTCATATTAATTTCTCCCCTGGTTGCTTTTATGTTTCTTAACTACACCCACAGACCACCCTCCCCCACCACCACCGCCACCCCCGACCATTCCATCTGCATTCTAGTTATTCCCTTTTCTGTGCCTTTCTTACATTTCGAACAACCGAACCAGTCCTCCATAATGAATGGTCCATTTTACATCGGTAAGGAAGAGTGAAAAAAGCGGTCAGTGCCTCCTTCTTTTAATCTGAACCCTCAGCATTCACAGACGTGTGCTGTATTCCTTATAATAAACCTAATCTGAATGAATTCCACTTTAGTTGGTAAATTAGGATCATGTGTTAGAACGTGTTTGTTTTCGAGCTGTGACTGTACGTGTGAGCAATTTGCAAACGAAGCCCACTAGAATAGCAAGCCCTCGCTGTTCACCTCCGAGATGCTTGGTGAGTCAATTATGGAATAGGTTTGGCACCAAAAGAAGCCAGTATGTTTTGCTCATTTGTCAAGGATTTCCAAAACACACGCTGCAGTGTAGAGCCTGGTAATATACACTCGCTCGCCTGAGGTAAAATAAAGCATTGCAGTTTCATTGTTTAGTCTTTTTGCTCGGTTATGTTTGCATGTGTCTGCGATCGATTTCGAAACTATTGTCTGGGCAACACTGTACTTTCCTCAAAAGACAAAAAAAGGACTGGATATGTGCAACCAAAGCCAAATTGTGAGGGGGAGGCTTGGCAAGTCATCTTGCTTACTTCAAGAAATTCATCAAGCATCATAATACATCATTTTTAATACCTGTTGTTATTATTTTTAACTTTAAACTTTTAAATACTGCAGTGCACTTTCGGAGTCCCTCTACTGCAACAAACTATCTATCTATATATCTTTCTCTCTCTTTCTCTCTCCTTTTGCCACTACAGGGCATTCATTTGTATCTAGTTTATTACAGAAAAACAAGATCCAGAGCATGGGGAGCAGAACCATAATAGCATCTTATAGTATCTTAATGCAGTGTCATTAAAGTCCCTGTTAGAGTAATGGCAGGTGGCCCAATATTTTATATA
>JBBPCY010000032.1:6188656-6209473 GCA_037974405.1 Brachyalestes nurse | reverse complement strand
TAACAAATTACTTTGAAATGACAGTAACAAGTAATAAATAATGCATTACAGTTTTGAAGTAACTTGCCCAACACTGTATATATATATATATATATATATATACACACACACGCACATTTTTCAGCATGTAGTGAGACACATCAGACTCTTTTCCACAAAAATCTATTCAAATTTGAAACGTTTTCCCACCACGAACCAGTGATATCAAACTGTTGCTTAGGCTTTCAGCTTTACAGTGTAAAAAAGCCACAAAATGAAGTACTGTTTCAAAAGAAATAATATTAACTTCACGTTTCATGTTTTAAGTTTGCATTGAGTTGGCAAACACAGTTTTACAAGTGTTGGGCCGGACAAAGAGCGGTACATACAATACATGATGTTCCTTTCTTCACTATATCTCAGACATGAGCCATTCCTGCCAGAACAAGGAGGCCTTTGCCTCTTTCAACACCTGCACACCTGCAGATTACTCCTCTGAAGTGTCCTTATTGGAAATTTCGGAATGGAGTGGCACAGGAGAGGCTGTATGATCTTTTATTTTGAAATGGAATCGATAGTTTAATTGTCACCAAAGGGCTGAGCGAGTTACAATTCTTATGGATCGGACACAGTTAGATGACATCCTGTGCAGAATCGTCCCAACCTGTGTTATGATGACAATTGTCTCACACTTGCTTACACCACACACGCGCACGCACGCACGCACGCACGCACGCGTCTGAGCAATTTTTGCCAATTTTCACTGGTCCTCACCAATTTGCAACACAAAACTACAACAGCAGCAGACAACACAGTTAGACTGAGGCCTGCAGCAGTTCTGAAATACTATTCAACACCACAATTAGACTGTGGTTGCATCAAGGCATGGTTTGTGCTGCACAATTGTTTGCGCTGCAGTTTGCCACACCTGTTGTAAACCCCTCCGTGCTATTCTAATGTATTCTTCTCTCAGTGGTAAATGTGATCTGTTCACCAAGTAAACAGATTTTCGGCCTTTATATATAGTCCCCTCTCATGTAGAAAAAGTTCAGTGATGCTCCCACAGTTCATCCTAAATAGATACAAATACTCTCGAATGAAACTGATATCCTGAACACAGTTGTTTCATTTCAAATTCAATATGCTGGACGACCAAAAATTTGTCGCTATGCAGTTATTTACAGACCGCACTGTAACTAACACAGAATGTACTGTCAAGAGAATCCCCATCATTTGTAATTTCAGTGCGTATACATGCATACAGTACCCTCCACACTAGCAATATATATGTAAATCCCCCTGACATTCTGCATTTTAATCTCACAGTCATTGTTTCATTTCAAATTCAGGGTTTTTGATACATACATGCAGACGCCTAGCTGTCTCAGTGGAGACGTGCTCCTTTGGAGAATGCCTTCAGGATTTCTTTACAAAACATTTTGCACAAGATCGACACACACGATTCGCCAGTGGCAAGAGGCTAATTAAGCATAACCACAAAGGTCAATTTTAACAACCTTATAATTAACTTTCTATTGGGTGTGTCAGGCTCCAGTGATTGGAATACACAAAGATTCTTTCAGCCCCGAGATGGGCTTTCCAGAACTATCGTCGAGGTTCTGCTGTCATTTCTGTTCAAATTCACACACTTTCGGAGTCTGTAATTCATTTATGAGATTTCAAGCTCAAATCTAATTCACTTGCTTTTTCACCTTATCAGAAAATCGAGATGTATGCTATTAGGCTTGCTCCACTCATTTTGAAGGTTTTAAACTGATTAGGTAAAGTTTGCCAGTTAGCTTAATTTATCTGTAATGTACTCTGTACCAGATGGAACATTGTAGTGGAGAATATATACACGATAAGGACAGATGTATTGGGACACACCTGTTTTTCAGAGTTTGTGCTAGGCCCCTTACTGATAGTGAAAGGCAATCTTCATGCTTCAGCATACTAATACATTTTGGATAATGTTTGATTAGGCCCTTGATTTCTATTCCAGCATGACTGTGCCTCAGTGCACAAGCTCCATAAAAGAGTTTGGTGACCCACACAGAGCCCTGACCTCAACCCCATCCAACACCTTTGGGATGAACTGGAATGGAGATTGTGATCCAGGCCTTCTCATCCAACATCAGTGTCTAACGTCATAAAGGCTCTACAGAATGAATGGGCACAAATTCACACAGAAACTCCAAAATCTTGTGGAAAGCCTTCCAAACAGAGTGGAAGCTGTTATAGCTGCAAAGGGGGACCAACTCCATATTAACCTTACATTTACGGCATTTAGCAGATGCTTTTATCCAAAGCGACTTCCACACAACTACAGGGACAGTCTCCTTGGAACAACTTGGTGTTGAGGGTCTTGCTCAGGGACCCATTGGTGTTGTGCTGAAAGTAGGATTCGATACCCATGACCCCTTGGTCCAGAGGCAAGTGTCCTACCCACTGGGCCACCACCACCACCCCTGACTCTATGTATTTGAGTGCAATATCATAAAAAAATCTATCTATCTATATATCTATCTATCTATATATAGATATATTTATATATATATATATTTTTTTTTTTGAAAAAATGTTGACAGTATTGACTGTCATTGATAAGAGTATTAAAAATAGTATGTATAGGACTGCGATTAAAGGTGCGATTAATTGCGAGTTAACTATGGCAAACACGAGATTAATCGCGATTAAATATTCTGATCTACTGATAGCCCTAATAAATACATACATATATATATATATATCTTACAAACACGTAATAGTAATGTTTATCTCAACAGTACATAATTAACAATATTTCTAAATCCCAAGAAAAGATATCTAACCTCTTTCTCACCTTATAAATTAATTCTACCCTCCTGGTCTTCTTGGTGAAGTTGTTAATCACTCTGTCATACCAGCAGGGATTTTTTTCGCTAGCAAGTGGTCAAGCTAACAAGCTAATGCCCTTCCATCTGTGCACTCGTAAACAAATAATAAAATATAAAATGAAAAGAAATATTATTAGTAAATACTAGTAAATAATATGTTATGCATTTTGTTATGTATGAAGCTTCAGTCTCACACTCGAGGTCAGTGCTCAGTACAGAAAATAGAACGAAGTGTAAACAAAGGTGCCGATTGGCCACAGTGTTTCATCAGTCATTTTGAAGTGGAGAACTACCCTATCACAGTAGGCAGGCACTTGTTTCATGGGTGGGACTTATTTACCATTAGAGTCCACTGAAACCTGGAAAATCCATGAGCCACGGGGGTCTGAGGAGATTTACATTGAAATGAATGGGGTGCCAGTGAAACATGTTTCACTGAAATTCTGTTTCACCGCGGTTGGGGGTGGCGCTGTTTCACGTTTTTGACCAGAGCCGTATACAACAGTAGCGCTACTGAGGAGCTGAAATTAAGAGAGCACCCTTATTTTTATGAGCATTTTTTTGGTTTCACACCAATAAAAAAGTGAAAGTTATTAAGTTTTTTTGTATTATTCTTCTTGGTGAAACGTTGTTTCACATGTAGTCTTACAGTAACCGCCACTGCTGTAATGTCCTCTTTCATAAAGAGACGATCCTAAACTTGTGATCCACCAACTTGTGATACACCTCCGATCCTCTGGAAGGCGACAAACTTGACAGTCACATGTGGAGACTTGAGGGTTGAATCCCATTCAGCATCCTGTTACTCTTGTGGCCTGTTTATGTGTGGAAGCTAATGTTGAACTGCAGGTACCGAGTAGTGGACTAGGGAGGGAGCTGGGAGGCAATTGGTGTTGAGCCATGGAGTTCTAACCGCGGATTTTAAACTGGAAGACGAACGAGAAAATAAAGCAAAGTGCTTCAAAACAGGAGTTCATGTTTTAAACATGGTGTTTAGGTTACATTTGTACAGACCCGTGGTGCCTGCCTGTATTGAATGTAGTAGCTGAGGTGATCAACACCTGTTCATTCTCTTGTGTTGAATTTCTCTAAGAGGCCACTGAGACTTCAACAGGACATGGACACTCAGGAACCAGATTCTCCCGACACCGTGTTCTTTGACTTGGAGACTACGGGGCTGGGTATGTATTGATCAGTGTGAGCATTTTGCACTATAGTTTTTTAGAGCTGCATTTTGTATACACTCTAAATTACTGTGGTGTGATCCTCTCATCCAGGGTCCTCATGTGACATCGTTCAGTTGGCAGCAGTGAGTGGCAGTCACACACTGAACCTCTTCATAGTCCCCCGCTGCAGGATGGAGCCTGGCGCCTCCAGGGTGACTGGCTTTAGAGTGCGGAGGCATCGGCTCTTCCTGCACCGCAGGCCGGTCCTCACCAACTCTCTGAAGGAAGCCCTGGTGTCTTTTATAACCTTCCTTCGCATGTTTGGACGCCCGCTTTTGGTGGGCCACAACATTCGCCGCTTCGATTGCCTTGTGTTGGCTAGAGCTTTGGATGAGTTTGGCTTGAAAGCAGCCTTCCAGGCAGGAGTTGTGGGCTTCCTGGACAGTTTGCCTTTGGCTCGCCAGCTTCTCAAGGACAGTGGTGTCCAGAGTTTTAAGCAGGAGAACTTGGTTAAGACTGTACTCGGTGTTTCCTATGCTGCTCACAATGCTTTGGCTGATGTACAAGCCCTGCAGAAGCTTTACTGGGCCCTCCGACCCACAGCCAGTCAAATCCAGCAGCACACATTTAGTCTGGACTTGTTGAAGACCACGGTGGTCAAGCCTACCAGACAAGCAGGGCAGAGTAACTTTTGTGAACATTTCCAGAAGGCAGTGAAAGTCACAGTGGAGGAGTCTAAGCTTTTAATCTAAACAGGACAAGACATGACTCATCGCACAAAAAATACCCGCTCTACATAGACCCATACGGCCATCCATGCCTTTCTCAGTACTTTATTGCTATGACAAAAGCACTTGGTTGTAGATGCAAATCCAAATGTAACGTTTATTTTTTTAAAGAATATTTATATTTTAATAAAAGGTTATTTATTCAAAGTGTTTTATTTTCAGTCTGCTATTTGGTGGATTGCCTAGTAAAGAACAATTATACGCCTTTGGCACTACATCACCCATTTCAAAGGTAATTAACCCACAAGTTTAATTAGATTATGTTTGGTAGCCTTGCTCTGGGGGTGAATACAAATGTGGACACTCTTATAGACTCAGTAGGTGGTGCATTATAAAAAGGAGCCAAAATAAGCATGCGAGGAGAATGAGTACAGAACTCTTGTTTATTAGGGTTGTACAGCCTTGACAAACTCATGCCACTGCAGATTCAAAAATGCCAATCCATGCCTACATTCCAAACCTTCACTGGAGGTAGCGGTCACATAATATGAAGTCCATCTTGTACATCTGAGACATAACTGGCCTCAGGTAAATCACAGATAAAATTGCACAGAATTTACAGTAAACACACATCAGGATAACATTAATTCCTCCCTCCTTTGTTGCTAGACTCTAGTGCAAGCAGTATCTGAGCAATCACACGGGAACTGGGGGCAAGAGGTACCAGTAACAACTTTCAAGTCTAAAAACAAAACTCTCAAAGACATTTTAATGTCAGATGTGCAAGCTTCATACAACACACATTTTCACAGAAGTTAAATCACCCAAGATATATCCATCACAAGAGGGGTTTGACTAAAAAGGTTAAAATACGTTATTAAATTGAGAAAAGGGTTAAAAGGAATTTGTGTAATTTTCTTAAAACATCCCTGAATTGTGATTAGTTTTCAGTTACTGAGAGTGAAATCCACATGATGGAGACCCTAATGACCTATCAGCTATTTGGAGATTGTGGTTTCCTCCTGAAGAGCTCATTTAAAAGATCAAAAAATCGAGTTCAATTTGTTTTTCTTACATTAAGGATTGCCCTCATGTAAAGAACAAATTGAACCTTGCTGAGTGCTGAATTCAAATTCAAACATATGTAGACCAAACATGCATCTGTGCATTCTCAAATAATTATTCTAAATGTTCTACATGAGGAAATCGAGCAGATGTTCTATTTTTTAAAAATCCATGCACAGGCATTTTTGCAGGGAAGCAGTGAATTGCCCCAAACATTATACATGGAGAATTTTATATTTATATAGCTTGTCCTCAAACAAGCCAAAAATATAATAATAATAATAATAATAATAGTAGTAGTAGTACAAATGATATTTGCCATGCTAACCCATAAGTGTATATAACTTCATAATACGTCAATGTGAAGAGAGAAGCAGTCTGGCACATTGTAAACGTTCGTATTCACCCATCACACTATTAAAGTCAGTTAATTCAAACAGTGGGTCCACAAGGAAAAGACAATATGTTCTCATGTACATGCTGGTGAGTGGGGGTGTTTGTCAATATACCGATTGTTCCCTATGTGTCTGTATATTACGGAAGTCTGCATGGTTATCCTGAAAGTTTCCCTTGGATTCCCCGAACAAATAAGCATTAAAACATTAAAACATTAAAACGGTTAAAATGTGACAAACGCAGTAGTGAGATCAGATGTGTCCCATTAAGGAGAATGGAATACTCAAAAACACTCTTCACCTACAGCAGACAGCAGGCTCGGAACATAGTCATCCCACTCGATGATGTCACCTGCAGCGTGACGCTCTCATTGGCCGAAGTGAAGAGCACAGAGCCCCTCTGCAATGTGATGTCAGCAAGGGCTGCAGCGGAGGACGCGTTGGCCTCCCCCTGAACCACCAGCAGGATTCCAGCGCAGTCTAGAGGACTCACAGTATACTGCTTCACTGAGGGGGGGATCTGCAGGGAGAAGCCAGGAGTGACCTCGATTCGACTTCATTCAGACAAAAATCAAATGTGGTCACTTAGCTAAGGCATAATTAATTTCTGATATTTTGCTTTCGGGTTTCTCCGGAGATACAAAGTTACTATTAAGTTTTGAACACTTATAAATCAACCAATGACAACTGAATATATATCTGATTGTCTGACGCTGACATGTGTTCCGTGACTTAACCAATTATTATAGTCCCTTCATAAAAAGGGCGGTACCGTTGGCGTGAGTGGAATCCAAACACAAGACGAGAGACATGCAGCAGAGAACACAGACACGCATCACATGTGTGGAGATACTTCACTCTAGACACATAAACAGCACTGACACCTGCACAACCTGCAAGTCCTTGTTCTGCACGGCATCCGCTAGCTAACATGGCTAACACTAGCAGTGCAGGAAGTCGTCCTGCTGTGGCTTAAACTGTTCCCACTCTCAGTTGGACACTTAAATTTACCTGAAAATTCAAGGTATCAGCCTTTGTTTTATTTTGTTTACTTGTCGTGTTGACTGTTAATGTTACAGAGAACTTTTAATAGAAGTTTCTCAATGTTGCACACCCGTGTTCCTCCGCTGCATGTAGGATGACGTCATCAAACAACTAGCGACTTCGACTATTCTGATCGACTTGAAAAAATCTGGAATCATTAATGCCCTAATATATATATATGTATGTATGTATATATATATATTATACATAAATACATAAACACATAAATCACCGCACTGAATTAACCAACCAATGTGCTTTTAATACTCTCAAACAGACTAAGATATGTTGTTCCTGACGCTGTGTCAGAATCCAGAAACTTTACTGATCCCAGAGGAAACTGGTTATGCTACGACCGCACAGGCACACAGACACAAAGACAAGAAAAATATCAAATAAACTTTCCAGAAATACTCAGAAAATGCTTAGCACTAAATGCACTATGCTATTTATATCCACCATATTGCTATATGCAATAAGGTGGATATAAATACTACTACAGATAAATGTAAATAAAAAAAAAAAAAAATATTGCCACCTAAAAATGAACAAGCCCTTAGAGCATCCTGGAAGCCTGAATTTTGTCTATGCATTTGTCTTTCTATAGACAGCATGTCAGAAACCACACAAGCAAATCTATTTTAGGTTATTTAACGTAACGTAGTTTGATGCAAATGAATGTGATTTGATATACAGTTTGCACAACACTAGCGGAACATGGTATTAGCATGAAAGGGCTTCTCTTAGAATACAAAGTAAGTCTAATAATGTAACACCCTAGACTTCATTGTATAACACGACCAGCAATAAAAGCAGTGTGTATTTAGGCCTGGCTTAAGCTTTATCCATAAAATGAAAGCTAAAGTAAAGCTAACTTATGTCAGATTGAATAAATGTATCACAGTCACAAAAGTATTTCCATCCCACTTATCTGTCTGAAGTCTGTGAAACTCACCTGTATCCTCATGACAGTAAAGTCTGGTACTGGTGGATCGTACAGGTAGACGCAGGAGTCTGAAGGATCCTGAACTGAGGGGAAGATTTTGGCACTGGCTGGAGCAGGAGTGTAGTTCAGCATTTCACACAGTGTGTTCACGTCAATGTACTTTGGGGTCAGGCCAGCGCGTACTGTGTTATCCGAGCAGGCCATGCACTCAATGCAGTCTGCAAGACATATTACGCACAAGAGGAGTTATGATTCACATTATGTTAAAAGATTTGGATATTAATTATTTAAACATTAAAATGAGTGAGCCTGAACTGTTTTAACAGAACAATTCAGATTATATTGATCAAACATTGTCTGCTTATGTAGTATAATTCCAGAACCTGTCCTCTTTGAAAGGCATGATAAATTGCTCTAGATAAATAAAAGGTAAAGTGACCTCCAGAGAGATAGGCGTGAGGTTCATTAGCTCCCAGGAACATGGCCTCTCCGGGCTGCAGCACAATACAGTTCAGAAAGTAAATGGAGAAGCAGCCGATGTCTCCTGGGTATTGCGAGTGCAGCCGCAGTAACAGCTCTCCGTTACTGCCTGATGTGTCTTTTCCTGCAGCCGCTGAAACAGCAACAATATGATACAAACTAAATCGGCTTCTAGACCCAAAGGCTGACCTGGTTTACGCTAAAAGACAACTAGCAAAATCTGGCACGACAGCATACCTTCTTCTGACACTCTTTTCACCAGCATGTTCAGCTGGTCAACAAATACTTTCTTCTCACAGTTCATCATCCTACTGAAGCACTTCTTCAGAGCCAGAGAGGTTCGGGCTGGGTTACCCACGCTGCTCTGCAGCTCATCTGCTGCTTCATTGCCTATCAGGGCATGAAACTCCGGGACAGCTGAAAAACAGACGTGGTTAAACCCTCGATCCCGCCATGGGCGTATCCTCATAAACGGCAATGTATCATTGATCAGGCATACCAACCATTTAGGTGCACTTTCAGGTTTACATTTACTCTATCAGCCACCTTCTACCCCCTCGATGACACTGGACAATGTTGTATATGTTGTATACATGTTGTATGTTGTATATGTAGTATATGCACATGTATGAGTTTATCAGATCGTTAACTCCATGTATAATATTATGTGACATCTACAGTGGTGGCAAAAAGTCTGGAACTTTTTTAAAATCTAGAATCTATCCATTTGGAATCTTTCCTATTTTCTAAGATCACAAATTATACTATTAAACCATTTATCAAACAATTGTCATAAAAATGTTTCCTTATGTTCCCGTTTTGCTTTAATGAGAATGTGCACTCACATTCCACATATTTGTACAAAAGCCTGAGTAGAGCAGATCCACCTGAGAGTTGTCAGAAAATGCACTTTACTGAAAAGGATGAGACCCTTTTGTTCACAGCCCTTAATATGATGAGAGTCACAGATTTGCTTTAATTAAAGAATGACCTAGAAATAGTTCTAGCATCTTGATTATTTCTTCATCATTTTACAAAGAAGATTTTCAATGTAGACTTTTTGCCACCACTGTATGTGTTTTGTACTCACCTTTGAGAAAGGCGGTTATTTCCTCCAGCGGCCGGAAGCCACAGAGGCCTTCAAACCGCGTGAGAGCGACGGCCATCTCAGGCTTGTGGTTGTTGTCGGGGTAGTGTTCTGGAAACTGGGCGTGGAGCTTGGCAGCCAGCTCCTGGAACAATATTTAAATAATTGGAAGTTAACAAAATAAAATAAAATATGCTGCACTGTTTCCTAGTACAGTATATAGTAGAGCTGGGCAATTTGACAATATTTAACATCAGGGCTTCTTTAAAAATAAAGCATAATTAGTCCTGGTTAACAGACTTCAACGTTCAGTAAAACTGGATTTTTATTTTGACTGAATTTAAATTTGTTTTAAATTACTACTACTAGTTGTAAGTTCTTTTTGTTTCAACTCACCAAACATTGTGACGTTATGTTGAGTTTTGCAGAAATGTCTTGAAGTATTGTGATGTTATATTTTTGCCAAATCACCTAGTGTGCAGTTTTATACTGTAGTAGAATTGAACACATTCTTTTCCAGAGATCCCCTCTCTACTCACCCTGTTGGGATGCGCCTGGATGGACAGTGCAGTGTTGACAGACAGCACTTTAAAGAGGAAGGGCAGCTGCCCCTGGAATGTGTCTTTGACTTTTGACCCCAAGCATCCTGGGTAAGCTGCAATCCACTGCCCCAGTGTCCTCTGAGATATCCTGTTGTCTTTGATAAGGGCATCGCCCTTTGGGTGGGCTCCCATCCAAAGCTAAAAAAAAAAAAAAAACACCACCACCACCACCACCAACAAAAAACAGTTTTATAGATTGCTGATATGTGTCCTGTTATAAGCAGCATCTAGTAAATTTGTTTTGATCTAAACAGTTATGAGGTTTCTGAATACTTTAGAAATCATCCAGTATCTCCTGTCTGCCATCACATCGCTTCAGGTCTTATTATAGGTTTGTTTATTTATTTATTAGCCAAATCTTCAAATCTAGCCTGGCCATCTGCACCAGTGATTTTGTTCTGTATCCTTTCCTTTATGTCTTCTTGTAACAGTGCATCAATATATCTTGATCTCCCAATGCAAGAATGTGACATGATGCATTGCAGAGGATAGGTATTCTATTATTTATGATATTTGATGTATATAAATTGTTTATAGCGTTAAATCAATGCCAAACAAGAATCCAGTCCAGCACATTCAGATACATCATCCACTTCAAAATCTTCCAGCTTCATTCTGATTTCATTCTAAATATAGTAAGAATATTAAAGTGTTTTCCATCATACTGTGTTGAATAAAGTCTGAGCATACTGAACTATGAGTGCTGCATTGTCACTGTCTATCGAACTGAATCGTAAATTGACTATCATTACAGCCCTATCTTTGACACATCTACACCTACATCCTAGAAAGTTCTAAATCTGTTAAACAGTTTTTCTTCATGAAAGGATTCTTCATTCATCTTCTAGTGCAGTCTTCAGAGGTATACCTGTTTACTTGGGTGTCCCTGTAAATACCTACTGCTAAGGTCACCATTGCTCACCTTCTTACTTAAAGGTATCAAACCTGTCACCTGCTGTGCTTAAGTGTTAGGTGTCATTTCGGACTTAATAATGCTAACATTTCAGCTCATGATGTTCTGCTTTAGTGACACGGACACTTTTTTTTTATCTTTGCTATGTTGAGAGACACAAGATGACCTAATCACACAACACACCACAATTGAATCACCTGACTAGCTGTTAATATTAATGCCAACTTGATATCGGGAAAGTACAAAAAGCAACAATTCTGACAGTTCCCCTCCAGAATTATTGGCACTCTTGCTAAAGATGATTGAAACGGCTTACAAAAAAATCACTCCATCAGTTATTATCTTCATATTATACTGAAAATAGAAACAATCAGAGGTAAATTTAGTCTGAGAATAAATCACATGTGACAAGTACTGGCACCTCAATAAAATCGAATTAAGGAAAAGTAAATGAAGTGTTATCTCATGCATATTTAACTATTATTAAGTATGATTATGTATTTAGAAACTTTTAAGCTGTTTTGGAGATGCACTGACCCAGCTGTCTAACCATTACAATTTGACCCTTATAAAAAACACTCACATCCTTGTGTTTGTCCATGTTTTCTTAATTCCAACACATCATTTTCAAGAACTGACTGTTCATTTGATGCCTAATATATCCCACCCATTGACAGGTGCCACTATAATGACAATCAATGCTATTCACTTTGTAGTTTTGATGTTGTGGATGATAGGTGCATAAAAGAAAAGAAGTGTGTTTTAAGAAAGGACTGTCTTTGTTTTGTTAACATCAGTAAAGGAGGGCTTGTATTAAAACACAAGTAAGACAAAAGTAAATTTAGCTCTTCACAATGACCTTTCCATTGTGCTATTTTAAGAGTCACTTGAGAACTGTACATGGGTCTCATGTGTTTCTCACTCACTCACTTTCTGTAAGCACCTAATCCTAAACAGGGTCACAGGTATCCGGAGCCTATCCTGGGGTGAATGGGCATGAGGCAGGGACTCACCTTGGGTGGGGTTCCAGCCCACTGCAGGGCACCCACATACACAACATTTACTCTCATATTCACACATACGGTCAATTTATAAACCCCAATTCATCTTATATGTTTCATAAATGGAAATACATCTAGGTTCCAGAAACACACATAAGAATATGCCTATATTTGACACATTTCTACTGCTGGCAGGAGCTAGACTGAGCTTTTTTCTAATGGCCATTGATCAGGAGGTTAAGAGTAAGATCAGTGAGAAATCCATGCAAGGATCACAGAAGCTGTTTTTACCTCAGCATAGGGTTTGCCATCGTCTATTACAGCTTGGGGGTCTCCACCCTGAACAAGTTTAGCCACCTCACTGTCCAGCCCCACCTTTCCCCAGGCATAGTTCTGGACCACGCAGGACAGTGGGAATACTGTGGAGAGAGGACAGGGGCAGTTTTGAGGTCCTCCCACGCCCAGTATATTCAAGGGTAGAAATACATAACTGACTCTCATGAGGAGCCGATCAGAATTATTCGTGTTAGACAAAGTCATTCAGCAGTAAATGCACCTCAAGTCCCCACTTCGAGACAACTGATCTGTACTATTGTAGTTAAAAAATAAACCACACTGGCACCATCACGGCTAGTACGGCTACCCACAGTGACAGTCCAACTGATGTTAAAGAATGAATGAAAACAGACGAAAGCATAGACAGCACTGACCTCTCACTTCCTCCATGTCTGCAGCCTTGACAGTTACGGTGCTGTGACGTCAAAGTATTGACATTAAATCTGTGACGTTTAAAGAGAAATTTGTAGTATTTAAGCACTCGTCGTAGCAAAAAGGCAGCGCTCTTTCGGATTTAACTCCTAGTTTAAGGCTTTAACTCTAATACAACCATCTCGTTCAAAAGTAATTAGGACTTAAACGATATTTTTGTTTACCTTTTTGACACACAGTGTCATGCAGTGTTGTATCTATTAAAACGTACGTCTGAAAATAAACAGTAAAGTAAAAATAAAAGCAAATCTGCCCGAAACTCACCAGTGACGTTCACGCCTCGGTTACGCGCATGCGCAGTGTGCCCCAGCTGCGGAAGTGCTGGACGGAGTTGAGAGGCCGCGGATACAGCAGCAGCTTTCTGTTTATATTCCTTTTCGAGCTGTTTTCTCTTTGTATTCTGCTTTGAAGAGAACGTCGGTGACATGTCCGGGTTCGACAGCAATCCGTTCGAAAATCCGGGGGACGTTAACCCGTTTCAGGTAAGACTGTATGTCTTTCTTGACAGTTTTGTCATTTTGTCAAGAGTTTTAGGAGGCGTTTGTCAGGAACCCTTAAGTAGCAATCTGATTGGGTCCCGCTCTTGATTCACAGCCCTTTCTGCCAATTGAGGCGCGACTTGGCGTTGAAGAAGGGCGGGCCCTTTTATAGGAAGAAGTTCTTGCAAGGCTATTGTTGGAAATTAATGTATCCCGTCTGTTACTGACGCTTTATAAAGACTGTGTTATAGGGGCATAAAACATAACTTTATTATCTAAACGTATGTTTAATGGGACAGCTGGTGGCCTAGTGGTTGGGGAGTTGCTCCTGCGATCAGATCGTGGGTTCGAGTCCCAGGGCTGCCAGTGGCACTACAGAGGTACACTTGAGTAAGGTATCGTCCCCACACACTGCTGCCAAGGTGCTGTGTTCCTGGCTGCCCACTACTTCACTTGGCGAATGGGTTAAATGCGGAGAAAGAATTTCACATTGTTCATATAGTGTTCTGTGCTGTGCTCACACGTGACTTTAAGAGGCCACTTCACTTTACCTTACTTTAGATTCCTCAATCTCTACTTTTAGGTGATTTCCGGTTAAGTTGTAGTTGATTAATCTTTGGCTCATTTTTAGGACTACAACATGGTCAACAGGTAGCACTTTTGTGTTTGCATTATATGTGAAGAGGGCTCAGCAACAACTAAGGCTTTAGTACTTCTGAGTGACAATATAAAATTAAGGTTAAAACAGGATTGGACGCAAACAAAAGGATAAAGCTGTTTAATGTCAAACTGTTTAAAGTAACCATCACGGTCCATAGTGTTTACTGACATCAGAGAACACTTCCTTGCTTTTTAAGAAATGATTTGTAGTAACACGTGATTCAGATGGTGTGTAAATAACACCCAACCCAATGAAGAGCAACAAAGCAGTGTCTCCATCATCTGTCAGTGTGCACTGGTTCTCAGAAGTTGTTCCCATACAAAGATGTGCCACCTTCTCATGAGCAGGAACTGTAATAGAAACCTGCTCTGCAGTAGTAGATTATTAATTAGCTCTGGTACAGCAGTAACTCAGAAGATTCATTGTCTTCTAAAAACACCTCAGTGTTAAACACAAATTCTTGCACTTTAATTTGCTTATATGGTTTTGTATTGTAAAAGAAAATCTCATTGGTTGCACAGGTAAAGACATGCAGGTCCATGTAGCGAAATCTGTGTGTAAAGTGTCCATTTGTTATACGTGAACACACCACAGCACAAAGTATGAACAGCACAAAACCCATTCACCCAAAGTGAAGCAGCGGGCAGCCATGAACACAGCACCCAGGGAGCAGTGTGGGTGATGGTACCTTGCTCAAGGTACTTCAGTGGTGCCACTGGCAGTCCTGGGGTTCAAACCCACAGCCTTCTGATTGCAGGGGCAACTCCCTAACCACTTAGCCACCAATCACTCTTACTTTATTGTGAGCTAAACCGAGTTATGAACTAACTGCAATGGCTGTGCTATTTCTCCACTGAAAAGCCTTTTAAGCTAGATTACTGATCCATGTTGATCCAATCGTTTTGGTTCCCTTTCAGTTTGGGATGCTTTTATG
The DNA here is from genome assembly GCA_037974405.1 of Brachyalestes nurse. Classification (NCBI taxonomy): domain Eukaryota; kingdom Metazoa; phylum Chordata; class Actinopteri; order Characiformes; family Alestidae; genus Brachyalestes; species Brachyalestes nurse. Next base: position 6,194,349 of record JBBPCY010000032.1, on the reverse strand, counting down.
TTTTCCATTTCTAGATTTATTGACACAAAAACCCTGTTTGTAAGGTATTGAGGAAAAACGTGTATGTTTAAAGATATCCTGTTTATGACATAATTAACCCGTGTCCAGGAACAGGACAAAGGAGCAGCTGTTATCTCTCTTTCCCTATCTTGCTCCTAAAGCACTGCTCTGGAGCAGGATCACGCCTCCTTTCTTCTGCATGACGTGATTGTTTCATGTTTGCTTGTGGGGCGGGATGTGAATCTAAAATAGGATGACTGAATTTACTGGACTAGCAGCCTATTTAATCAGGAAATCCAGTAAAAGTTCACTCAGTGTAGAAAAAATGTGTACCTTTTGTCCCTTTCCAGAAGTTAATTTAGTCTTTAAACATCCTCTGTCCTCAGCCGTGGTTGTCAAAGTGGGGTCCATGATATATAGTCAGGGCACTTTGTCGTTTTTTAAAAACGATGTGACACCAGTAAATTCCAGTGCCTGGTACTTGTGGTAGATATGTGATCACTCTTATCTGACTTCTTTCTGAGTCAGTAGTCTATAAACCTTTATATAGGACAGTGTCCTCCACTCAGTTTTGTATAGCACTTGAATTGGGGGTGGATAATCGATAAAATAAAATCATATAAAAATACCTTTAAAACCTGTAAAAAAACCCCATAAATAACTCTTTACAGCCAGCACTGCACTAAATTTAGTCAAATAAGATGTATTATGCTCTCTTTATAAGATTTTGAAGTACAGATATTCACAATATGCTCAGAAAAGCATAGCATGACATTGCTTATTCACCAGTAGTGCCAGACATTGCAGAAAGTTATTTAAATCAGATACGTATTTGCCTAATGTATGAGGATTAGGACTGTGTTGCCCCACTGAACCTCTTTCACATTGGAAGGGGTCTCTGGCTGAAAAAAGTTTGAACCCTAGTCAAGAAGAGCTAGTCATTTGGTCCATGTTTTAAAATGTTTAGATTCATAGAAACTATTACTTCGTAAATATGTCTGTTAACATCATACTTTAAATAGATTAGAAGAGGTAAATGTGGTCTATTTACACTGTAGGAGTACAAAAATTACTGCTTATCTAAGTATCACTGTGTGTACTGGTGTGTAGAGGTATAGCCTAACATGAACTCATTGAAAGCATAGAGGGAGTGTCTACAGGTGTGAACTGAGATGATGGTTGTATCAAATAACACAAGGCTGAGGTCCAGCCTACACAAAGGCAGGCCTGAGTTACCCTCACACTGGCAATGTCATTAATCTAGTGAATATGCTGTTCTGGACATATTTAGCATCTGTTCTTATAAATAAAGTGGCCATGAATGTGACGGAATGTGACATTTTCATTCTGCTTTTTTAGACACAACCTACAGAGTACAGATATTGCTTCAAATACAGTATTAAAATGAATCAGGAGAATTGTAGGGCATTTTTTTTACAAAAACAATCAATGACCAAACATGCCTTCACACTTATCTCATTTATAGAGCCAAAAGCAAGGTCATATCAAACTCGGGTGGAAAAATACAGCACTGGAATACATACATCATTTAGTGTACAGTATTTTAGTGAAACATTTCTCTGATTAAAAAAAACATACACAGGGAAAGTGAATAACATTGATTATCTTGTTACAGTAACACCTGTCAAGAGGTGGGAAATATTAGGCAGTCAGTCAGTTTTTGAAGTTGATATGTTGGAAGTGGTAAAAATGGGCAAGCATAAAATCTGAGGGACTGACAAAGGCCAAATTGTGATGGAAAGATGACTGGGTCAGAGCATCTCCAAAATGAGGGTCATGATGATGTCCACGGTCACTACCTACCAAAAGTGCTCCAAGGAAGGACAACCGGTGAATCAGCAACAGGATCCCGGTCACCCAAGGCTCAGTGATTCGTGTGGGAAGCAAAGACTACCCTGTCTGGTCTGATTCCACAGAAGGGCTACTGTAACGCAAATTGATGGAAAAGGTCAATGTTGGTTTTGATAGAAAAGTCTCAGAACATACAGGATACTGCAGCTCTGTGAATGCATTCTTCAGTCTTTGAAGAATGGTTGAATAGTTTCCAGTGAGTACTGAATAGTTTTTTTAGTTGAAATGCCCAACCCTAATGCAAACAATTCGTTTCACCATACAAAATACCTTTAATTCGCTGATGGGTTGAAACAAGCATGGTAGAACAAGAAAAACCAGCAAAGGGTCCAAGGAGCAGAGCTGAATAACGTTCTCATCGTCACTGAAGAACATTCAATGAAAACAGCAGACTGACTCGCCCAGCAGGTACACACGGGCTGCAAAACACTTCTGAAGTATTGCTTCAGGCCAGTGTCGTAGTAGTTGTTAACCCATGTGATCATTTCCTGACAAAACTGCCAGAACCAGATCAATACAGTGTTTATTAAGTACGTTATGTTGATGTGCATTAATTATTCTAGTCAGGTTTAGCTTTTATTTTTGTTCTTTAACCTCTTTAACCTTAGGAGTAGACTTTTGAAGTATGGTGGTTCACAAAAATGTGAAAGGTTGCTATAAAGGGAAGTGGCTCAAAGTGCCCTCAAACCTATTTTCAAGTCAAGTCAAGTAGGTTTTATAGTCATTTCAAACACATACACACAGTACACTGTGGGTCCTCCAGGACCATGGTGCAACACAAGAACAGAACAGAACTGAACACCACAAAACCACAAGTGCAGAAAGGCTGAAAGAGAGTGCAAGAAAAAAAACACAAGAGTAACAGTACAATTGGACAAGGCAACATATAGTGCAAGAAAACATTTCAACGATTTTCCCATTTTTTCATAAATATTCTGTGATGTTTCATTTCACTTTAAATTGTTAGTCCCCATCTGCGGGCACTCTTAGGCCACATCCACACGGACGTTCGATTGTTGAATATGTGAACGCGCTCTGTTTTTGTTGCATTTTGTAACTGCGCCTGATTGACTTCAGTGAGGCGTTACACTGGCGTTCGTCTGGCGCTATTTTACACCAGCCTGAAGCCCAAGGTGTAGTTTCGTGTAGTTACCTGTGGGGGCAGTAATTATTGGGTCCAAAGTGTTTACATGTGGGTCGTCTTTGTGGATAGTTCTACAATAAAAATCGTGGATCCCTATTCTTTGTTAAAACTAAGCGTTTACATTCTTGTTTTATTAAAAAATCCTCCTGATAAGGCGTCATAGACAGGAAAAAAACAAGCATCGCCGCCAATACTGGGTTCACCCTCTTACTTCACAATGTCAGGTCAAATGGATGTTTTTTGTGATTTTTGCGAAAATGTATAAATATTCATATGTCTATACGTTTATTATTTTTGTTATTATTACTACTACTAATATAGTCACATCCCTAATTTTTATAGTGTAAATATGCCCCCAAATATGCTCCCAAAACACTGTAATTTCATTTTAAACTCAGTTTAATACTTTACCCTTAAAGAAAATGTAAAGGTAAACCCGTAGCCGTACTGTACAGTTTACACTGAACTCCTGCAGTGCCACAATGTAAATACTGATGTTACCCCTGTATAGACTGTACTGTATTCATGCAAGCACGTTTTCGTTGGTATACACTGTCATTTTCTTTGGTATAAGCAGGGTAAAGACAGTAATACATACATTTCATTTACAGTAATAAAAATACAGGGCTTTAAAAAGGACAAAACGAAAAACAGGAGAACACTCACGAGAACTGTGAACTGTGACTTTGTGGGGGGAACACTATTCTTTAATTATTCTTAGTAATAATGATGATGAACAAGAAGAACAACACGCACCCTACGGTGGGCTGGTGCCCCTTAGTCCCATTATACTTTTCCACTTAGCTCCAGCTATCATTACTGAATGGCTGGAATCTTGGAGAGTAAGGATATCTCCATATTAATTATTTACACTGTAATTAACACTGGTGTTAATGATTAACATTGTTCTCCTAGACTGAATAATTGTGAGTGAGTATCTGCAGTTACATGCTGTAAACATTATTATTGCTTTGTTGCACCGTGTTACTTTACTAAAATAAAGATATGAGTTATGGAGCCAAATAATAGTGAAATATCGGGGAATGTGTTTGTGTCTTTCAGGATCCCTCTGTCACGCAGGCGACTCACTCTGGAGTGGAGCATTTTGAGCAGTTCAACCCTTTCCCTGCCTCGGACTCTGTAAGTTGTCAGACACATAGAGTTGGTCTAAAAATAGCCAATAGGGTCACATTTTAAGACTTAGATAAAATTACGTTTAGACCTAAATTAAACCGGCATTCTTTGGTGATTATTTTAATGTTGAACAAACTTAGGGGTGTTTCTTTGTGCTCTACATCTGTGAGGAATTCTGCCCTATTTATTAATATGATAGCAGTTCATTCAGAGACTTAACTCTGATTATATCTGGCCCAGAGTAATGTTTAATCTGTTGAACCTAAAAGGATGACTTCATGTGGTAATACACAATGTAACCTCATATAAATGCTTTGAAGGAAATAATGCAATACAATAATAATTTTAAAATAATAATAATAATAATAATAATAATAATAATAATAATAATAATAATAATTTACAGCAAACCTCAGAAACAACTTTTGCAGTAGCTGGTACTTCTTTTGACCATGTTGCTCATGTTTACTAGAGAAAGCAAAGAGCTAACCCTGTAATATTGGTGGAAGTAATACATGAAAGTGGTGAGACCTACATATAATTGGGGGGGGATAAAAAAAATATTGAAAAAAAGACTAGAATGTACAATAACTGTACAATAATAAATATAGTGACTGCAGAACGACCAACCTGGGAGGCTTACAATCCTTAACGTAAAAATACAATTAAAGTAAAGTATTGAGTTCAGTGTGTGGGTATTTTAGTGAATATCTGTTTTCAGCATTTGTAAATCTTTTGTTTATCCATCATCCAGAATCAGATCTATTTGTGTGTAATTGTTAACTCTATTTGTCTCCCTGTGTAGGGAGCTGTGACAGGCACCACAATTCCAGCCTCTGCTGCTCCTTCACAGCCAGCCGTGCTGCAGCCCTCTGTGGAGCCAAGCCCTCAGGTCAGCATCTTGCATACTGCAGTGCAGTGTGAATGTATGTGTGTGTGAATGTTTGTATGTGTGTGTGTGAAACAGTGATACTGCACTTTTATGACCATGACATTCTTAAAATGAGTATATCAAAACACAGCTCAGCAGTTGAAGTGTAGTAGTTTTCTGCTTCTGTTAATTACGTCTGTGTTCTTGTGATGTGTGCATGAGAAGTGTATGTTTTACTTCATCTATGTGAGAGCATTAACTGAAACTGTGTCGCTCCTATAGGCAGTTGCAGCTGCAGCCCAGGCGAACCTGCTGAAACAGCAGGAGGAGCTGGAGAGGAAAGCAGCTGAGCTGGACCGCAGGGAACAGGACCTGCAGAGCAGAGGAGCAACTACAGGTACTATACACTGTCTTCACTCAGACTGAGAGGTGTTCCAGGAAAAAAAGCCTGCATGACATTGTGCTGTAATATAGAATTTACCATATTGAGGATATGAACTGCACTATGGACTATGGACACTAGGGGTGTAACGGTACAGAAAGGTCACGGTTCTGTTCACACTATAGTTCTGACATCACGGTTCGGTACGGTTCACGATACAGCGAAGTTAAGTAACAAAATGTTCTAAAGAATGAGGCTTGGTTTGTTTTCGTTTATTTTAAATAAACAGC
>JBBPCY010000032.1:6115282-6133777 GCA_037974405.1 Brachyalestes nurse | reverse complement strand
ATCAATTGTGATCGGTTCCTAAGATCGGCCAAGTTTAACGAGTACCGATCGAGTCATAAAATGTGATTATCGGCCGAATCCGATCTTGGGCCGATCGATCGGAGCATCACTAGTCCTCAGTACTACTCGAGGGAATATCTTCGAGAAGGATGCTGTTCCATTCCTCCAGTACTGTTCCAGCTAGTTCCATATTAAGGTTCATTGCTGTTTTAAGCAGGCTGTTCTTTCAGAACACCCAGGAAATTCCATACACCTGCCAGTTCCACTAAAACTGACTCAGTTTTGATGCTGCACAATATAGATCATATTGCAACCAGCACTGGTCTTTCACATCTTTCTCATTTGCCCCACCTATAGTACTGTCATCCTGCATTGTAAGCTGGTCTCCTTATCTCACACAGCATGCAGAGTGTTTTGTGTGCTGTATGCACAAAGCATTGTCTGGACATTCTGCCCAAAGCTTGAACAGTAGAAAGGTGGCATTCCTTTACCCTGACTATTAGCCTTGAGCCCACACTTTAGAAAAAGAGCAAAAACGGAGAGCTGCCATCGACCGGATAAGGTAATCGGCTCTCCTTTCAGGGCTAGTCGAATTAAGGAGATAAGTCGCTAATCCTAATAAATGGAATACCTGCAGGACCGGAGGGTTGCCTTTCCCAGCCACGGGCACCCTAAAGTTACTGCAGTCATCTGCACTCGCCTGCAGAGAAATAGACTAAAAGAGAAACTGATGAATATTGAATGTATTTTAATCATTCTTCTACCTTTTTGTCAAGCCTAGGGTCTTTGAGTCACAATGCTGCATTCTGCTTCCAGTTGCTTTTTCAAAAGATATTACAGCAAGCCCTGTGGCTCTTCATTTGTCAGTGGTATAACAATTTGCATCACCTGTTTTTGTCTCCACAGTACACTATATGGAACTTTCTGCCAAAGAACCTTTTTGAGCAGTTCAGAAGAATCGCCAACTTTTACTTCCTTATTATTTTCCTGGTGCAGGTGAGCATTTGTTTATGTATGTTCTATGTAGACGTGTCTGGGTGTGTTTGAGGCAGCTTCAAGGAGTGATGTGTTTATCTTGTCGCTCAGCGACCAGTGACTGTTATGTCTGTATCCACTCCAATCATCTGGTCATAGAGAATAAAGAAGAGTAAGAAACAGCCTCCTTTTCACCTCTCGTATGTACAGGCCAAATAGAATTTTACACAGAATTTTTCACGGACTCTCTTGTGGACAGTACTGACTGGATAGAACATGGACAGGAATAGTTACAGCCATTGAATTATGTGAACATCATCAAACCACTCCCACAACACTCATCTGAAATATCTGATTTGACAGACGCACTAAAACTGAAGGTGATTTGTTAAATTGCCCATTTGCATCTTGCTGCTTTCAGCTATGTCTGTGTGTCACAAAACACAGATTTTCTATTACGATTAACAAATGGCATGTGGTGTGCACTGTCTGGTAGTGTTACTAATGGATATATTCAACCGAATAAGTTGAAACTTGCCAGTTGGCCAACACTGACGCATTTACCTTTGGGTTACTTAATTTGCATCTAATTTTGATAAACAAACATGTAAAGACACAATGTTTGTTTACCATCAGTTCATGAGAACTTGGATTTCTGTTGAGCTTAGCTGTACATAAAGTTCATGCAAGAACACAAGTATTTCTTTGCTGGTGTTTGTTGTGTGGGTGCCCTTGTTTTGGCTTGCATGGTTTGATGTATTATTCTGTATTGTAGAAATGTGTGTGCGTGTGTTGTATCATTTGTGGTCAGTGTTTGCCCAGTGCTGGCATGTTGCTGGCGTGTCTCCACTAATCCTGTTTCCTTTGGGAGGGTCTCTTTATCCTTAGTGCCCAGTTCTCCCCCACAGCTTGCTATTATAGGGCCGTGAGGGAGACACACACGCGCACACACCTACGCAGAGTACCCATCACTCAGAGACCGCATCACAAGCCCAGAAATAGAGCTGCACAATTCTTCAGAGACGTTCCCTGCAAATGCATCATCAAAACCCAAACCACATCTCTGTCTCACTCACACCACCCTCCCTCTCTCTCTCTCTCTCTCTCTCTCTCTCTCTTTCACTTTCTCACCCTCTTTCTCTGTACATCCTTCTCTCTCTCTTGCTTGTGTCTCTACGTCTGACCATGGGCATCCATCCCAGTTGTTAAATCACTGTCAATCCCTCCCCTCTTATTTCCCGAGTTCTGTGTCGCTCCATCTTCCTTCTCCTCATCCATATGCCCCTGCAGCACAGTTCTACGTCAGCAGCTAGGAAGCCCTCTGTAGTTCTGTAGAGCCACAAATAGACACTGGCTGGTAAAAAAGCTCCAGCTGGCTAAAAATAGCGCTGCATGCCTTTGCTGGGTCCTGATGGGAATAGAGGGATGGAAGTGAGGGAGAAGATGAGCTGAGAAGGGGGGAGACCGGGGGATCTCTGTCTTCAGTGTGCACATTCTGACACAAATCTTGCTGGAATGTTCTCTCTCTATCTCTCTCTCTCTCTCTATCTCTCTCTCTCTCACACTCTCTGTGTGTGTGTGTGTGTGTGTGTGTGTGTGTGTGTGTGTGTGTGTGTGTGTGTGTGTGTGTGTGTGTGTGTGTGAGAGAGAGAGAAAAGCGGTGAAAAGGTCTGTAATTGTAGAGGAGGAAAACTACAGTCTGTCAATGGTAGTAGAAGGATCCCTGGATGTTACCTAACACTGTGAGCACCTGTTTGACAAAGCCAGTTACTGTGTGTATTTTTCTCCATTACAAATTATCATTTCAGGTTTAAACCTCAAGGTAGGTGGTTGTATAAATGTGGTATCGTGCCATCACTAGAAGTAACAGTGCACAAATGTTATGATGCAATTTGGTAGGGTTTGGCAATATGGCTATATTTCATTGTACATTTTGTTACATAATTTTTTTTGGATAGATAGATATATATAGACATACATACATATAGACATACATATAGATAGACAGACAGACAGACATACATACATACATACAGTAATCCCCCACTTTTCGCAGGGGTTACGTTCCAAAAGCACCCGCGTGTAGTGAAAAACAACGTTGTTGCGTTTTGGCTTTAAAAAAAATGCTTTAAAAAATGCCTATTTTTATAGTGTAAACCCCAAATATGCTCCCAGAAAAATGAATTTCATTTTAAAGTTTAATGCATTACCCTCAAAGAAAATGTAAAGGTAAACCTGTATTCACCTCATTTAATTTAAATTATCTGCAGAGATATGCAAATTGGAAGGTTGCATGACAAAAGTTTTGGGACAGTGCGGCAAGGTGAACGGTTTTCAGGGAATAACCCCTGATCTACTTGGGCTAAAAATACAAGTGAGGGCTCGTTGGAAAGGTCTCCTGGAGATCAATCAAACTGTGGAAGTTGAAGTGCCTGAGTGCTTGCACCGCGGAGAAATCACGCTTGGAGCGCGTGTGGAATTAAAAAAAAAGTGCTTCCAGGTCGGCTACAGCCTTGTGTGAAAACATCCAGAAAAAATATATTTATTGCAACAAAAATTTCCGCGTAAAACTGGGGATTACTTTGTGTGTCTATATGTATATATGTATGGATATGTATGTATGTATTCCGTTTTTTTTTTTAACTTTTAAACATCTGGGCCTTGTTTGCCACACCCCCTCATTCTTGTGCTGGGTTGCTAAGTACCGCGGCCAAACATAAACCCTACACAAGGACGAGGGGGCGTGGCAGACGAGGCAATATATACATTATCATACATTTACATGCTAAATTATTTACTAATTTTGTAACATAAATATTAACACAAATTCAGCCACATTTCCATATAAAAATAACTAAAAATGTTTTGCTACTGTGGAGAGAAACACAAAGCGCACATCTTGGGATGGCGAGTGTTCTCGTGTTTTTTGTTTTGTTCTTCTTAAAGCCCTTTATTTTTATTATTATTAATATGTAAATTCAATGAATTTATTACTGTATTTACCTGCTTATACCAAAGAAAACGCACGTACATGAATTACAGTACGGTCTATACAGCGGTAATATCAGTATTTTACATTCTAGCCCTGCGGGAGTTCAGTGTAAGGAGCGATAGATTTAGCAAAGAGACTGTTTAGTAGTTTAGCGGGAAAGGCAGCAAAAAAGTGAGAGGCGTTTTACACTAGCCTTATTGCTGGTGTTTGGAGTGCTGTATACTTCTGTTTACCTCTGTTTACCTCCTACAGAACCCCTGTTTACACATGTTGTTATACTGTGTTTACACAGAGGGCAAAGCACAGGAAGTGCAAGGCAATGCGTTTAAATATTTCCTAACCTGAATTTTTAAACAAATTAAATGTTCAAATTTTATTTTTTCTAAATCTCAGATACTGCCCTGCACACATTCATTGTTTAACTGTAGCTTATGACATTTGTTATCTTAACCTTACTTCTTTCCAGGTCACAGACCAGATTTAGGCCTGGGTCAAAATGAGCTCGATGTGAAATAACAAAATTCAGATAGAATTTACACTTGAAGAAACCACCCTTTAGATGATTTATACTTTTCATGCATCAACGCTTGAGCCAATGAGCAGTGCGGGTTAGGTAGGTGTGTGTGTGTGTGTGTGTGTGCGTGCGTGTGCGCGACTGTCCTCAGCACTTTTGTCCTCGGCACTTTTTCACAACCCCTCTCTTAATATCCTTAATCGTACAGGATGCTACAGCTGGCTACCTCCAGATGGGTCTTTATCAATTTATTAGATTGAAAAACTACATGCTGCTGTACTGTTGTTCTGCAGCATTCATCACCTGCGCAGCCAGGGGCGCTTTCTGCTGAACACAATTCGGTCAGTGGCCGAAGGGGAGTTAGGTCTGGCAGAAACGTTTAATAAAGGAGAGAGAACACAAGCCACATTAGGAGGCTTTCCGTCTCACTTTTGTTTTCTGCCTATGTTCTGCCCTCTCTGTCTTTTTTCTTTTTTTCTTTTTTGCGCACCTTTCTGAAAAGTGTCAAGCACACACTTTCTGGAGCCGTTTTCTCCTAACCATGTAAGATGAGCAGCAGTGCCGACTCATTGGAAAAGCCCTGCTTTTTCTTTTTTTCTCTTCTGTCTCAGTGAGAATATTTTAGACAGTGGAGCCACTAAGCAGCTGTCAGCAGACACCTGCCATATGGGGGTTCTCTGAGCCTCAGGAACTGGTGACTCCCTCAGAGCCTGGCCAAAAAGACTGCTGGAAAATGCCTCCCTTTCTTTGACTGATGCATTTATGACATCAATACAAGCCCCTTAACAGAATCTGAAAAGTGTGTGTGTGTGTGTCCTCGCTTGCCAGAGCTTGTTCCCTGAGAGCCCCAAGCTATACTGCATTTGTGTGCCTGTATCAACAGTTCATTGCACAGGTGTTGAGCAAATCACAAAACCAGTCTTGTGACTGCTTGAGAACAGCCAAGAACAGTGAGGACCCAGGGGGTGGTTGTTTGGGATTACATGCACTGAAACTGTGGAATTCAAATTAAAGAGCTTAAAACAGAATTTTATTTGTGAGAATGTGCGTGCGTGTGTGTGTGAGAGCACAAGTGTGTGTTTGGCGCAAGTGGTTACAAGGCAAGCTGGGACAAGTTAGTCTGTCAGCTGGGCTGGAGTGCTGCAGAACCATCTTTCAATTCTAGGAGAGTGCAGTTATCCTTCCAAGAACATCTATTCAAATACTGAGATCACTGCTCAAGTATTTGTTACGTTGTATCATGTAATATCAGGGGAAAATATACAAGACACCAGTTGCTGATTTTCTTTTAGTTGTGTAATGATGAAACTCAGAAGCCAATTTGATACTGTCCACAATTCAGTATTCACACAATATTCTCTCAGAGTCTGAATGAAGAAAAATAACGACTGCATTGATTTGACATAATAGACTAATGAGGCTAGAACCGGGAGGCAGGAGGAGTGTGGCACATGATGCATGTTCTGGACTGAGAAGTTTATGCTGGTTGTTTACAAACTTGTCCAAAACAATGTGGTTGTTGAATCAGATATCAATTAATAGAATGTGCAGTGTCACATTTCCATGGACATGTCACGTTTTTGCATTGCGATTATTAATATTTTGATACATTTTTAAACTTCAAGTATGTAGCCGTGTTTGATTATTGTGGCTAAAGACATACATATAACAAGCTTATGTGTTGACATCTGTGCATTCATTATTTTAGTTTAATTTCTCATTATTACTTCTGTCAAATACAAACGCATGCATCACCGGTTGGTTTATTGTTGTAGGAAAAATTGTTTATATCTGATATTCCATTTGAGTTAACCAAAAGTCTTTAAATGAAAGTTTCTTGAATATCAGTTTTAGTGTCAGTCAGAATGTATGTTCCGCTGCTATTCAATGTCAAGCTCAAAATAGAGTGCATATGCATGTTTGTGTGTGTCTACATGTGTTGTTTTGTCAATAACTGGTGTGTGAGGAAGCTGACGAACTTTTCCATGTTCACACCCCATAGTGGTGTTGATGACACCTCGCCTCTTCACACAAACATACTCTTTCTACCTCCTGTATCTTACACAGCCTGCAGCAATGAGGTTAAAGCTGCTGAACGCTCATTAAGCTCACTTTATTGGAGTAAGCAGCATGCCATTTGGAGATGTCGTTAGTCAGCTGTGGTTAGGTTGTGGAAGGAACTGTGTGGGAGTGTGCAGTGGCTAAAAAAGTGCGTTTTGGCTTGCTCTTTGTGAAATGCAAATATATATTTTTGCACTTCTGTTGCAGCTGTGAACTATTGTGTATTCCACAGGTTATTGTGGACACCCCGACAAGCCCCGTGACCAGTGGCTTACCCTTGTTTTTCGTGATCACAGTGACGGCCATCAAACAAGTTAGTGACCACAGTACTGTCTATTCACTCTTCTGTCTAATTCTCTCTGTTTCAACCATCTATTTACTCTATCTGAGGGATCTGAAGGCTGGGTTTAAAATTTCAAAACCAGTTTAAAACTCTGCTGTTTTCTAAAATGACTTTAATTATCTGCTGCATTAACCACCATTATCTCAACAGGTTTTAAGCAAATTTAATCTAATAATTGAGAACTTCCTAACAGTCAAGACTTACAGGCAGTTAAGCCTGTAGTGGTGATTATTTTGGTAAAATAAAAAAGAACTGATCTGGAGGTTAATTAATTTAAAAAAATCACATTTTAATCACAATGTTGGTCAGAAAATGATTTGGTTATTGGTTATTATCCCCAGATAATTAAGTGCTATCTAACAGTGAAATCCAAAACTACCCTGGACCCTCCTTTTGTTTCACCATCAAAACTAGGGTGAAACTCCAATGACTTATTCCTGCCCTGTTACTTTCTGTCTCGGCTTAACTGCTTCTGTCTACTCAGTCGTGATTCCTATTCTAAAACTGTCGGGAGATATGGCTGAACAGGGAGTGATTCTTTCATACATAAAACAAATGGCACAGGGCCTTGTCTGAACACAGTGGCCCTGTCACGGTTTTCGATGTATTGTTTTAGGACTGACTTTTTCACTAGTGTGCTGCAAGCTCCCATAGAGAGAAGCGCAATAGATGGTCCTCTTCCTTCAAGAAACATGTGGGCCACATAGTGAGAGGGACTCTGGCCCCAGCAAGTCTTTGAAGTGGTACACCAATAGAGACAGTACACAGACACACTCTCTGTAAAGAAACGAATTGAAAACCAGGTCTACTGCAACCCCAAATTAAAGCTCTATGTGGCAGGGTCCACAATACAAGCCATACATGCTCCTACATTTTCCATCATATCATTATTACAGCTTTGCATTGTATTCTGTTTTGATTTAACTAAGCAACCCAAATCAGTTCAATTCCTCATCCCATATATATGTGCACAAACACAAACCTAACTATTATTCTCACTCTCTATAGGGTTATGAGGACTGGCTGCGGCACAAAGCGGACAAAGAGGTGAATAAGTACCCAGTCACAGTGCTGGAGGATGGACGAGCAACACGCACGGAGAGTGAAAAAATAAAGGTAACAATATTTTGTCAGTATCCCATGGGACCTGACTCTTAGTCAAGTTATGACATTATTTTTCAAATGTTTTTGAGGCTTGAGGTCCGATTTTGACATTTAGGTTCCTTGTTTAGGGACCTTATTTTTTCCTACTTTAGTTTTGGTATTGGATGCATTCTTCCTTTTTAGTATGATTACCCTAATATTTTTTTATTTAACATGCTAAAGCCATGTGTTATGGCCTCTTACATTTACATATGCCTGTTATTCAACCCTATATTCCGGTTCAAACTAATATTTTAGGCTTAATTAAAACTGACAGATACTAGATAGATAATCCCTTCCCAATGAGAGTCTCTCAGTTCCATAGCCCCCAATTTGAGCAGGACACTCAACTATATTTGCGTAAGAGAGAGAGAGAGAGATGCTCAGGTTACGTCTTATCTTTCGTGGTCGCTGAGGTGTGTAGATGCGTACTGATATGCTAAATGCAGTTCTGGTTGGTAGTGTTGTTTTTGGCAGCCTGTCTTAATTTTAGTTTTAGTGTAGTCTTTGCGTCAAGCTGTCATTTTAGTTTTTATTAGTCTTAGTCACGTCCATACTCTTTTTAGTCTAGTCAAGTTTCAGTCGACTAAAATTTTGAACATTTTAGTCTCATTTTAGTCAGAATTATCCACGACTATTTTCGTCTAGTTTTAGTCAATGAAAACTGATGACACTTTAGTCTAGTTTTAGTCAATGAAATTTGCTTTTTAGTAATGCAATTCTATTTAACCCAGTCAATACAGTATAAATACCTAGTAGAATAGACAAAATCGAAATGTTCTTTTAGTCAAAACTTTTTCACAATTCAAACAAGATGATCTTATTTTTATATTATTGTTACCTTATAGACTCAAGAATACTGTACATGCATTCCAGACATGGAAGACTCCGATTTGAATTTATGACATTTATTTTGCCAACCAAACCTGTTCGAACTTAGAAGTACAAACACATACATTTAAATAAAATAAATAAATAAAATAACATCACATCACTAAAAGGTGCAAATAAAATAAAAATGTGTGTGTCGATTGCAATCAGAACTATTTAGGATCAGTTTTTTTTGCATAGATATGGGAAAGGCTGCTTATTGCAATGCTGTGTGTTTTTGTGTGTGTGTGTCATTTCTCTCTCCCTGGACCTATATTGGCCTTGCATCCCAATACTTTTGGCCACTAAATAGATTCAATTCACAGTGCCTCTCAATGGCCAAAAGCATTGGGATGTAACTCTAAGGTCGACTGTCCAAATACTTTTTCTCCCCTCCCTATCCTACAGGAAATAACATCTTGTCTCATTTCAGTCAATGAAAATGAAGAGACATTTTAGCATAGTTTTTATTTTGTAAACCACATTTAGTCTCGTTCGTATTCATCAACAATAATACATTATATATTTCGTCATAGTTATTGTCACATGATCAGCATATACGTTGCATCTCGTCTCGTTTTTGTCACGTGATAAATGTTTGTTGACGACGATATTTAGTCAGAATTTTCACTGACGAAAGCAACACTTTCTCCATTATGTGAACCCTAAGAAACTTGAGGACTTGAACCCTGAGGAAAGTCTTTGGTCTCCCATCATTTGAAAAAAAAAAAAAATCAGTCTGTTCTCCTGAAGTCAACAGCCATCTCTTTTGTTCAGGGAAAGGTTATTGGCTTAGTCAATTAGCCATTGCACTTCCTCACTGTATGCCACCTCTTCATTCTCACTCATTAATGCAAAGTTGTGGGTCAACAACATGAAGAGGGCGGAGCACACCTCTCAGTCACTTATTTAGGAAGGTCCAGGATCCAGTCGCAGAGGAACGTGTTCAGTCCCAGCAGCCCCAGCCTTCCTATATGATGCTAAGGAATGAATGCTGAACTGAAGTCTATAAACAGCATTCGAACACAGGTGTCATTTTTATCCATATGGGTGAGGGCCAGGTGGATGATGATCATCATTTTAATGTGCCTCATGATGAGCTTCTCAAAGCACTCCATGATGATTGGTGTAAGAGTGATGGGATGGTAGTCACTGAGTCACAACATGGAGATGATGGCTTTAAAGCATGTTGAAATGACTGTGGTATTCAGAGAGATGTTGAAGATGTCTGTGAGGACATCGGTCAGGTGACCTATACATGCTCTGAAAGTGAAAGTGACCATTCGGTCATACGTGAACACACCACAGCACACAGTGTGAACAGCACGAAATTCTTCTCTGTATTTAACCCATTCACCAAGTGGCGCCCAGGGAGAAGTGGGGATGGTACCTTGCTCGAGGGAACCTGCTTAGCGGTCTTGGGAACCAAACCCTCGACTTCGCAAGGTGAACACCCTAACCACTAGGCCACCAGCTGGCCAAGGAATGGTCTTCCTCACTACCATGTCGTTCTGGGCATCAAACCATGCATAAACGTCATTCAGTAGGCCAGGAAGGGAGGCTTCACATGTTCAGTGTATTGCCAGTGTTCTGCAAGTAGCTATGGATTTAAACAAACAAAATAAAAACTAAATTGAGGAGCTGGTCCTCAGTCTCAACCTCAGATGCTCCGCTCTGCCATGTATATGGACTTTGTGCATCGGTTTATAGTATTCTGATGTAAAACAGCTAAATCATCTGTAGCAAACAGTTGCCTGCACTGCACATTATAAGAAAATCAGCCACAACATATTTGTTGCATTAAAAAAAGTTCATGCTATCCCGTCTTTAAAAGTATTTTAATTGTTTTGTTTAAAGCATTAAGTGAGCAAGAAATCCATTAGTGCTTGCGAACAGACCACTCTGCTTCCCAATTGGCTGTTTATGTAGTAGCTCCATTTTCACTACACCCCCCCCCCACCTCAAGCCAAAACAGCAGGTTGTTGTTGGCCATTTTCAGTCAAATTTCCTGCTCTTGCAATAGTGGCCAGTTCTTGGCCATGTTAAGTGGCAAAACACACCAAACTGACAGAGAGTTTGGCATGCAAGACTACTCCTCAGTCAACATAATGCTGCTACAGTCCCAGGGTACTCCCACACTACCTGTCCTCCTACTGTAATCCTTGTCCTTATTAAGCAGCAGCTCTACTGGATTTACATTCCTGACGACGACTTTGTCTGCTGTGGCCACCCGTAATGAATGAGCCTCTTAATTCTACTCTCTAACCACTGCTTCAAGGCATTTGCAGTCATTATTAAATAGTAAATTCATGCTACGATGTATAAACATCTCTGTGTTGCTGCCAGTTATAATGTGACACAACTCTGTGCGTGAAATTCTGGCTGCCATTTAACAACTTTTTTTTTTTTTTTAACTCTATGAAGTTATAGCAACGCAGCCTTCTGTAAATGCTTCGAAAATGAGAGCAAGTCAAGTACTGCAATTACAGTTACAATTTCCAACATATTTAACTTGTTTGCAAGGATCAGACTCGACTAGCGCATTGGCGCAGACAGACAAGTGTTCCCGAGCAGATCAGGAGATATTGACACACAGTTCCCACTCCCTGGCTGACCCCGCAGTGCTATAAACCATTTTAGAGGAGTCACCTGACGTTTAAGCGAACGCTCTGTGGCCTTGCCCTGGCACCGAGCTCATGTGAGTTGATGACACACATCAGCATAAGCCACCATGTCTCGTAGCGCTAATTGAACTGAATCCATTAACAGCCCTCCACAACTGAATAGCATTGTCCAGCGTTGATTCCACCAGTGTTTGGCTTAAAAGAGATTCCAGCGCGTTCTAATCCTGAGTGGCTCTCCAGGAATTCAATTTCCTTTCAATTTCTGATTTGATAGAACAAACCAATCCATTATTTAATTGCCGTGATTCGTTCTGACAGGGCGGACATGCAGAACTGCCACTTATTGCATTTTCCATTTCACTTACATGATTAAGTTTCGTAATGTGCAGCTAACAAGTACAAATGTAGAAACGCCCGGTGTGATGTGCATTTTCCCTGTTGTTATTGCCCGCAGTTTTATCTTTCTTTCATAACCAGAGAACACAGACAACCTGAAAGCACATTTTAATTGTCTGGGGATTTCATTTGCATTTTCATTTCGCAGGCGAGAATGCCCATGCCTGTCCTTATGACACAAGGGGGTCTTCTTTCTGACCAGTAATTATGATGATGATGATGATGATGATGATGATGATGTGAGTGGGACTATTTTTATATGCTACTGTACAACAGTGTACAACAGATAAGTAATGACACGCAGAAAGCAAGCTTCACTTAAGCCATGTTCATTTTTCCTAAAAAGGATGATGGTCTAGCACCAGACTTTCGTATCATACTCTTACCTAAGACCACGCCCCCCCCCACGTGAAAACTCATGACAGCAGCTCATTAATTTTGAATCGCCTTTCCATATCCTGGTGGATTTTCCTGTGATCCATTCCCTTTCACATTACATTTGTCCTGCATAATGGTTCAACTAAGTGATATTATTTATGAAATTCCAATGCACGCCTGGCCCTGCAGCTGTGCATTCGCCGTCATCAAATTAACACGAGCGAGGCAGAGTGAAGGAAAAAAAAAAAGAAGAAGCTCTCTCTGCCAGGAGCGATCAGGCTCAGGCGTTGGAGATGCGTCGGCTGTGTCATGTAGGCGTCTCGCTCAGTGTGTTAGTGTGGAGGCCGCTGGGGCTGAGTGGAGCGCAGTGGCGGCCCTGTCGGTTTTTCCGGCAAGGCCCTTAGCGGCCTAAACCACCGGCAGACCTGTCAGTGGCCCGGGCGCGATCACTGCTGTGCGCTACGCTGACAAGGGTGACCCACACTTCTGATCTAGCCCTGCAAGTCTGATGCTGGCGGCCCTAATCTGTGAGCACCATCACGGTGGCACATAGCTGCCTCCAGAGGCCATACAGCGAGGACAGGTCATTACTGCGCGTCCTTCAAAGTGGCCCCCCGTCCTGCTTCTCTGACTACAGTTGGACTAGGGCTGGGAGCCCGCTGTGTATTTTTACCAGCACTTTACACACCCTGAGGGGGTGGAGGTAGGGGATCCAGGGTGGGAACTGTGTGCCTCCTGTTCGTTCGTTCATATGAGAGACCCAGCACTCTTGCACGTAATGAACGAGTGTGTGAAAGTGTCTTCCTCACTAATTACACCCCCTCCGCACTGCATGCAAGGTGTCACACAGTTGTGTTGCTCTCTGCAAAAGATTCGCAGTGACATATATAACGCTCTCCAGTTATCACATCTCTTTCTTATTCCTTATTCTTGAGAGAAAAAGGGAAATGTAATGTAACTGATGAGCAGTCCATCGGCATGCATTTTCCAGAACTCATCTATCACAGGCATTCACTTGTTTTCCTTTAACTGCAGCTCCGTTTGTCCATAAAGGTACCAGATAAGGTTTTTTGAACCAGTTGGAAATAGTAGAAATGAGGTATGAAGGCAAGTGAAATTATGGCTGCAGGCAAAAGCAGAAGAACCTAGAGAAGAGCCATGGGCCATTGTTTTTCAGACTCCAGGCTACACGCTGAAAATCAAAGCTTTTGTAAGTGTGGATGTGCAAGCTACTATTAAAAGTTCAGCTTCGCAGCAGGTTCAACTGTGATGTTGGACCCAGCAATTAATCTTGTTATGCACTTACCCATATGTACTTCGAAATGACGGAATCCTCCACTGTGTCATACTCGTTAAGCTGTCCTTTCAGTCAAATTTGTGAGTAGACACTAGACCTAAATGTGTTGTGGAATTTGGAATTCATTAAGGGTTGTGTGCAGCAGAGGGAGACGGGTTGAAGCAGGGTCTTATTATCAGGATAATCTTGATGGTGTTGATAAAATACAGATAATCTAGGACAAACTGACTGCCTTTGCACTCACTTTGAATAAATATGAGGCCGTCTTCCCTGCAGAAAGCTGATTTGCAATCAGTAAACCTAATGGCACTTGACCTTCAATTCATGACAATCAGTACAGGCGGCACGGTATGTTTGAGATGAATTGTTGGGAGTTCATAATAGATTTATTGTAAGTAACCTAGAAAGGCTCAGATTGGGACTTTGCAAAAGTTTAAACCTACGAGCTGATGAGTAGTCAAGGGTTCATTTCAAAACAATGGTTCATTAGGAAGTAGAAGGTGTATGTGAACTGCATAAAGTAATGGACTATTGCCCTCTATTGGTAGGAATTTCAGGATGCACTCACAGCATTCATTTCTTGAACAAGACACTGATAAGACACTCTGGAGATCATTGTAAAGCAACAACTGTTACAGTATTTAATCTGTACATATGGTATATTGCTAATAGTGTTCAAACAGCTTCCTTAGTCTGTTTCACAGAGCCATCATTCTATTGTACCTCATAATTACTTGGGAATCTGAGAAGACCCACCTGGGGCACATAATAATCACTGTAAATGACAACTATGGGGGGTTTCCTCTAAATAATTGTACTCTATCTTATAAAAGATTGACCCCAATATGCCATTCTATTGCACAAAACATTTATCAAACGGAGAGCATCTGACCTTCCCCATAATAACTAGGAGAGGATTGTACTTTTCGTATTACAGCCCCTTTTAGAAATTCTACACTTACCACAGTATTACATTTCATTTCATTTTTACAGTTCACATTAGTTGCATAGTATTCCTGGGATTTCATCCAAGCTAAGTTTGTACTCATTTGTTCTTACCTTGATTAGCACTATTCATCAGTGTAAAGGCAAATATACAAAGGTCAAAAAAGACACCATTATAAAAGCTATACTGCAAAAAAAAAAAAAAAAAAAAACCTACACCAACAGCATTGTTCCAGCTCCAGATGATTGCATACTGCAGCTTTTTCACGAGCTTATCCTACTTGTTTGTGTAAAAGGTTTTTAACTGCTGTAATGGCTGGGTGCTCTAAGGGGCTGCGAGAGTGAGGATCACCTATCAAAATACCTGAGAACGCTTCCCTCCGGTTGGCCAGGTTCTGTGTGCCGCCAAGGTTTTAGGGGGAACAAGGTTGCCTGGACTCTCCATCTAAAGCTTTTCTTAATGTAGTTTGGTGGGGTAATTGGATAACACAGGTTTATCCTCTGCAAGCACTTTGTATGAGCAATCCAATTTCACATCCTCCTGAAAGGAAAGCCATTATTCCTCACCAAAGGGTGATGCTGTAGTCACCCTTGAACAAAAAGCAGCGTGAGATTTTCCGTAAATCCTATCAACACTTAACCTTGTTACCAGCCAATCTGTATTATTGTTGTATAATTTTAGATTTGGTCCCATCTCCGTTGTGCTATTCATCCAGAAAGAGACGCAGTCCCCCCCCAATCCATATTTACAGTAGCCAGGGACAAATGGTTATTTGTGTTAAAACCCTGTGGTAAGATTTATCATCATGGGAGTACGTTTTTAATAACACGATTAGGATTATTTGTTTACGAAATAAAAGACATGATGGGCAATAAAGCTTCTTAGGAAAAAATGTGAGCCTGCGCAATGCAAAGGCCCATTTTATACATTCAAATAAAAGAGGTTTTAGAGATGTGAGCAGTAAGTACCTAGGCCTCATAATGATGCCGTTTTGGAGGAGCGCAGGGGAGTAAAGGAGTAACCAACCCATTGGTCATTTCCAGCCAACTCACCACTACTGCAGTTCAAGGACACTTTTTTGTTTGACTGGCTGCTCATGGTTTTGGTTGAAAATGTGAACGATGCTCAATGGTGTAGTATTACGAGGTTATTTATCATTTCCATGTAGCCTGTAGTAGAAACGCATACAATTTTTAAAGTTTTATAGAACTTTTTGGGAGCAAAAAGCAATGCAGATTGCAGAATTTCACTAGCCACACTCAAGTTAGTTTAATGTGAATTGAAGTAAATCACTTTAGTGGATATTTTGCGATACTATCTACTGCCAGTGACTTCGGTTAGCCACATTTTCCAAGAAGAATGCAGATTCCTGGGTTCTGCCTTGTTCATTCATTTACTTATTTATTTATGTAGGACCAATTAACTAAAAAACATAATCCAAATAAGATCTTTCTTTGAAGCTTTTGTAAATTAAAGACACTTTGATATGGCACACAAGGAGCATTAGCACAAAGCTGCACTGACATTCTTTGAAAAATCATTTTTCATGCTAGTGCGGTGGCTTTGACTGCACGCAGCCATCCAAAGTGATTAGAGTATGTAGGTGTTTGATTGCATTGAATTTTGACTAATTTGACATCAGAACCTCGGGTATTTATGTTTTGTTTGGAGAACTCTATAGCACGGCACAGGCTTCAAACCAGATGTCTGATATTCACCTTGTAGGTGCTTAGCAAGTTGAGCATTTTCTAATTAGGGAAATGAGCGCGCCCTTCGCCAGTTCACAATCATTTCTTCATGCACAACCACAGGTGTTGCACTGCCTATTTGTTTGATCTTCACCAAGCAAACGATGTCGGCATCTCTGTTTATCTTTTGATTCTCCTGATGGAATGATTGTTGAAATTGGCCCTGAATTTCCCATGTGAGCGTGAAGCCTCTGCGTGGGGTCTTGCGACGAGTAGACTCCATTATATTAGCAAGTGACTAGCAAGAACTTTGATGGCAGACACATTGAGCAGTGCAGCTCAGTTGCTGTAGGGAGCAACATAATCTCACAAGCCTAGGAAAAGATGCTGCTGCACCAAAAAAATGAGCTTTTATCTCTTGATAAAAGTTAGCTAACTTGGCTGCTAACGTTTATTTGCTTATGTTTTTTTTTTTAAAGATTCAATTTCTGAACCAGATTTACCAGTCAAGTGTTGCCCATTTCATGAGTCGTTTTTTTGGTTTGGTGATAAGAATTTGACTGAGTGTAACTGAGGAAGCAAAAGTAACTTAAACCGGCTGCAGCATTTCTATTTAATGGTCCATCAGATATCTGAAGCTAGGATACACCATCTCCAGGGTCGCTATTATTGCAGTGAAGGCTTTAAGCGCTTCTCTTGAAGTGATTTGTTTAAGCAGAATGGTGGATAAATAAATCAAGCCGTGCTTAAAGAGTACAACTGCTAAATAAGATGTAACAAGACTGGATTGGTTCAAGGTAAGCTCAAGACATCTGCAATCCCCCCGGGATGCGAACGCATGCCGTTAGGCCTTTTATTTATAGGATCTGGGATTCTTGTGGCAGATATAAGCATGTAATGCTGTGTTTGTGTGCGCTTGCAGTTAATTAACTGACTGTCAAGAGGTGCTGATCTGTTTCTGCCTCTGCCTGACTAAACTAGGCTCTACTTTCTACGTTGTCGTTCTTTTGCCAGCTACTGCATGGTAGAGGAAGGAAAGAAAAAAAAAAAAAAAAGAAGACAGGTGGTGGACAAATAAAAAAAAAAAAATGCCCATCGTATGTGGAGATGCTATTTGTAAACAAGTGGCCAATTAGGTATATGTAAATGATTGTCCAAAATATCTCGTCTCAAACTCACTTGAATGATTGTCCTTCATCTGAAACTGGCCAGATGTTGGATTCTTTAAATGAGCGAAGAAGTATAGCCTACTTTCAGAAACTTAAAAAAATAAATAAAAATTTGAACAAAAAATTGGAAAAAAAAAAAGTTTACAAACTCATGTTTTTGGTGTTGGAATGTAATTTGGGCACCATTTCCAGGTATTGCGGAGAAATGTTAAAGCTGAGAAGCTGAGAATCCTACATCTGAACATATTTCATGCATATTCTCGCCTAATTAATGGCAAGTAAAGCTGTGCTCTTTTTCATATCTGGTGAAAACTCAGGGTGGGTACCAATTAGTCTGCTGTTAATTATCTCCTTCGCTTTTGATCTTTATTACGGCTGCTCAGTCAGACTCTCATTTATTCCTCACGTCTGCTCGAGAGTTGGACCCTTTGGAGATTGCGCAGATTGAAGCATATTAAAAATGGCTTCAGAAGCTGCCAGATCCTGGAGAGAGAAACGCACGCCGGAGCGTTCACAGTCTTCAGGTCTGATGGGGATGGAGATGAATTCAAGCTTCTGAAGTAGCACGGTACGTGGAATTTCACACAATGTAAGGAATAGCTATGCCAGTTCCTCCTGTCTGTTGAGGTGTCTTGTGACTAAACCAGCCTTCTCTGAGCACTGAACACGTGATTCCAACCAGCAAATCATCACATTTTGCATAAATTTAGTCTCAAGGTTAAGAAAAAAAAAGTTCCTCTTTTAGAAACTGTCAACCCTGACGGCCAAAATCATTAATTGGTTTGTTGGTTGGTTAAATCAAGTTCTTCTTTTTGAGTTTATGAAATGGGTGACATCTGATTTAACAAGGTCCCGTTTTCAGTTTAAAGCAAAAGGAACTGTTTATAACAGACTTAAAGACACTTGAATAATATGAGTTTTAAGACTGATGCCATACTGGAAGGTAGACAGGCAGCCAGCTGGAAATAGAGCATCCCAGCATTTTTAACAGTTTCCCAGTTTCTTTTTTAAATTTTATCTAAAAAAAAAAGTTAATCTGGCATGTAGTCTTTATGCTTAAGATTAGGTATAGATGCATTTTACTAGTGTTTATGATTAC
>JBBPCY010000032.1:6103177-6114842 GCA_037974405.1 Brachyalestes nurse | reverse complement strand
GTTATTGCATTTGTTTCGCTCAATTAGAAAAGGGAGCTGTATTTCAGATAAAGTTTGAATCTGAACCTGTGTAGTTTGAACGGGTGGGCTAATTAATGTTCCTATCTAGAAAAGGGGGGCCCTGCAGAGAAAGTTTGGGAACCACTGCATTAAGAGTAGTCCTCTATGAAACCTTATTTTCAAGAAATTGGTAGCATTTTGAAAGATTTCAGAGTCCCGCTGCTCTTTTCTAGCTTTAGGCAGTTAGACCATCTGAATCGCACTTGTGGGAACGGCGAACAAGGCTAAACTTGTGACTCCTAATGTTGTCCTTTTAGATTAAATTCTTAACTTTCTCTAGCTGGTGTAAGCTCGAAGTTGACAGTAACATTCTTGACAGTAAGAAAGTATTATTGTCGGGAGAAAATCCTCAACCGCTCAGTGTAAACTCTACTCTCACAAAAAGTGCTTTCAGACATTTTTCTTCTTTTTTGCCTGTGCAGGTGCTACAGGGAGCAACAACTTATCTTATAACTCGTGAGTATCATAAAAGTATTAATAATGATGTCTGAAGAAACAATGTAAGTATATACCGGACATTCTCTGTGTATCCGAGGGTCACATTACTCTTTCACTGAGTTTTCATACGGCTAAAATTTGGTTGGGATTAAAAAAATGTTTCTGACTCCAGCTAAAGTTTGGTCAAATCTGACTTTCTGAAGCCTTGAAGAAAATCTCAGTGAAGTGTTTTACTTGTGGATTTAAAGTGTATTGGAGTCTTCTACTGGGAGAAAGAAATGTCCTGAGCTGTCTTTTCATGATTGCTCAAATGAATCAGATCAATTGATCAGCTCTGAGCACCTGCACTCGATCAAATTCGTTAATTTAATATCAATTAAGTTGCTACACAAGTGTCGTGTCCCATTGCGCATATAAATAAATTATTTCAAATGATTATAAATGGAACAAACAATGGGCCCGTAATTTAGACAGGTATTGGTTTGATGGTGGACTGCCATAAACCCATCTATTTTAATTAAACAGATGGTTTTAACAAAGAAATTAATGAATACATAATCACTGCCACACTAATCTGCGGCTTTTTTTTTCTCTTCTGTGCCCAAGGAGTGGAACAATTACAATTTGATTGCTTTTTAAAAAGCTCTATCTCTCCGAGTTAGTTATCGGACCTGTGCCAATCTTTTAATTCAAGTCAATTAATCAATCTGCCACACTTCCTAGGTTCGGCTTTTTTTGTGTACGGGCAGGGGGTAAGGAACGGCTCCGCGTGTAAGAATATGGCGTCGCCTCTCGTCTGAGTCGCTAGAAAAATAAGACAAAAGGAACTAAAACAGAAGGGAAAGATTGCTCATTTAGCGTCTTTGATTTCGCACAGAGGAAATATTTCCTCTTCAGATATAGGAGTTTGCTCGAGTGTGCCCCACTTTCAGAGAGATGTCGTTGCTAATGCATTGCTGAAATAAGCAGACTCACCGCAATCTCTCCTGGGACAGGGCTAATTACGTGTTCGGAATCTGCAGCATGGTTCCGTGAGCTTTTATGCTTCTGTCACTTTCCATCCAGCGAATGGGATTGGACATATCCCAAGAACAACCCACAGCCGTGGCTCTCCTGCAAAAACAGGTCACTGTGAGTTCACAGGATGTGGAATGATTCTAATTATTGGGGTACCAATGGGCGTAGAATACTTAATAGACCCTGCTCCCACTGACCGGCTGCAGCGAGGTTGCACGGTTTCTGAGAGAGGGGCTTGTGCGTTTCTCTCACAGATAGGCTTCTCTCTGACTGAAATAGAGTCCTCTGAGTACGCTGGGTGGAAAACACTACAGCACAAGTTTGCACAGCAAAAGTCAGCAGGACAGCGAAAAGAGGGAAAAAAAAATATCCCCAAATCCCACAAGCAATGTGTGGACAAACCTGAGGACAAATCATTGTTATTCCGCCGGAGAGCCACCTGGGTGTAGTATATTTAGGTTTACTTCTTGGCACATCAGATCTGGGAAACTTTGATTACTCGTCTTGCAAAATAATGGCCACACATAAACCCCATAACATTTTTGCTTCTCCGAAAATGATTATTTGGAGTGCTATCAAGCTGAGGATATCTAAAATTGTGTTGAAAGCAAAAGTCAAGCATTACTCAGCACATCTGTAAATAGCATGTCTTTGTCTGCCGTAATGATTCTGCCCAACAGTGTAGATGTTCCGTCATCTCTCCAGGGACTGAGTTACTGTGAAACTGCTAATCTAGTAACACCTTATTGGAATACCACCTATATGGGAGTTTCATTACACATGCATAAGTACTAGCAATGTAATACTAAGCAGCGTGTGCCAATAATTGCAAAATATGATGTTTTATTTATTAAATTACTTTGTCTTGAATTTAGAGGCCTTCAACTATAGTGAAAGTCATATTTTCCATTTATGAGCATTAAGAAGCATCATTCTCAAGTAACAGAACTCACCAGAGCCTAGTTAAGAACATCTTGTATCAGTTCTAAGACAGATTTTAACTTCTCAATATACATATACATGTAATTTTCTCTGGGATCAATAAAGTTTTCTGATTCTGATTTTGGTTCACATATCTGCACATTCCTGTCCTTGAGTTAAAGCAAAAGTACCCTTGGTAAAACATTACATGATTAAAGGCAATAGGTCTACAAAAGGACAAAAAAGTACAAAAATACAAAATGAGTTGCTTTCAAAGAATTGAAGCATCAAAAGTCAAGTTTTTTTTTTTTTATTTTAAAAAAATCTATTAATAAGACCTGAGTGGCTGCAGTCATGAAAAGCAGCATCCGTTGATCATTTCTGCAGCCATGCATGTCTCATTAGTGGAAACTGTACTTTTACTAGTTTAACTGAAATAGAAACACACAGAACTGATATACTGTCACTGTCAGCACAAAACTTACATTGAAAGAGATTGTATTTTCGATCATTTTGGACAATTTTATTGGTCCATTGATCATGAATTTTAGAAAGAGTGTAAACAGCAGCTGAGATTTTCAAATCATGAAAAAAAACAGAAAAATTCTGAAATGCAAGCTTTTCTTGGAAATGATGCTTCTTTTGTTTTGTTTAAGGCCATTAATGTCAATACAATTTAAATAAATAAAAATAATCTTGTGATGCTGTCAAATTGTGATTACTAGCATAAGCTCAAATCCTCAAGCACTGCTTTATGAAGATATTAAATAAAATAAAGTGGCCCTTTATAGCCATGCATGAACACACCACATAACAGCACACAGTGTGAAAAATGTAAGATTCCTTCTCTGCATTTAACCCATTCACCAAGTGAAGCAGTGGGTGGCCTGGGGAGCAGTGTGTGGGGACAGTGACTTGTTCAAAGGTACCTCAGTGGTGCCACTAGCACACCTGAGATTCAACCCCATAACCTCTTGATTGCAGAGGCAACTTTCTAACCACTAGGTCCCAGCTGCCCCAAATAGTGCCTAACTTTATTTATTGCTTACACATTTATTTAAAAAAATCTTACAAACGCCGCTTTTAACTAAAGTTTTACTGGTAATGACGCACAAGGATGAAGGTGTTTCTACACTGTGTTAACCCAATCAGATCTGCTCACACTAAACACTGGTTTCTGCTTATTTCCTGAAAAGCATGAGCGCACCTCAGCGTAGAACTGAAGATATCACATTCCACGTGTTCAGTCTAAAAAGAACAAAGCCGCTCAGTGCTGGATGCATGGAGAAACAAATCCGACATGACTGCGCAAATGGACACAGCGTAAGAAATCATTAATTAGGATTCATTGTGACACCTCTCCTTATGAAAACCCTTACATAAGCGGTTTCACATTAAAAGCACATGGCCCAGTCGAAGGAGGTATCACTCTTTCTATTCCTTCACCAAAATGAAACGGCAGGATAAACACAATTACACTGACAATGGCTGATAGCACACTGTTAGCAATCAAGCACTACAGTAGATAATTAAATCCACTCTGACTGTGATGTCTCTGATAACGGTTTGACCTTGACTGGTGTTCATCTTCAAGTGTATATGCGGATAGGGAAGCACGAAAAAAGGCAATTTATTGTCCCAGAGTTTATAGTTTTCTCAATTGCAGAAGACATTTAGATGAAACTGTGGTTTACACAGCCAACACAATAACCCCAGTGATCAAAGCAGGGATGTTTCTTATTGCGTACGCACAAAATTCAAGAAGAGGAGCACTATTTGTTAAACAAAATGCATTCTTTTTTATTCTAAGCACATTTTATCATGTCTAAACAACAGTATACAGAAAAGTGAATGATTCCTAGTATAAATATTGCACATAAATGTAACCAAGAATTATGACCTGCAAACCTAATATATTTTTTTACTGCATTTTTCACTTTTCTTGCACAAATGCAATGATAATGTCCATATAAAGTCTGCAAATCTATCAGAGAATGATAACCCAGACCACTGTAGCCTTTATGAGTTTATCGCATAGCATACATTTTACATTTAACAGTCAGCCTCTTGCTCGGAGTTTTCTAGCTTCTAGACACGTCAGTGAATCCAACCATTAGTTACAGCAATTACACTAAAAATGTATCTTGGGCATGCTAGGTTCCTTAGCTTAGCCATCACAAGCAGACGAGGATTGGCTACTACACAAATGTTACTCAGCTCAGAACTAAAAATCAATAGAGACACTGAGGTCTGCAACAGCACCGCAAGCAACAAAAGAACTCTCGCATGGAGCCTGCTAGTTTATTTCCAGATGCACTGGGACCTAACATCAGTAGATGGAAGGAAATATCCAGTCATTCACACCATAATGCTCTTCCCACATAACAGGGGTGTTTCTTCTGGTTGGTCAGGGTAAACAACCTTCTAAGACAAAACACTTTCATTGACCCTGAAAGATCATTTTTACATTTTCAGATTTGTTAGTCTGTCGGGATGCTAAAAAAGATGTGCACTGGTGGACCCCTGCTGAGATTCATAAGCGTATCTAAGCGAATTGAATGGTTTCTCTTATCAAAAGCTACAGCGATGACGCAAGTGGTGGCACGACCAGAGAAGAGTGTTTTAACTGGTGCACATTACTTCAGAGTGAAAAGCAGAGCAACAGCATCTGCCCCTTGCCAAGGCAACAGGATTGATGTAAATAAGAGTTAATGTTTGGCTTCTTGAGAAGAGATTTCTCTAACAGACAGTTCTAAGGCATAGAGCTCAGGCTAAATGAAATAATTACATGTGTTCCAGATCACTGGCAGTATTGTCTAAGTATCAGTGAACATCTGGGACCAAGTATATGTTCGTAGATTACGATACCCCGTACTATCCATTGCCACTAGTGTGAGGCACCTATTCAGCCATTTATCAGAAACATAGCAGAGTGACCGTGGGAAGGCCATGATCAGCTCAAATGCAATTTAGACTACCCTGCATGGAGACTGGAAGAAAGGGAAAATGATTTTTGTAGTCTTTAATGTCAACACACAGAGTGATTTTTTTTATCTAGTAGATTTCAGAATCACGGTTTAATTAGTTCATTTTTGAATTTGCAATAGAAATAGCTTTTACAAATGACTATTATTTCCTTATTGTCTAATTACTCTTGTTTTTTTTTCCTTAAAATCATGTGAAATGCCTTACAGCTTTCCACGAGGAAAGGAAATAACTAAAGCACTCTATATAGTTAAATACATTAATTGCAGCTACTATTTATGTCAGTTAGCTAGTTAGTTAGTTATTTACACTATGAGTTATAGAGTCCTCTATAATATAGAGTTTAGATTGCTTGTCAGTGGTGTGCACTTTTGACTTTCTGTTTATGTTGATGTCAAAACATGGAAAACATGCAAAGCAAGACTGTGCACAATCACACTGCCTGTATACAAATTGAAATCAAACAATCTTTCATTTCTTAAACTGCAGTCCTAAAGTGTAAGCACTATATTATAAAGGCCATGATGTTAAAGGCAGCGCTGTTAGCTGTTAGCCATCCTTTAGCCCGTTAGCTAGCTGAGCAGCCTAAAGAAAATACATTTTTACAATCTGTCGGCTTAAAAATCTTTATTTTATTTGGTTGCTTGTGCATAACTGTCTAAGATTACTATAAAGGCCATGATGTTAAAGGCAGCGCTGTTAGCTGTTAGCCATCCTTTAGCCTGTTAGCTAGCTGAGCAGCCTAAAGAAAATACATTTTTACCGTCTGTTGGTTTAAAAATCTTTATTTCATTTGGTTGCTTGTGCATAACAGTCTACGATTATTGCATTAACAACAAGGTGACATTAATTCAGTGCATTAATTGTGAGCCAGTCAAAGATGGGGGTGTATCCTTGGTTTAGAATGAGGTTCGGCATCAGCATCAGATTTTATGGGCACTATTGTGAAATGGAATCGCTGCACAGTTCAGTATGAATCTTGCTTCGCTCAACGAACGATGAATAACATTAAATTGCACCATACTTTTATCACGGTCTGTGATAACTACAGCTTCTGAGACCTTATGAGTGTTAAATTGAAACATTTAAAACAGCAGAAATTTTTGATGCTAGGATGGCAAGCAGTCCAGTCTTGCTGTTTAGTTCAAGGCACTTGTGCTTTGGTTTGGTCGGCTTCATGCACTTCGAATGTGAATTTGGTTGTGAGCATTCAAGCAATCAAGGAAAAATTGTAATATGCAGCACGGAACAAGCCCAACTCATTGTGCAGTCTGGGAGAGGGCCTTAAGCATGTCAGTTGTAAAGTATCTTTGTATGTGTCCTACATATTCCCTTGTCAGTATGTGTCTGGGGCAGTGGTTCAGAACCATTCAAACATGTGGTACACAGTTAAGAGACGAGCATGGCGGCTCTTGCATTACTGTCAGAGGATTGACGTGGCGTTTACCATATTTCCGAATTCAGTATTTCTGTCATGGAAGGCTAAAGGGGAGGCTGACGCTCTGACTGACAAGCTGCCCTACAAAACGGAAATTCGAAAGCAGCATTTCATATTCATGCCTTGATTTAAATTCCGAACCAAACGTGAGTTTCCTCCCAAACGTTCTCCTCTGTGATGCCTCTGCCTTTTTTTTTTTTTTTTGGTGTGTCGGAGACTTAAAATTGCTCTTCGTAATTGACTTCCCTTATATATTTACAAAGGCTTATCTCCCCGAGATTCTGTAGTCATCTCATCAGAAAAGAATTCACATAGCATCAGTCTTTCACATCCCCTCATGCAATCCTACTGCAACCTTATTGTTTACCTTTGCTGTGCTTCGCCCCCCGGTCAGCGAGACAAACAAAACAAAGAGAAAGAATATGATAATCGCTTTATTACTCTGAAACTGCCTTTTTTTTAAAAATAGTTTTCTTTTTCAGAAACACTTAAGTCTTCTAACTGCTGAATTTTCAATCCATTTAAAAGAGGTCGATATCTTTAATCACCTGCTCTCGCTGGGAAAAAGGATAATTAATACTTTTCTCTTTTTTCTTTTGGGCTCCCTTTGAAACTTCAGAAAGGCTTAAATCTTCCTGACGTTGTAGTTTCAACACCGGCCTTATCAGGCGATCGGGAGCGAGCAGGTTTTTCAGGAGTTAAGTCTGGCCGACTAAATCACTCCCTCCAACATGTGTGTGAGCTTGCATAATTTTCACCCTGGACCATTTATAATCTGACAAGCAATAATGAAGGCTGGTAGACTTATTACCCCGAAAGATAAACTTTAATCAAGCTCTGTTGCCTTCCCTCTATTTGAGCATGCCCCAGCATATCCTACATTGTAAGCGTCACGTTGAAAGCAAATAGCAAATGTGAGGGCGTTTAAGATTGGTCATTTAAATGTGAAGGGCAGGCTAATATCATTACCTGTAAGGCTGCCAGCTAGTGACCTCTAATTGATCAGCACTCCGTTCATTTAAATCGCAGCCAGATAAATCATGAAATGCTTAGAATGTGCCATTTTATTTCTTTCTTTATTACAACTCTGCAGGTGTTTAAAGAAGCGGTTGAGCCAAGAATCAAATTT
Source organism: Brachyalestes nurse (assembly GCA_037974405.1). Taxonomy (NCBI): domain Eukaryota; kingdom Metazoa; phylum Chordata; class Actinopteri; order Characiformes; family Alestidae; genus Brachyalestes; species Brachyalestes nurse. The sequence continues at coordinate 6,106,854 of JBBPCY010000032.1, read as the reverse complement.
AAGCAATTTTCCTTTTAGGCCAGATGTAGTCGAGACATGTTTGGCGCCTAAAGTTGAGTTTCGCAATGGCTAAAAACTAAAAAAAAAAAAAAAAAAAAAAAAGGATAAAATATCGAATCTTAAATGTCCATTTTTCTTTCCAGAAATCATAGAATCAAGTCTTATTGTATAGCAACTCTTATTGCATAAGAACAAAAAGGCAAGGCCACTTATTCATGCCGTTTCCACCAAGCCCTTTACTTGTTGGCATCTTATGAAGTGTGTCCGCTTGTGCCATGCCAGATCTCTCTGCTTGCTGCTGGTGGGTCATTTCCTCTGCCAAAATAAAAAATTAAATAAATAAGAAGCTCTTCAACAATAATATCTTGACGAGTAAGTGCACTGTTGGCAGTTTTTTATTTAATTTCCACGTAACACCAACGTTTACGTTTGAGAATAAACTGTGGACATGCTCATTAGAAACATAGTACTTTTACTACTTGAACTGTAAAAGTTTTAAATATCATGCCAGTGGGAGATTTGAAGGATAATCCACATCCTCATTTTTTCTTGAAAAACATATTGATTGCTTGTGACGTGTCATTTCAGTTTCCTGCAGTCTATAAGCTGGAATGAAACCAAAAAGCAACCTGCATCATCATTAAAGTATCGAGCTGAATTTTTAAATGAATTGATTGAATTCTATAGCGCCCCTCATTAATTACACTTATGCCAAACAAACTTGACAATAAATCAGATTTTCTCCATATTGCTGCGGATAAGGCCTCACCATCTAAATTGCTTCATCGCGCGATGAACGATTGATTAGGGCTTTTGGGTTGCAGTCTGAATATTGACTGTGGGGTAAGATTAAAGGAAATCTGCAACTTAGCTGACAGTCTGGTTATCTCTATTGGTTTAAATGAAAACCATGGCCTGAATCCATCCATGCAGATTAGGAAAATGTGACTATGTTACTGATGCTATTTTGTGTTGGGCTGACTTTGAATTCACTTGACCAGGCCATGCTGAAGACTCGGGTGGGTAAAATTTGCCCTTGAAAGGTAGTTTATCATGAATATCTTGTTAAAGATCTTGTCTCCATGCATTCTAAAGGGTTGTTTTTGATAAAAGCACATTTATACAGCTGAACATTGAAGAGCTTACAAAAGAGACTAACGCATCTTTGAATTTAGTGCCTGGGATAAAAAGGCTAGTTGACTTAAGGAAGAAACTGGTCATATAATTGCAGTGCCTGCTCAAGCATGTGTAATACAGAGTAAAGCACATCTAATGATAAACCAGTGCCAGGCGAGAGCCGTTAAGCCTTTTAAGGCCCAGACCGTCATTAACATGGAGACACGTAATGCACTAGAGTGAGGCGCATCACTGTACATTTCCCCCCCTCCTCTGCTTCTACGACAAACAAATCTGTTGTCTATGTGGGTCAAAGGCACTGTGGCACAAATAAATCACGACTGCATTCCAATCCCAGTTGTCCAAGGAACGCTGTGTAGCTCTGTGCTTGTTAACGCATCTCGTTTTTCATGATGTATGGTACCGCGTTCGGGTCACACGCTGGAGTTAAGAGTGTTCCGTGTTCTCTTTCCGCGGAACAGCCCCGGCGAGTGTGCTGATAACTGTACAACTCTGCACCTGGTGATCATGAGCCAGCCTCCAGCAGGACACGCTGCAGAGGCAGATCAATGGTAGAACAGGCACTACATAATACGTGTCCAGTATTCTTTCTACCTTTCTTAGATGATTAAATCATTAGTTATGGACAGCCATGGAAAAAAGAAGTACGAGAGCTGGTTATTGGTTATTGCTTTTGTAATGTGAGGGAGTGTGTCTGTGTAAAACGTGCATGTCATTACTGTTTTAGTGAACACACTAGATTCCAAACCAACAAATGGTTTGGAGAAAACGTTAAAAAAAATACATATAATTACAAGTATTATACCGTGGAAATGTTAAACAACACAGCACTCTTACATTATTGTTAAAAGCAGAGTGTGTGTATGTGTGACTCTGTTTCATCCCATCAGGAGTGAAGCTGCTGGAATACAGCACATAGAAAAGCTGCTATACAAACACTACTGTGTTTACAACGCATATGGAGGCATTTCTTATTTTTAACATAGCAGGCGTTCATAAAAGAATAGCAACATGTGCATTTTACACACACACACACACACACAGCTGCAAATTGTACAAACAGTGAACAAAAAAAATTGAAAAGTGGTCTCATATTTTTCCATGGCTATATTTCACTGACTGATTTAAACTTTCTTTATTGAGAAGCCGCCCTTAATTGACTTTCCCGCAGCTACAGAACAGTCTGATTATTTATGTATGCATTATTGTAGGTGCTTTTTCATTACTTTCATCAGTAACTATCTACAAAGTGATACTTCACTGTATTCCTCCATCCATTCAGTTTACATTGTTGCCCAATTATAACATTTTGCCAGCACAACTCTATTAATATTTCTGCAGAGATTTTTAGAACTGATGCAAAGCTCTTTTCATACAGTTGATGCTCCATTGCCCATTTTTCATGCCAAAGTTCATCTATAGTTTACAAACTAGAAGCATCGAAGTAGATACAGCCTATATAGTAAGTTGACTTAAACGTACATAGATTTGTTTTTCTCCATTATGACATTAAAAACTTTTCTCGGCACCCTCTTTCATCCCAAAGAAACAATTAGATACCCCATGAGGTTTAAAGGTAGAGTGATCAAACTTGGAAAATAGATTACAAAAAGATTCCTACCAACATCACTTAATTTCTTTTAGTTAATAATCCCCCCCATCATACAACAGAAACACCACCAAGTGTCCTAAAAGCAATCTGCTGTTGATTCGAAGTGTAGCTGTACTTCTTGGTCATCACTCAATTACTTGCCATGCTTCTTTTTACAGTCCCACAGAGCCTCACTGCATTTGATACTTCATGAATTTTCAAAGCACTGCCATCACCTTGAGCTGTAAATATTCATCTGTTGACACAGATCACTTCATAACATATCTTTTCTATCATCAATCCATCATCCCATAGAAATCAACTGAGTTCACTATTCCTTGCATTTTTGTGCTACACTGCCAGTGAGATTCGTTTCTGAATGCACACCCTCTTGCACTGCTACCATTTCTTTCACTCTTCTCTAGCACACACTCGAGGTCAAACTAATCAACCAACTCAAAATTTGATCCCAACCCTAAAGTCTTATTTATTGTTTAATCACTCACACTCTTCCTAAAGTACTGCTTACCCATTATCCTTCTGTTCCTTTCATTCCGTCAATGCCGAGCTATATACACACATATGAAAAGTCTTCTGAAAGTCTTATACTGCCAGAAACAAATCTTATGGGGCACATACCACAAAAGTGGCCTCATTTCCCTCATGTATGAATAAAGCACACATCTACAATGCTTATATGTTGCTTGTATGTTCTTCAAACCTACAAACCTGCAAAACTATATAAGTTTCATGTTGTATGCATTTAATATGCATTTTACATGCAGTTTGAGTTCCCTATAAACTACATATGAGGTTCAAACTGCATGTAAAATGCATATTAAATGCATACAACTTGAAACGTATCTAGTTTTGCAACATATAAGCATTGTAGATGTGTGCTTTATTCATACATGAGGAAAATGAGAAATGGGCCACTTTTGTGGTATGT